>JAJHSJ010000009.1:58019839-58095441 GCA_021015155.1 Magnolia officinalis | reverse complement strand
ATTCCCATTCCCATAATTCCCGAAGTCATATTCATTCTAATGTTATCAAAGTTTTAGTTTGAAAAGGACACCTTCCACCATGGACTTGATAATGTATCTCTTTTTCTTTTTCTTTTTTCAAATACTGGAATTGATCATGTGTCCTAGTGTTTTTTTTCTTTTCTTTTATTCTTTTTTTGATAACTGACATTTTATTAATCCTACTGGATATTATCAAAGTGTGCAACTGACGAAAACATGATCAAAGCTTATGAAACATTGATGTCACAGGCTACAGGCTTGCACACAGCTTACCTGCTGGAAATTTAGTAGTTCTAGTGCTGATTGAAAAGAAAATGCAAAGAAGTTCCATTGCAATCATACAATTTATCACCCCCCTGCCTGATAAATTGTAGCACTTTTGCCATGCTCAGACTAGTGTTTTAAAAAGTGAATAGCATGTAGTGTGGCATTCACACCCCTCTAAGAGTGAGGCTTAAGCCATACCAGTGTTTTAAATAGCTATTTTGTGTAGCGTGTAGCTTACACTACGTTGCGTAGCTTAGCCTTAATGCTACATAGCTCATGAAAATAGCTCAAGTCTCGTGTAGCCTACGCTAGATGATAATTTGTGTACACTATGCTACCATAGACTATGCTATATGCTACGTAGCTCACATTAGAAGTTATTTTTCACTACAACATGAAAGTCGATGTTCTCAATGATTGGTTTCAAATTCCTATTTTCAATAAAAATAACTTAATATTTTCAATGCTTTTAGTAAAATAATATAAATAACAATATTAAATCAAGTTGAAGCCTTGGCTAGCAATATCAATGAGATAATGCGAATGCTGGAGCGACAAATCCCTCCCCCCAACCAATGGGCTGAGGAAGTTGTTGCTCGAGCAACCAGAGAAGTCTCTACACCATCTCAAGCACACGCCGAATGTCGTAGGAGCAGACAGATCGTCAAAACCCCTTCCTACACCTTGAGCACTGCTAAGCTAGCTGCCTTCGATTTACTACATGAGTTGGAGAAGAAGAGGCATGACATAGGTCTGGAGGCTGAGGAGATAGCCGAAAACCAAGATCCCTGGGAGGCCGAGCTCAATGAACTGCGAGGTTATATCAGCGACATGTGGCAGGACTACCGCGCACGTGCTCCAACCTTGATAGAAGCAATGTTGGAAGAGACCGAGCCATCGTTCAGTCCTGACACCATGCAAGCTTAGCTCCCGCCTAGATTCCGAAGCCAAAGATCACGTCTTATTTCGGGGCCACTGACCCGGTCGAGCATCTGGAACCTTTAGGGCATGGATGGAGCTTCATGGTGCATCGACATCGGTAACGTGTTGAGCATTCTCCTTGACCCTGACAGGAGTAGCTCGGAAATGGTTTCGACAACTGAAACCGCAATCCATCAGTTCGTTCACGCAGCTCAGCAAAGCCTTTATCACCAACTTCATCGGAGGAAAAGAGGTTAAAACCAACAACTCACCTCATCAGCATCATCTAGAAGAAGGACGAGTTGTTAAAAGATTATATCAAGCACTTCAACCTGGAAGTGATGCAAGTGGAGGGATATTCGGACCAGATCGTCCTGGATGCCATGATGGCCAGCCTGAGGGAAGGGAGATTCATCTTCTCGCTCGGCAAGAACCCTCCAACAACGCTAGCCGATCTCCTCAGCCGAGCCTAGAAATACTCCAACACAGCTTTTCCACTCAGAATTGATGAAGCTTGACCAATGAGAAGCGACCCGAGGAAGAACAAGCGTTGGCCCCCAACAGCAAGTGAAGAAAGACGACAATTCAAGTAGAGGGCACGGTCCGAGCAGACGAGCCGAGAGCAGATTCATCTCTATACCCCCCTCAACGCAATGCCCGAGCAGGTTCTCATGGAACTTTGGGACAAACGAATCCTTAAATGGCCGAACCGGATGAAGACCGACACAGACAAGTGAGATAAATAGAAGTACTATCACTTCCATCGTGACCACGGCCACTCCACTAGCGACTTCTTCGACCTCAAAGAAGAAATTAAGGCCCTCATCCATGACGAGCATTTGTGAGAATATGTCAATAGGAGATAAGAACGGTTAGATCAGAAGAACGAACAACCCATCAATAATAACGAAGCTACTGGGGAAATCCGCACCATCTTCAGCAAGCCCGATGGGGGAGGAGATTCGAACCGAGCACGTAGATCCCATGCTCCTAGTATCAGTAACAACAGCTTAGAATATCAAATTCACACCACCAGCAAGCCTCTAAAGGAGCAAAAAAGTATCCTCCTGCGAGATGACCTTCACCAAAGAGGATGCCCGAGGTGTCCACCACCCACATGATGATGCACTGGTAGTGACCATGACTATAGCTAACCACAAGGTGTTTCATATTCTAGTGAACACCGGTAGCTCGGCCAATATCCTCTTTGTCGACGCCTTCAACAAAATGGGGGTTGGAAGGTCTCGACTCTGACCCGTCAAAACTCCTCTCCTTAGTTTCGCAGGGGATAAAGTTATGTCTGAGGGATCCATACTACTCCCAGTCAAAGCTGGAGAAGGGACGAATCAGACGACGACAATGATAGACTTTCTTATGGTCAACTGCCCTTTCATCTACAACGTCATCCTCAGCCCTCTCTCAACATCCTATGAGCAGTAGTATCTACATACCACCTTACAATGACATTCTCGACCGAGCATGGGGTCAGGCTCGTCAGAGGGGACCAACAGGAAGCACGTTAGTGGTATTCTACCGCCTTAAGGACGAAACACCAAGCAATGGCCATGACCTCACTCAACCCCGAGAAGATTCGATCGAGAGAGGGTCCCCAGTCGAGGATCTCATAGCCGTCCCCCTCAGCGATTCTGACCTGACCCAAACTGTTCAGGTTGGCTCATCGGTCGCTCCAGCTCTGTGGGATGAGATCATCGAACTCCTCCAACGACACACCGACATGTTCGCCTGGTCCCATCAAGACATGCCCAGCATCGACCCAAAAGTCATGGTCCACAAACTGAATGTGGACCCTGACCACCGACTAGTGAGGCATAAGTGATGGGCTTTTGAACCTAAACAGTATGCCATCATCGATGAAGAGGTCGGCAAGCTTCTCGAAGCAAGCTTTATCGAAGAAATCTATTATCCTGATTGGATTGCCAACGTTGTGTTGGTGAAAAAGTCCAACGGGAAATGGCGGGTCTATGTTGATTACACCGACCTGAACAAACCCTTCGCCAAGGGCAGTTTCCCCCTCCCACGGATCGAACAGCTTGTCGACAGCATAGCCGGGCACGAGCTCTTAATTTTCATTGATGCTTACTCAGGCTATAACCAGATCGTCATGCATTCTTACGACAAGCAGAAGACGACCACTGTCACTAACAAAGGACTCTACTGCTACAAGGTCATGCCCTTTGGGCTGAAGAACACTGGAGCCACGTACCAACGACTCATCAATAAAATGTCCACCCAACTGATCCGACGATCCATGGAAGTCTACATCGACGACATGCTCGTCAAAAGCACCAAGGCTAAAAGTTATGTCGCCGACCTCGAGGAAATGTTCACAATCCTGCGAAAGTACCAAATGAAGTTAAATTCGAGCAAGTGTGCCTTAGGCGTCAGCTCGAAAAAGTTCATCGGCTTTCTGGTCAACCAGAGTGGGATAGAGGCAAACCTCGACAATATCCGAACTCTACTGGACATGAGCTCACCCAGGACAATGAAGGAAATTCAATGCCTCACCGGCAGGATTCCTACCCTCACCTTTCGTCTCCCGAGCCACGACAAGTACTGTCTGTCGTTCTTTAAACAGTTGAAAGGAAAGTAGAAGGTAGAGTGGACTGAGGACTGTGAGCTATCATTCCAAAAACTCAAATAGTACCTAAGTTCGCCCCTGCTACTCTCCATGCCTGAGCAATGAGAGCCACTACTACTATACATGGTTGTCTCAACCGTGGCGGTCAGTTCGGCCCTCGTCTGAGAAGAAAAAGGGAAACAACTACCGATGTACTATGTCAATAAGGCCCTAGTCCCGGTCGAAATTAGATATCCAGACATTGAAAAGCTCACCTTGGCTCTAATCATCTCATCCCATTACCTCAGACCTTACTTCCAGGCCCATACTATCATAGTCCCAACCAATCAACCTCTTCGTTAGGTACTCCAGAGGCCCGAGGTATCGAGGAGACTCACAAAATGGGAAATCAAGCTCAGCGAGTTCGATATCAAATACCAGTCATGGCCCACCATCAAAGGCTAAATAGTGATTGATTTCATTGTTGAGCTCGCTGTCTAGCAAAACCCGAAAGTTGATCCGAGCAACAAAACCGATCTGCCAACCAAGAATAGACAAGTGGTCGGATTTGATCCACCGACCTAAATACCATACGTCGACAGCTCATCCGATTCTAAAGGCATCGGGACCGAGGTGGTCCTTAAGGCTCCCAATTAGACTTGCGCGCATTATGCCTTAAGATTTGGATTTCAAACATCGAACATTGCGGCAAAGTACGAAGCATTTCTTGTTGGACTTAGGCTGGAAGAGGCAATGGGAGCTCAAAACCTAAAAGTCCACAGTGACTCACAACTCGTCATCAACCAGGTCACCAGTGAGTACTAGGCCAAAGAGGAAAGAATGATCTCCTACTTACCAAAGGCTTGGGAACTCATCAGCAAATTCCTTTAATGCAAAATCAACCTGATCCCTAGGTCACAAAATTTCAAAGCAAATACGCTAGCAAAACTGGACACAGCAGCCGAAGATGATATCTCGAGGTCAATCCCAATTGAGTACTTGGCAGAGCGAAGCATTAACGATTCTAACTCAGACATAATCCTATTGGTGAATTCGACGCCGAGCTGAATAGATCCAATAATTGACTATCTCTGGAAGGGAAGTTGTATGAAGATTAACTTAAAGGACGCAAACTCTAATCCAAGTCGGTTCGTATATCATGATCGGAGACACTTTATATAAGAAAGGATTCTCGCTGCCTTACCTCAGGTATCTCGGACTTGAAGAGGCCGATTATGTCCTGAAGGAAGTATATGAAGGAATCTACGGCAATCACTCCGGCAGTCGTTCTCTTGCCCATAAGGTTATCCAACAGGGATATTTTTGGTTGAGCATCCAAAAAGATGCCAAGTAGTATACCTAGAGGTGCGACAAATGTTAGAGATTCGTTGCGATACACCATTAACCACCTGAACAACTGACTTCCATGACCTAACCAAGGCCCTTTGCTCAGTGGGGAATAGACATCATTGGCCCCCTGCCAACTGGTAAAGGCTAGACTAAATTCGCAGTTGTCGCGGTCTATTACTTCACTAAGTAAGTCGAGGCCGAGCCCCTAGCCAAGATCACTGAGAAGAAAATTACCGACTTCGTCTGGAGAAGCATCATATGTCAGTACGAAATCCTTTACAAGATCGACTCGGATAATGGGAAATAGTTCAACAACAATTGATTCAAAGGTATGTGTGAGAACCTTAGAATTCAAAATGTTTACTCGTCACCCTGGCATCCCTAAGCTAACGGTCAAGTCGAGGCAGTCAACAAGATCATTAAGAACCACCTCTGAACCAAGCTCGAGAAGGCTTCCCCATGTTCTCTAGGCATACTAGACCATTACCCAAACGGCCACAGGAGAAACCCCTTTTTCCCTGGCCTTCAGAGTTAAGGCCATTATCTCAGTTGAGATTGGGCTCCCAACTGCTCGGACCCGGTCCTACGACGAAGATCAAAACATCCAACAAATGGCACTGGACCTTGATTTGATCGAAGAAAAAAGGGAGCAAGTCCAACTCAAGGTGGAAGCTCGGCAACAGCAGGTCGCCCGGTTCTACAATTCCAGGGTAAGGATGAGAAGGTTCTGAGCTGGAGATCTGGTCCTCCACATAACCTTCCAAAACACCAAGGAGCCTGGTTCAGGGACCCTAGGGCCGAACTGAGAAGGGCCCCACAAGGTAGCAAATACAAGCTGACCAGGGAGGTATCGGCTCAAAGACATGGAGGGACGATGCTTACCGCATTCGTGGAATGTTGAACATCTTAAGATCTACTTCACATAAAGGCCAATCAGACCTTAGATCGAAACCTACGTATCCACTACCAAGAATCAACAATAATCGACCTACGAGGTCAAAATCCACATGTTTTGTTCGAAATTTGTAATAAAATCCCAAGGCTTGGAAATTTTATTTTCTACTTACAACGGTCCGATCTACATAGTCTACTGAGGATTTCTTTTAATCTAAGAAAAAACTTTCCTCTCACTAATCATCCAACCCTTAAAAAAGAGGTCAAACCATTAAGCAATTCTACAACATGGCCTACTGAGGACTTCCCTTAGTGCAAGGGAGGAACAGTCCTCACCAGTCGCATAACCCTTAAAGAAGAGGTTGGACCACTAATTAATAACACTACTCGGGTTGCGCGATCTACAAATAAGGACCCCTTCAAATCAGGGAAAACGATCCTCTTAAGAAAATAGCTTGACACTTTGTGAGGTGATCATTGCAACTAGCCCGACGTATTAATGAACAATAAACCAATCTGATAAGCCTACTCAGAGAATTCGTTCACAACAATTGTTAAAACAAAAGCACTTTCTTTTCATTTATATTAAAAAGGGGGTACATATAAAGCAAGAATCATTATAAAAGAGGAAAACAGATCAGTGCCCCTCCGAGGTCGGCTGCTTGGCTTCTGGGGGAGTCGCCTCTTCAAGCAAGGCTATCCTCGAGAGAGGTCAAGTCGAGCTTGGGATACAACTCCTTAGCATCCTCAAGGAACTTGTCTTACCCGAGGCTAAAGAGTGCATCCCTCTCTTCCTCAAACTCATTGGAGGCCTTGAACTCCTCCGCGGCTACCGACCTCTCCTTTGGAATAGCTGCATGGGCTTCCTTCAATTTCACTCTGAAACTGTACTTCATCTCACCCAGCTCGGTCTTCCTTTTAACAACCCTCTCATGAGCTTCCTTAAGAAGCTACTTCGACGCTTCCAGCTCGGTCCTCGCCCCCTCCGCCTAGGCCTTCAAAATAGTGACCTCTGAACGGAGTTGCTCGGACTCGATGGTCTTCTGCATAAGAGCCGCTCCACCTCTTTGCACTCCGTCTCAGCACATATCATCTCACGAAGAGTGTTTAAGAGGACAGGGCCGAACTGAAAAAAGATTCACGTTAGTAGAAAAGAAGAATAAATTTCCAAATAATAAAAATGACTATTAATGAGAAGAAAACGCTCTACCTTATAGCAAAGTGTCGCCATCTGGCCCACACCAGCTGACGGAGGCATCTCCATCACCCTGGTGAACTCATCGTCGGGAACGTGCTGAGATAGTTAGGGCAGAAAGCCCTTTATCGTGATCGAGGCAAATCGAAGGGATCCCCGAGCTCGACCCCTCGGCCACCAGATGGACTATCCGCCTGAGCCTCAGAGCCCGTAGCCACCCGAACCTCGGAAGGTTGGGCCTCAACAACAGGCATCACCTCCACAGCAACCCCAACCACCCTAGAGACTGTTGGTAGGTCTGAAGGAGTGGTGGCGGGAACAGTAGTGCGGTCGGCATCCACACTTAACCAACCAGCAGCATACGAAGAGGCGGCAACCCCCTTCTTCTTCGAAATTAACCTTTGCCCTTAGAGCGGTTCTGCTAAAGCATTTCTACACAACAAAAGGAAATGATCAACAAGCAGATGAGAATGGGATAATTTTTGAATATCTTCTAAGGGTATACTTGATATAGCTAAAGTGATACCTGATTTAAAAAGCAGCTTGGGCATAATCAACTGCCTCCAAAACCTCGACGCAGCATCTACCGACCTCGCCTCAGCAATTCAGATACACTCTGACTCGCCCACCAAAGTAGGGTACGGGGAATATCCCTATACGCCACTGCCTCTCCCCATCTCTATAAATAGGAGCACCCCTAATGGTAAAAAGTACGCACAATCTTAAGTCTAAAATCCTATCCTCGACCAGACCCAGATTCTCTACTTGACTTAGGCATCGGAGGGTCCCCTGCTATAGCTAGGCTCTCCTTTGTCCTCTCTTTATGCAGGCGATTAAAAGGTCCAGGGAAGGCTATCCAGATTTCTGCATTAACAAAGTTGCATGTCTCAGCCATCACATTGTGGATGGGAGATGCTTTTAAACTTTCCGTTTGAAGGATCCTTAACTATTTTCCATTGGATGTTTGCCATTGCTATATTTTTTATTCATAAACTTTACATGAGGTCGGATCCTCTCCAACTAGTTGTTGAATGAACTTACTCCATATAGGGATTTTTACCTCAAATTTTCTTAGAAATTAGGTATTTAGTAAATAATACCTTAAGGAACCCAAATTCCCACTAGTACTTTTCGAGGGGTGAAATTATGTAGATGCTTTATTTATTTTTTTTCTTTAGAAGTGGAGAATCAAGAATTGGGAAGCCTACATGGTATGTGACTAAAATCTAGCCCATTTAGTAGAAGAATCTGACATCATTACCGGATGAGTCAAAAACCTGTTAAATCTAATCATAAAGTGGGCCAAACTATAAAAGATAATATACCCTAATAAAAATCATCCAAATTCATGTGTAATCATATGATAATAGTTAGATTTTTCATTCATGTGATCATCGTTGCAGGGTACATATTGTTAGGTTTTGGACTGCGGAATCACATTGAGATGGATCTAGGATAGCAATCCAAGAGCACCAAGCAAACACAAGAGAACACTAAGATTTAACATGGAAAACCCTTTCGAGAAAAAACAATGGTACAAAGCAATAGATCTTCACTATGAAAGCAGAAATTACATAGAGAAAAGACTTACCCGATTCAAATAAGAGTGAATCTCACCCTTGCTACACCCTTTACAAACCCTAGAACAGTTTTAGAAAGCCTTAGAATCCCTTAAAATGACACCTCCTAATCCCGTTTACACCCATATATATAGTTTTAGGAAGAATCCCAAACAAAATCGGAAAGAATCATAAACAAAATCGAAAACAAATCCCGCACTTTCGCAGTTGTGTGAAAAATCTGCACAGAATTTGATTAGATTTAAGACATCAAATACAATAATCTCTACCATATCTTCAATCTTCAAAGTGTAGCTCATTGTCCTCTTCTCTTATCTCTGCATCTCATCATAGCTTCATCAATGCTTCTCGTGCACACTCCGTCTTCCTTTTTTGACATCGCCAAGCCTAGAGAAGTTGCACAAAACTTGAACTTCTCTATAGGAACAACCTTGGTGAGCATGTCTGGTGGATTTACGCTAGTGTGAATCTTCTCAAGAGTCACGCCTCCTTCAAGCACCTGTCAAATAAAGTGGTGACAAACATTAATGAGTTTAGTACGAGAGTGATAAACAGAATTTTTAGCCAAATTAATAGCATTCTCGTTATCACAATTAACCGGCACAGCCTCCTGCTGAAGCCCCAACTGATTTATCATGCCTCTTAACTAAACACCTTCCTTAAACGCTTTTGTCACTTCCATATATTCTGCTTCAGTCGTGGAAAGAGCCACCACGGACTGAAGCTTCGACATCCAACTAATTGCTCCACCCGCTAGTACAAACGAGTAACTTGAAGTTGACTTTCTGGAATCCATACTGCCTGCGTAGTCTGAATCCACATACCCTACCAACTTTGGTCATATCTTCTTAAAAGTTAAGACGTTGTCTTTTGTACCTCGAATGTATCGAAGTAGCCATTTCATTGCTTTCCAATGTTGCTTACCAGGGTTTTGACATGTATCTGCTCACAATACCGATTGCCTGTGAATATCTGGTCTCATACAGATTATGACATACATTAACTACCAACCGCATTCGAATAAGGCACATGAAACATAACTTTCTTTTCCTTATTTGATTTAGGACATTATTCTGAGGAAAGTTTGAAGTGGGCCGCGTGGAAAACGCTCACCGGCTTTATTTGGTCTATCCCATACTTGATCAGCACATTTTCAAGGTATTCTGCCTGAGATAACCAAAGCCTACACTTCTTCCTGTCTCTATGAATATCTATGCGGAGAACCCTTTTTGCAGCCCCCAGATCTTTCATCTTGAATGTCCCTGATAATTGAGTCTTCAGTATGTTGATTTTAGACATATAATGACTGGCGATCAATATATCATCAACATACAATACTAGGATGACGAATTTACCATCACTCAGTGTCTTGTAATAGACATAGTGATCGTATTCACTCTAAGTAAATTTCTGACTCAACATGAAAAAATCAAATTTTTTATACCACTGCATAGGCGACTGTTTCAGTCCGTACAATGACCTCATTAACCTGCAAACCTTTTTCTTTGCCCCTTTAATTTCGTAGCCATCTGGTTGTTTCATGTAGCTCTGCTCTTCCAACTCCCTGTGCAAGAATGCAATCTTGACATTCATCTGTTACAACTCAATATCGTATTAAGCAACAACGTCATACGAATCTGATAGACACCTGTTTAGCCACCGACACAAATATCTCTGTGAAGTTGATTCCTTATCTTTAAGCATAACCATTCACTACCAATCTAGCTTTGTATCTATTATATTTTCTTTTGAATAGCCACTTGCATCCAATCATTTTTCGGCCCACTAGAAGCTCCACCAGCTCTCATGTGTGATTTTTTTGCAACGAGTCCATCTCATCGTCCATAGCTTTCTTCCACTTTTTTGCATCAAGTTCATTAAGAGCCTCCTAAATAGTAGATGGGTCGCCCTCATCTGTAACGAGGGCATATGAAATATTAGAGTTGTCTTTGTATCTTGCTGATAACCTGCGATCACGTACTGGGTTTCTTCTCACAGGTGGCTGCTTCACCTGCTCTTGTACCTCTGGCTGAGTATCATCTGTGTTAATCTAGATGTCTACAATTAACCTTTCAGATTCCTTTTTCTCCTCCTGATCATTCTTGCATAATAGAGAGATTTCATCAAATTTGACGTCACGGCCAGTGATGACCTTGCGTGTACCCTTATCAAATAACCTGTAACCTTTCACACCAACACCATAGCCAACAAAAATATACTTTTTGGCTCTATGGTCTAGCTTATCTCTATCAACTGACGGTACATGAGAGTAAGCCTCACAACCAAATATGTACAAATCTGAGTAGTCCAGCTTATGACCACTCCATACTTCCTCTGGGATCTTACATTCAATTATTGTAGAAGGAGACTGGTTCATCAAATAGCAGGCCGTGTTGATAGCATCCATCCGTAACTCATTGCCCTATGCAACATTACTTAACATGCATCGGGCCCTCTCCAAGAGAGTCTGATTCATTTGTTTAGCTACACCATTTTGTTCGAGCGTGTGGCACACTGTGTTGTGCCTAATGATCCCTTTATCCTTGCAATATTCATTAAACTTAATGGAAGTTAATTCTCCACTATTGTCAGTCCTTAAAACCTTTATTTTTCGTTCTGACTATTTTTTCACCATTGCCTTCCATTGTTCGAATATGGAGAAAACTTTGAATTTACGTTTCATAAAGCAAACCCAAATTTTCTTGGAGTAGTCGTCAATAAATGAAATAAACCATGACAACCCCCCAATGAAAACCTCTGGCGATGGCCCCCATACGTCAGAGTGCACATAATCAAGTACTCCCTTACATATATGTTTTCCAGTTTTAAAAGATAATCTAAATTATTTACTATATATATAATGCTCGCATATATCTAAATCAGAATTCTTAAAAGGTGGAATCAAACAAAGATCAGATAGTACCTTCATGCCCCGCTCGCTCATGTGGCCAAGACGAGCATGCCACATACGTAAATACGTGGAACCTGCAATAGCTGTTGCCGCTCCACCTGCTTAAGTACTCCCAATCAACCTGTAAAGGTTTCCGTACCTTTGCGCTCTCATAACCACGAGTGCCTCTTTTAAACCTTTAAGGACACCATCAATACCAGTGAACTTGCACCTTATAGCCTCGAGTGCACTGAGAGAAATTAGACTTTTCTTCATATCAGGAATGTGCCTGACATCAGTCAAGGTACGCTCCATCCCATCAAACACTTAATGCTCACAGTACTAATAGCCACAACATTACAGGCATTGTCATTGCCCATAAAGACCTATTTACTATCACATTCATTGTAATTGGCGAACAAGTCCATGATTGTAGTGCAAGTGTCCGATCATTGACACAAATAGTACATCACCACTATTTTTCTCTTCATCAGATGTGATAACATTAACCTCCTTGGAAAAAGCCGCTGAATTTTCTTTCTTCACTTTAGGATTGGTACAATCCTTCTTCATGTGTTCAGTCATCCCATAGTTCCAACACTTTAGTTTTTCTTTGCCCTTACCCTTGGATTTGGATCTAGGTCTTGAAGATCATGTACCTCGCTCAGAATTTCTGCCTCTCGTAAACAGTGCATCGGGAGATGTCTTCATGTCGTCGTTTAGCTTTCTCATGGCCTTCCCTTGAAAGGCTGAGATAACGGTGTCAACACTCGTGATTTTATTTGTAGTGCACATCGTGTCCTTGAATGACTCATACGAAGCCGGAAGAGAATTCAGTAACATACATGCATGTTCCTCATCTTTAATTACTTCCTCCATATCTAGCAATTTGTAAACCAATTTTTTAAAGTTACTGATGTGGGCCTCCAGATCTCCACCCTCTGCCATCTTGAAGTTATACCACTGTAACTTCAAGTGTAGGCAATTTTCAGAAGATTTTTTTGCATAGATATCCTCTAACTTCACCCATAACTTAGCCGCAGTTTTCTCCCTCAAAACATTATAGAGAACCTCATTCATGAGACATAAACGGATGAAGTCTAAAGCATTACTATCAAGAGTCTCTCATTCTTCATCTTTTATAGTTGACTTTTGCTCCTCAAGAGCCTTAACTTCGCCTTGCTTAGTTAATAAACTAATCATCTTAATCTTTCATAACTCAAAATTATTTTTGCCTGAGTACTTCTAAATATCAAACTTGATGTTTCCCATTATAGTTAATCCTGCATATTCAGATCTGGAGCCCTAATGATACCTCTGATACCACTTGTTGGGTTTTGGACTGCGGAATCACACAAAGATGAATCTTGGATAACGATCTAAGAGAACTAAGCAAACACAAGAGAACACTAAGATTTCACAGTGGAGGACTTTCTTCCCTTATACTAAGGGAAGCTCTCATAGTCGGTCGTGTATGCTAAATAATTGAATTTTGAAAAAAAAAAAAAAAAAAATCTCCTCCCCTGACCTAGGGAGGTTCTTTCATAGTAGAATTCACAATAGACTTTCTTCTATTGCTTCTTCCGCCTATAGTCTTTAGCGCTCCAAGGAAACGATTCCAACGGTTGAGATGGACTTTGAATGGTGAAGATGGGAGGTAGGAAGGTGGGCCACACTAGCTCTCTCATGGGGAGCTTGGACGTGGGTTGTTTGAGAGGAAAAATGAGAGAGAGAATGAAAGAGAGAGAGATGAAGGGAGAGGAGTGATGGGAGAGAGGAATGGATGGGTGTACTTGTGTAAGGGAGAGTTGACTTTTAAGGGTTACTTTTGTACTTGAAGATGGGATAGAGTAATGGGTGTACTTTGACAAGTGAAGTGATTGATGTGATGGATTCTCTACGGATTTGCAACATGCAGCTTTTTCCTCGAACTGGAAGCGGGTTTACATCTCTTGGCCCGGGTATCGTCTTGGCGCACGAGATGCGTCATCAGATCCACAGCGACGGCGCGGTCGCAATGATATAAGTCTTAGGCCAAGCCGACTCAGATCGATACAATGCAACTTAGGGTCATGCGCAAATGCCGATAATAGATAGCGAGTCGCCGGAATTCGACCAGAAGGACCGCGAAAGCCTATGGAACGATACAGTCTTGAATACGGGTCTTACAGCTCTCACCACCGTAGTGGAGAAGAAGCATCAATAAAAACATATACATGACATAATCATTCTACAAAAGGATGAAGATAGCGCTCTCTATTCTCAGCCTTGTGCTCGCAAGATGCCTCTTTAAAAGAATGGTGAACCATACTAATCTTCGAATTTCGGATCAGAAACGATCGAAACGGGAACATTATGCAGCCTCACAATCTCAACGGTAGGGAGCTATCTCAGAAAGTCTCTAAGTTATTTGAACTTGGGGATCTAATCATTTTAAGTTCTCAACAATCATAGAGTGTAAGGTAGCTATCAGCAGATATGTGATGTTATCCTTAGGTATTCCCAAGTTATTTCTGATATCAACTTCTGTCACGCCCCAAACCCGGAAATCGGATTCACAGGAATCCCGATTGTCAAATCTAGTGCCGACAGCCTCCGTAGTACCCCATTCTCAGCTCCCAGCGCTCGTATGCCAGGTTCTGATCCTGGGATCCTACAAGGAGAATTTTTTTTTCCAACGTACATTTATCTCGTAAGAAGCATAACTACAAGTTTACCCAAATTACAGAAGCAACATCATCATCACATATCCACTAATATAACCAGTTGAATACAGTGATGAAAGGGAAATACATATGTCAAAAATCAAAGCTCCATAAGTCCGCTGCACGCTCCAAGCTCAATGCTGCTGCAACCTAATATTACCTGCACGCATCTATCGTGCATAAGTTTATAGAAAGCTTAGTGGGTGGTGAAAGTGTGTGCATAAGGTAAGTGCCAAGTAAACAATATCAAAGTAATCAGAGTAAACAAAAAATACTGACAAACTCATAAATTATACAACATCAGAGTAATGCGTAAATATACTGATAGGCCCATAAATACCATCAGCCTTATTCAGGCTATGCGATACAGAAATATAATAAAAATAATATCATATACTGATGAAGCGATGTAGATCAGCTATGCAATGCGGAGATAGCAAACCAAATATCAGATGCCGATTATGTAATGTAACACGCAAATCCTGATGAATCCACGAATACCATATGCCGCAAATGTAATGCAATATGCAGTGCGAATGGAATGATCATGCTAGAGTGTGAAGTCGGGATGATAGTACGTAGTATCGTAGGCTTTGGGGTCCAACACAAGGGACTTCTATCCAAACCAGTCCCATACCTAAATTTAGATAGTCAGACTCAATGTGGTAAACTCCTGATCTTAGGTTGGTCGCGCACCCCAACCGAAATCCTGGCCATTGCGAAGGCACACGTAACAAACAGTTGCGCACCACCAGCCCGAGTGGATAGTGAATGAATAAATGAATGAGTATGTAACTCCTCCCCAATAAGTCTACATATCAGTATAGTTCATCTCTAAGATCATCACCGGGTCTAGTACACTCCAAATGGCACTGCCCCTCTCCCAGTAGCACAGTCTAAGTGAGAGTAAGAAACCTCACTATTCGCCTGACCAATAGTCTGTCAATACCTATCTGACACATCGATAGCAGACCCATTTACGAGCTGGTCAAACTCAGCCTAGCTATGCCCCCTACCCTTGTGCGGGTAAGGCCACACCTCCTCCCAACCGACCACGACACAGTGGGAGATGCGGCCTCCTAGTATTCGACACTCGGGCACTCATTTATCCACTCGGTCTCGACGTTGAGGTGTCCTCTGGTACCAAGAGGGTTTAGGGATTTTCACCCAGGGCCATCTATGGCAGCCCGATGCTAGTAATAAATTTTTGGTGTCCCATCTAGCCATCCACGATATGCCTGTGGAGGCTACGACCCTGATGTCACTAGGGCGTACAGTACTCACAATGCAAGATACATGAGTCATACAATCCAGTCATGCACCAATCCTGTGCATACCGTGCGCTCATGTGAGATAACCTTCGCCTATCTGGGAGTCTCATAACAACTTGCCCAATGTCATATGCAATGGTCAACCACATCTCATATCAAACATGCAGATGATGCGTATGGGCATGTATCATGATGTTATGCTGTCACATACTCATAATCGGTATCCATAACCGGCATCGACAATCGGCCTCGACAATGTGGACATCTAACCAACATTACCCCAAGGAATGACCCACATAGAGCCAAACATATAATGGGCCCATGGCCTCACACAATTACCTAATATACAAACACAGTGGGCCTTACCCAAGGGCCACATATACACAACAGGTGGGCCCTGCTCATAGGCCTTAAATACATGACATGTGGGCCCTACACATGGGTCTCGAATACATCAAATGGGTCATGCATCATGGGCCAATACATATCATAATGGGCCTTGCCAATAGGCTACGAATACATCATAATGGACCCCAACTACGGGTCGCATATACATCATATAAGTCTCGACATTTGGTCTCGGCCTCAACAATCGAAATTGACACTCGGAATTGGCCTCGATACTCGGCCTCGACAATCGGAATCAGCCTCGATACTCAGCTTCGACAAATCGGAATCGGTCTATACAATCGGCCTCGACAAATCAGAATCGGCCTCGATAGTCGACCTCGACAATCGGAATCAACCTTGATACTCGGTCTCGACAGATTAGAATCGGCCTCGATACTCAGCCATGACAATCAGAATCGGCCTATACAATCGGCCTCGACAAATCAGAATCGGCCTCAACAATCAGAATTGACTTTAATACTTGGTCTCGACAGATTGGAATCGGCCTCGATACTCAGCCTCGACAATCAAAATCGGCCTATGCAATCGGCATCGATAAATCAGAATCATCGGAATTGACCTTGATAATCGGAATCGATCGATAATCGGAATCGGCAAATCGGTCACGTCAATCGAAATCGATAATCGGTCACGTCAATCGAAATCGATCGACAATCTGAATTGACAATCGGCCATGACAATCGGAATCGATCGATAATCAGAATCGACAAATCGGTCACGTCAATCGGAATCGGCAATCGGTCATGACAATCGGAATCGATTGACAATAAGAATTGGCAATCGGCCACGACAATCGGAATCGATCGATAATCAGAACTGACAATCGGCCACGACAATCGAAATTAACAAATCGGTCATGCCAATCAGAATCGGCATTCGGTCAAGGCAATCAGAATCGATCGATAATCAGAATTGGAAAATTGGTCACGTTAATCGGAATCGCCAATCAGTCATGATAATCGGCCTCGATCAATAATCGGCAATCGGCCACGACAATCGAGATCAGCCTCGATGATCGGTCGATCAGGGCTTAAGGGGAGGTCACAATGTGGACATTAAACCATCATTGCCCATCAATGCGGACATTTAACCAACATTGCTCCCAAGGAATGGCCCACATAGGGCCAAACATATAGTGGGCCCCTGGCCTCTCACAAGGGCCTCATACACAACATAATGGGCCTCATCGTATAGGCCAAAAATATATCACAATGGGCCATGGATACATCAAGTTGGACTTCATTCAAGGGTTAGAATATATGGTCTTCAAATACACAATAGGTGTGCCCTGCACATGGGCCATAAATACATCACAGGTGGGTCCTGCACATGGGCCTCAAATATACATCATGATAGGCCGCATAATGGGCCATCATATACATCAAGTGGGTCGCATCACATGGGCTTCATATATGTCAAGTGGTCCTTAATAACGGCCACAAACACATCAAGATGGGCCTAATCACATGGGCCTCATATAAATCAAAGTGGACCTCAACAACGGGCCATAATTACGTCAAGATGAGCCTAATCACATGGGCCGTACCAACTACATACTTCAACCATTATTAGAGATTATTTTAGAGCATTATTTATATATAAAAAAAATTGTATTCAGCGATCATCTGGACCATACCACAAATGGTAGTGGTGATATTGATTTCCATTGTTGAATCCCAGTGGGCCCCACCGTAGTACTTATTTTCCATCTAATCTGTCCATAAGGTCATAAAGACGTGGATTTAGAGGAGAAACAAATATCATATTGGTTCCAAAACTTCTGCAATCCCCAAAAAGGGGTTTCAATGGTTGGTGTTCAATCCACTACTTTCTGATAACTGGATCTATCATATTGTTAGTCTCAAGCCTTAAGAAAAACTTGCTAGATAAATGGACGGTTTGAATGCAACACATGCATTATGGTGGGTCCCATAGGGATCGACGACATAGTTAAATCACATACCTCATGGTGGAGGTCCACATTGATGAGAGGTGTGGATACAATACATACATCAGTGGATCCCATGTGGGGCCCACCATAATGTTTATTTTCCACCCAACCTGTGGATAAGGTCACACAGACCTGGGGCCCACCGTGATGTTTATTTTCCACCCAACCTATGGATAAGGTCACACAAACCTGGGGCCCACCGTAATGTTTATTTTCCACCCAACCCGTTGATAAGGTCACATGGACCTGGATGAAGAGGTAAAACAAATATCATTTTGATTCAAACTTCTCTGACCCAAGAGGTTTTCAATGGCAGACGTTTAATCCTCACTGTTTCCGGCTGTGTGGGTCACCTGAGTTTGTATACAGTTGATTTTTGGGAGGGGGACCCACTGCCCTAAGGGGCCCACCTAATGAACGGTGTTGATGGCAACACCCATCACGGTGGGGCCCATGGCTGGGATCGTGGATCCCTGCCTCTTCACACTACGCGGCAGTGTCCTGCGCTGCACACCTCTGACGGTAAGCAGCAACAGGCGTTGCTACCTATATTTTTTATTATTATTATTATTATTATTATTATTATTATTATTATTTTATGTTTTCTGATATTTTTCCTAGGTGGGGCCCGCCTTAGAAAAATCCAACACAATCATTGGTCTCTATGGCTCAATACAAACCTATCAAGCCCAATCTGATACTTGTGTTTTTCCACCACCATAAGGTAGGGTCCACATGACTTGGACAGTTTGGATAAGACATACATCAAAGTGGGGTCCATCCGAGTGGGCTACACATCATACAAAATGAGAGAGAGAGAGAAGCACCCACCTTTGATCTTCTCTTCCTTCTTCCGCTTATAGTCTCTAGAGCTCCAAGGAAACGATTCCAACGGTTGAGATGGACCTTGAATGGTGGAGATGGGAGGTAGGAAGGTGGGCCACACTAGCTCTCTCATGGGGAGCTTAGACGTGGGTTGCTTGGGAGGAAAAATGAGAGAGAGATGATGGGAGAGGAGTGATGGGAGAGAGGGATGGATGGGTGTACTTGTGTAAGGGAGAGTTGACTTTTAAAGGTTGGTTTTGTACTTGAGGATGGAATAGAGTAATGGGTGTACTTTGACAAGTAAAGTGATTGATGTGATGAATTTTTTACGGATTTACAACATGCGGCATTTTCCTCGAATTAGACGCAGGCTTACATCTCTTGGCCTGGGTATCGTCTTGGCGCACGATACGCGGCATCAAAACCGCGGCGACGGCGCGGTCGCAATTATACAAGTCTTAGGCCAAGCTGACTCAGATCGACAGGATGCAACTCAGGGTCGTGCGCAAATGCCGATAACAGATAGCAGGTCACCGAAATTCGACCGTAAGGACCGCGGATGCCTATGGAACGATACAGTCTAGGATACGGGTCATATAGTAATGGTGAGGAGATGAGTTGTCGGCTTTCTCTTATCTTTTCCACCGATGAACTGGGTGATTAAGGCTTTGCTGAGTTGTGTGAAGGAGTTGATGGATATCAACTTCAGCTGCCTATACCATTTTCATGTAGTTCCCAACAGAGTCAGGGAGAAGACTCAACACATAACCAAGCTCGACCTGTCGTGGTTCTCCATCCATACCCTAAACAATTTCAAGTGCTCGGGTGGGTCGCCAGACCCAGGGTAGGGGCGATTTACAGCATTCAAAATCTAGGCGAGAGTTGGGCTCCCATAATGTCGTCGGTAAATGGCAGCTCGGTCTTTTCCGGCATAGCCTTGATGGAGGTCAGTATTTGGACTCGGTAGGCTTGGCAGAAATTACTTATCTGACCTCGTAGTTCCTTGAGTTCTGCCTTCCAGGAGCCCTTGTTCTTGGCTACCGCCTTCGGAGCCTTTCCATGCCTCTTCTTCTTCAAGGTGTGACGCAAGTCAGAGTCGATGGACGTGACAGTTCCCGAGGTATGGGAGAGCGCATGGATCTACTGCCCAGGATGTTTTTTGGTTCGCTATGGGTCAATCGGTGCTTAAAATGGTACAGAGACCTCGTGGTTTCCCTTGCATCTATCCCCTGGTCGGGAGGTGGGTTTTGTCTCTCTAAGATCTGCATTATCCAGTTAATATTACCGGTCAAGGCTTCGACTTGATGTTTCAGAGAAACGAGCCGACCTCCCCGGTTACGTGACCTCTACGCAGGGCATGCGGGGGCAAAATCAGCCTAGAGTTAAGAAGGCGGATATCCTTAGTCTGAGGACTGTTCCGCTAGCACAGGAGCAGTTGTAGCAATGGTTGTCAGAGCTCGCTTTCTTGCTTTCGCCATTATAGAACCTTGATGAGATGGGAACGACTTTGATGTCATTCCCACAAACGGTGCCAACTGTTGATGCAGAAATCCGATCGATCATGCCCCTACTCTGGCTAGCCAGTGTATCTACAATTTACTGAAGAATAAGAGAAGACACTAAGGGCGCCGGTTAAGGCCAGGAACCCTCCAATGCATAAGTTATGATATGGACTCACAGTAGTCGTAGTAGAATCGGAATATTTGTCGTGCCTTTTACTATAGAGAAGACCTTTATTTATAGGCTTTGGTCTCAGAGACGTAGATGACAATGCCTCTTAAATGTTAATTGTGTGTTACAAAAGAGATCTTCATCCGGACGTGTCATGGTTTACTTCTTGAGATCCTCGGTGAATATCTTGGAGGATAATCCTATCTTAATATATTGTAAGTATATTTGTATTCCGAGGTGATGGTCGATATCTGAGACCGACCTCCGAAGCCTAGGCCAAGGTTAGGCTAAGGTGATTTTTCGGCTCTCAAACAATCCATAGTTTTTTACTCTGTACATCTGGTCAGTCTATTTTTACCCATTACAGATCTCATGGTTCCTTTTGATAGACTAATATGATTATAACAACCAACGGATTAACCATTTATTTGAATTGAGATTGAATTTGAAACCTTTGTTGTTATCTCGCTAACCATTAGAAGTGAAGAGGTTGTTAAGATGCCCCGACAAGTTAAACATTTGATTAGTGATGTGAAGCTTGTCTTGCAGCAGTTGGAATATGGTAGTACTTAAGCCTCTAGTGAAGATATCAGTCAATTGATCAGCAATACTAACATAGCAAATAGTATTATCACCCCAAGTATTATTTTCACGAATGAAATGATAATCCAACACAATATGTTTGGTGCGGGCATAGTAAATCAGATTGGAGACGAGAGAAATAACACTACATTATCACAATATAGAAGAGGAGACTCTTTTAAATAAATAGTTAAATCTAACATCATGCAAATCCAAAATAACGATAATCCAATTCAATGCTGGAGCAAGAAATCGTGGGTTGTTTCTTAAAACTCCAAGAGATCAAGTTATTGCCAAGAAAAATTACATACCCTGATGTAAAAACGATGATCATAAAGCTTATATGCAATAAGAATCAAAATAAACTGTAATGGCAAGAGAGTTTTTATAAAACCAGAGATCATGAGAAATTGTGCCCTTAGGAAAGTAAAGTATGCATTTAATTGTCATCTAGTATGTTGATCATGAAGCATGCATAGTTGACACACTTAATTAGCAGCTCTACGTGACTTTGTGTTTTCCCTTCATCTAGGTTTATGTGACTTTATGAACAGGTTATATTGCAATTAAACACTGCAGTGGCCTCAAAAAGTGTTCAATCTTACTATTTCCTGTGATGTGGTCCACTTGAACTTTGGATCTGCATCATTTTTTTAGCACAGGCACTAAAATGAGCTGGCAAAATGGATGTACGGTGTGGATAGTGGATATAAACATGCATTGTAGTGGGGCCCAAATCCTTTCCACCACCTGGCTGAGTGGTGTTGGGTCACCACCCAATCTGCTTCCCTGATGCACAACTTGGATTCCACGTAAGCATAATGAGTGGGCCCAACATAGCTCAAAAATATAAGATCATTCTCCAACTTGAACACTTCGATATATGAGATGACACAATGTTTAAAATATCGAAATACAATGTTTTGAGCCGTCGCACATTTTGCAATACATGCATCGGGTAATACCCAATGCTTTTGCATGGAATGTGCCGAAAGCAATGTGATTCTCAAAGAAGATCGTTGGACGCGGATTAGCTACTGACAGGTTGTGTAGCGACATTCGCTACTGAACTGACGTCACCAAGTTTTGTGGGGCCACCATGATATATGTGTTGTATCCACATCGTCCATCCATATGAAGAGATCATTTTACGGCACGAGACAAAAAATGAGGCAAATTCATCGCAGTAGTTGACCCCACCACGGAAAACAGTAGGGAGAGTGACACCCACAGTTGAAACCTTCCTAAGGTCCACCTTGATTTTTATTTGAGATCCAAATTATTTATAAATTAACACATACATGAAAGAAGGGAAATCACAAATATCAACTTGATCGAAAACTTTTGTGGCCCTTAGAAGTTTTTAATGGTGAGCGTCACTCTCCCCACTGTTTTCTGTGGTTGGGTCAACTGGAGCTTTAGATTTGAATCATTCATTGTATCAGGCCCTATTATGATCTCTCTAAATGGATAGATCGGTGTGGATACAAAACATACATCATGGTGGGGCCCACAGAACTTGCTGACATCGCTTCAGTAGCGAGTCTCCCTACTCAACTATCTGTAGGGGTGTACACGACCAAGCTAGCTTGATAGCTCGCTCAACTCGACTCGAAAAAGCTCGATTCGAATCACTTCGAAACTGAGTTCGAGCTGAGTTGAGCTGTTTTTTTAGCTCGAAAATGAGTTCAAGCCAAGTTCGAGCAAGCCCCAGCTCGACTCGACTCGGATCGAATCCAGCTCGAATCGAACTCGGATCAAACCAGTTTGGTGACTCAGTTACTTTGCCATTGATGTTGCTCACCAACTGTTTGATAAAACAACTCAGCAAAATGTGGCTAGTGGTAAGGAAGGTTTGACCAGTGGCAAGCAAGGTATGTACATTAAACAAATACCTTTTTTCTCTCTCTTTTTTTTTTTTTTGGTTTTTATGTTACTTGAAGGTGTTTGATAAAACATCTTTAAAACTATTGCCTCTGTTTGTAAAACTGTAGGTTTTTGAAGTTGCAGTTCAGGTGTTTGTCGAAATGCCTCAATGGCGAACTCGGCTCGATCTTGGCTCGAACTCGGCCCGAGCTGATGACCGAACTGAGCCGAGCTGGCCAGTCAGGCTCGAGGACCGAGCTGAGCCAAGTTCAAGCTGAGGTCAGCCGGTGTTCAAGCCTAGTCGAGCTCGACTCGATTCGACTCGATGTACACCCCTACCTGTCAGTGGCTAATCTGCGTTCGTTAGCTTTGTAGGGTAAGCTTATCCTATAAAACTTTTTTCGGTGCCTACCTTCATGCTTTTCTGATATCCAATCCGTCCATGTGCGCCCCATAATATTCTCCTTGGAGCCCAAAAATCAGGCAAATTCAAAATAAAAATCAATGGGCCCCACGATGTAAAATAATGCCAAAAACCTCTACGTCAGATTTTGTGGCCCACGTTAGTTTTGAAATGGTCTGATTGTTGGGATGTCCATTCATCATGGTCAGACACCTTTTGAATAGATTGGACACCATCTGAAAAACCAGGTGGGCCTACATGCAATCTGGAAGGTTAATTTTCATGGTGGTCGTCCCCATCCCAAATCTCCATCTAGTGTGGCCCACCTAAGTTTTCGATTGGTGTGGTTTTTTAGGACTCTGATTGCACGGTGCAGAATGCAGCACCAACGTAGGTACTGTGCATATGTGAAAAAGTGTTGTGGATCTCCACGTGATGTATGCATTTTACTGCCCGGTTATTTTGCCAATCATTTTAGGGCATGAGCTCGAAAATGGAGCATATTCAAAGCTCAAGTGGACCACCCTATGGGAAGCAGTGGGAATGATGACTCCTACTGTTGAAACCTTCCTAGGGCCCATCATGATATTTATTTTCCACCCAACCTATTTAAAAGGTCATATAAATCACCTTGATGAATGGAAAACACAATCAGCTTGATCTAAAGCTTTTTTGGTCTCCAAGAAAATTTTAATGGCAGGCATTTAATCCCCACTTTTTCTTGTGATGTGGTTCACTTGAGCTTTAGATCTGTTTCGTTTTTGGGCTCATGGTCCGAAATGAGCACCAATTCGGTACTACACCACCAGGCCCTAGCTAAAATTACACAGTCCTATCTAGAGTTGTACACGACTCGAGCCGAGCTGAGTATTGCCCAACTCGTGCTCGGCTCGCACTGCCAGTCACCCAACTCGTACTCGGCTCGGCTCGACCTTCGAGCTCGGATGCCCAGCTCGTGCTCGGCTCGTCCGAGTTCGAGCAGATAGCGAGCCGAGTTCGAGCAGAGTTTTCTAGTCGAGTTCGAGTTCAAGTCTTCAAGCATGTTTCGAGTATGAGTTTTCTAACCCTGCGATCCATCCATCCCAAAACAGAAGAATAAAAAACAAAGCTCTGAAAATCTCAGCGTTGGAAGCCCAAGAACCAGAAAAGCCAAACCACCTCCGAATCTCTGGATTCTTCTTTAACGCGATCCGGGGCGGCAATTTCTGATGGATGGATGGAATCCAAATGAAACTAAAATTTAAGACTTCAATGATATATGGAAAGCAGATGTAAAGGGAAGGCCTTAAAAGAGGAAGCTGGAAAAAAGAAATATATATCAGAGGTTTTGTCTTTCTAAAGCTTCTGGATCGTTTGTGGAATCCAATAGATTTGATTTTTCTTCTGGAAAGAAATAGGGGTTTTAGAAGAGTTTTGGGATGGATGGGATAAGGGAATTTCATGGAAGGCGGGACGGATGGCCTTCGAAGGGTGTTGACTTGGAAATGGCCGTCTCTTGTCTTCTCTCCTTAGGTCTGCAGAGATTGCTGGCTTTTCGTGCATGTCAAATTCTCTCCTTAGGGTTTTTTGTTTTGGGGTATATATACTCCTGGTCGAGTACCGAGTCGAGTCCAAGTCGAGCCGAGTCGAATCGATTTCGAGTACTATTCGAGTCGAGCCAAGTCGAGCAGGGTCAAGCTCATGCTCGACTCGAACTCATTTCAAGTCGAGTATTTCCGAGTCGAGTTGAGTGAGTTAACGAGTATACTCTGCTCGTGTACAACTCTAGTCCTATCAGGGCATATGTGGGGTCTACCATCATGTATATGTTTTATCCATGCCGTCCATACATTTTGGAAGATCATTTTAAAGTATGAGCCCAAAAATAAGGTAGATTAAAGGCTCAAGTAGACCACACCACACAAAACAATGAGAATTGAAACAATTGAAAAATTCTCCCGGGGTTAAGAGTTTTGGATCAAGTTGATATTTATGCTTTCCCTTCATACAGGTCTATGCGACCTCATGAGCAGGTTAAATGTCAAATAAACATAACGGTGGACCCTAGGAAGTTTTCAACCATATGAATTCAATACCCATTTGTTCGTGTGGTGTAGCTTACTTGAGCCTTTAATCTGCCTCATTTTAAGCTCATGCTCTAAAATAATTTTCCAAAATAGAGATAAAACATATACATCATGGTGGGCACCAAACCCTTAGAAGACTGTCCATCTCTAGCTAGGTCATCTCTAGCTAGGTCCTGTGGCGGTAGTTCCCAATCGTCACCCACAAAATGATCTGGACATGGTAAGCACTAAGCACATACATCATGGTGGGAAATGGATTGGCTGCTCCCCCAGCCACCAGCCAATGGCTTGTGGTCAGGGCTCCGTGGGCCCCACCATGATGTATGTGTTTCATCCATGTTGTCTATCTATTTTTCTAGATCATTTCATGGTATGGGAAAAAAAAAAGAAAGTCGATCTATTCTATGGCGAAGCATCCGAAGCATAACTGCACACTCACACGATCTTTGCCGAGATTTTGATAAATGCGCCCGAATGTTCCCCAAAAACAAGAGAGAGAGGTATATCCCAATCTCAAGTATACCACATTACTGGAAACAATGTTGAATGAACGTCCACCATTAAAAACTTTTTGGGGGCCATGAAAGTTTTCGATCAAGCTGATCTTTGTGTTTTTCCTTCATCTATGTCTGTATGACCTAATCAACAGATTGGATGTCAAATAAACAGTACAGTCGTCCTCGGAGGATTTTAATGGAGGATATCTAATCACTATTGTTTTCCTGTGGTGTGGTCCACCTGAGATTTATATCCCTCTCATTTTTGGGATCAAGCCCTAAAATGATCTTAAAAAATGGATGAAACACATACATCATGGTGGGGCCCACAGAGCACCGACCATCAGCCACCCGGCTGGTGGCAGGGGGAGTAGCCAATCCGTTTCCATCATGGTGGGGCTTATAGAGCTGTTTTACTGATATATAGTACTGACATTAGTACTGTACACTGTACTATGCAATCTGAGTGCTTTTTTTTTAAAAGAAAAGGAGAAATTGACACGTCCCCTCCACTCTGGTCAAAGTAATTTTAAAATCAAATATAGATAGAAAGTAAAGATCAAAATCAAATACACTTTAAAATGCATAATTGAGACTTTAATCACACCATTTTATGTTGTTGATTTGAAGGATGCTTTTTTAAAAAAAAATTAGTCAGAGTAAAACGCCAGCCAGCCATGTGCTTTCAATGCCATTCAATTCAATGCCCATCTGTGAAGAGATTTCGTAGATTTCAACGGATGCGGATTGCCTCCTACAGTCCAGGCAGGGACTTTGTGGGGCCCACCATGATGTATGGATTTTATCCACACCGTTCATCCATTTTTCCAAATCAATTTTGTAATAGAAGCCTATAAATGAGATGGATCCGACACTTGAGTGGACCACACTACAGGAAGCAGCTGTTATAATGATGCCCATGGTTGAAATCTTCCTGGCCCACCATGATGCTTATTTCCCATCTAATTTGTTAATAAGAATATGTATTAAACCTGGATTAAGGGAAAACAGAAATGTCAGCTTGATTCAAAACTTTTGTGGCTTCTAGAAAGTTCTACGAGAGCCTTGCATCTGAATCATTTGTGGGTTAATGCACTAAAATGATTTGAAAAAATGGATGAACGGTGTGGATAAAATCCGTACATCATAACGGCCTCACAGAGCCCCTGAATGGACCGCTCCGTCAAGGCGGTGGCAGGACGCAATCGGCTTCCGATTTCAACACCCCTTCAAGATTATTTTTGAAAGGAATCCCACGCTATCTGACGTGGCAGACGCGCATTCTAATAGTGGGACGCGGATTGCGTACTACCCCGCCCGTTCCTAGCTCCGAACGGGCAGGTCTGCGGACGGGCCCGCCGTGATGTATCTGTACATCCAAGCCATATATTCCTTTTCTCAGATAATTTTAAGAAATCAAAACAAAAATGAGATAAACCCAACTATAAAATGGACCACACCATAGAGCTAGGGACGGGCGGGGGTAGCACGCAATTCGCGTCCCTAATAGTGACCATTGACCTTGGTAATCCGCGTCCCTAATAGGAACGGGCGGGGGTACGCGGATTGCCGGGTGGAATGTTGACGTGGCAAAGTTATGTGGGCCTCACCTATATGTGTTATATCTATACCGTTCATCCATTTTACAAGATCATTTTATGGTATGAACCCAAAAATGAGGCATATCAAAATCTCAAGTGGACCACACCACAGAAAGCAGTGAGGACAACTGCGCACACCCTTGAAACCTTTCAATGGCTCACCATGATATTTATTTGTCATCCAACCAGCTCATAAGGTCACAAAGACAGACCTGGATGGAGGGAAAATATACGTATCAGCGTGTTCCAAACTTCTGTGCAAGTTTTCAATGGTTAGCATTCAATCCACACTGGCTTATGTGATGTGGTCCACTTGACCTTTGGATTTGTCTGAATTTTTGCATCATGCCCTACAATAATCTTGCAAAATGGATGGACGGTGTAGATATAACACATACTTAAACGAGGGGCCATAAAACTTTACCATGTCAACACAGGCATTTCTATTTCTCCACTCTTCTAATGGGTGGCCCATCCAAAGCGCGTCCCTGACGATTCCAGACTTCTAGATTTTGACATTTCTCTTGTGATGTGGCCTACGGCCAAGATCGAGTCTTCCTGAGCCAAACCCAAAAAAAAATAAAAATGGAATAAGCCCCTACATACGTTGGCCATATTCATCAATTCGTGTAAATAATAATAATAATAATAATCCCCAATGGTTTGTCTAACTGTTACTTCCCACCATTGGTTTTGGATAATGTATGGCCCGTTCGGCAGAAAACCGAATCTAACATACTCCCACCGGATGCAAATTGCGTCCTACCCCGCCTGGATGGTAATTTATCCACACTGTGAGATCATTTTAAGTAAACAAAATAATAATAATAATAATAATAAGGCTTTTCCAAATCCTAACTGGACCACAAAGTGGGGATTGAACTTCCACCATTAAAAAGTTCTTAGGATCATGATTATATTTGTTTTTTCACTTCATCCACGTCTACATGACCTTATTAATAGGTTGGATGGTAAAAAAAATAAAACATCACAGTGGCCCTTTAAAAGGTTTCGGCAGTGGGTGTCATTATCACTGCAGCTTCCTTTGGTGTGGTCCATTGGAGTTGTGTACCTGCCTCACTTTTATGATTATAAATTAAAATGATTTAATAAAATCTATGAACGGAATGGATAAAACCCTTACATCACAGTGAGCCCCACAAAGCCCTGCCCGGATGGTTTTCCGTCTAGGCGGGGGTAGGAGGCAATCCGCGTCCACTCCCACCCGGGGGTGGGGCCCGCCCATAAATCTACCGGTGGCTGAGGGAACTACCCGCGCAGGAAACGGATTCGCTACTCCCCTGCCACCGGCCAATGTCTGGTGGTCAGTGCCCTGTGGGCTCCACCATGATGTATTTGTTTCATCCATTCTGTCCATCTATTTTTATTGATCATTTCATGGTATAAGACCAAAACTGAGATATATTCCAATCTCAAGTGGACCATATTATAGAAAACAGTGTTGAATGAACTTCGACCATTAAAAACTTTTTGGGGCCATAAAAGTTTTGGATCAAGCTGATATTTTTTTTTTTTCCTTAATTTGGGTACGTATGACCTAATCAACAGATTGGATGTCAAATAAACAGTACAGTGGCCTTAGGAGGATTTTAATAATGGATATCCAATTACTATTGTTTTCCTGTGGTGTGGTCCACCTGATATTTATATTCCTATACTTTTTGGTATAAAGCACTAAACTGATCTTTAAAAATGGATGAATGGAATTGATGAAGTACATACATCATGGTGGGCCCACAGAGCACCGACCACTAGCAACGGGGTTGGTGGCAGGGGGAGTAGCCAATCCGTTCCCACCTGCGCATGGGACTCAGATTCGGTAGTGACCCTTCCAGTGCCCAGCTGGGTACTGTCTATGCAGGAAGAAAGTTGTGGACCCCACCACCATGAGCCCAAAAATGAGATATACAAATCACTGGTAGACCACACCATAATAAAAGCAGTGTTGATTGAATGCCCACCGTTAAATTAAAAACTTCGTGGGGGCCACAAGTTTTGGAACGAAGCTGATGTTTTGTTTTGTTTTCGCTTCATCATCCAGGTACAGGTACGTGTGACCTAACCAACAGGTTGGATGTCAAATAAACATTATTGTGGGCCATAAGAAGTTTTTAATGGTGGATTCATACCCTAAAATAATCTGGAAAAAATGGATGAACAGCGTGGATAATACCCATACATCATGGTGGGCCCCACAGCCCCTGCCTGGACCTATTCCATCCAGTCAGGTGCTGGAGACAATCCGCTTCCCATTGATGGAAGGATTTTATCTTTCTTTCTTTCTTTTCTTTTTTTTCTTTTTTTATATAAGTTGAATTATTCAGAAATACAAACAATTTGATCAATGGCCTTAAATATGGACAGCTAAGATTGTGTACACAAAAATTAGACTGCGTCTATTTGCTAAGCCGATCATGGATTTCTTATGTAATGATTCCAAGGAATCGATTCTTTAGGCAACCACCCCCGACAATTAGACCAAATCAAGGATGATTGAACCAACTAATCAGCTGGATTTTGCATGTTAAACCATGAAATGTGTTATGGATTTAATAGACGGTTCAGATAGATTGATCAAACTGTGGGAGCCGATTGATGCGGTGAGGAGCACTATAGTGCTGGGGCATTCTCTTAACAATTTGAGGTCTACTCTTTCTTTCTTTCTTTCTTTCTTTCTTTCTTTTTTTTTCTTAATTTGAAGTCCCCCTATTGTAAATTCTTGCCAGCAATTCAATTTGATTGAGTTGAACGTATGCAACTCAATTCACTTTTGCACCTAAACACAACCCAAACAGGTGAGTGCTCAAATCTCAATTACTTTTGTGAAGATCCAATGATCTTCCAAACAACAGAAGCACAGATGACTCATGTTTTCAAATTTCAAGATGCATGAATAGAAGGCCAATCGAATCTAAATCCAAAATACTTTGCAATATATGTTCAAGTATCAGAGATGACTCAAAAGAACTGTGTGTGTGTGAAATGTTACTATGATGTCGACCTCATGGGAACTTCCCATGAGGTTGAGTTGTGTAGGCCCCACCGTGATGTGTGTCGAATATCAACACCATGCATTTGATGGGTCCCCTTTAGGTTATGGGATATCCCAAAAATCAGCTGTATACGGAACTCAGGTAGGTCATACCATCTAAAACCATGTGAAGACATGCCTAAAACATATAAAAGCACTTGGTGGGGCCCACTTGAGTTTTGGATGCGGATAAAACTTGGTCTGACCCCTTATCCAAGTGGGACACACAATATATGGGCTGGATTTGTAAACCACATCTTGGTGGGCCCTATAAATGATTATGAATGTTTTAATCGGAGGATAATCCCTCTCAACTTTTGTATGTGGTGTGGCCCACCCAAGTCATGGATTGACTTGATTTTTAAGCCCATAGCCCACCATGGAATGGTGCATCTGGCTGATTGGGTAGATGTTCGACATACGTCATGGGGGGCACAGCTTGACCGCATAGTACCGTTTCCCGCATATGCATATATATATATATATATGTATATATATATATATATATATATATATATATATATATATATATATATATATATATATATATATATATATATAAGAGACACAAAAATCTCACTTCTACGGGTCATAGCTCCACGATCTATACAATGACAGTGCAAGGCCCAATAAGAATGAATGCAGTGCCGTGTTCAACCTGTTCAAGCAACTTGAGAATCAAACTGAGTAACAGTAACTACATTTGTAACTTTGGCTGTATCTAACAAGGTGCGATCTGGATCCTCCTATCTCCACAATTGGTAATGGGGCATTGTTTGCAAGATCTGGCTCATTACATGATGCAAATCCAAGATCTTGACCACATTCCAATAAGAATTTGATTGCTATTCTCACAACATTGGTCATCTATAGAAATATGCATGCCATTCAGCTGGATGTCACTATGCTGATTTTTTCGAGGAAGATCTCTAATGGGGTAGCTGATAAGTCTTTGAAAAGTTTCTTGAAGCTTCAGTCCTGCTCCACCTAAACTAATGTCACATGCTAAAATGGAAAAAGAAAGTAAAAAAATGAGAGCTGATCCCCGACGGGTTATGGATTAACCAACACCCAATAGAATCATGTTTCCCTTGAAAACTGTATGATATAAAGGATCAGTTGTAGCATACACCAGATTGTTGGTGATCAGTTATCCTTGGTGATGGATTAACCAACACCCACATTACGGGGAAAAATGCATGATTTAAAAGATAGGTTGTAGCATGCACCAGATTGTTGGTCATCAGTTTTCAGATTGTAGGTGATCAGTTTTCATTGAATATTCCCTTGCATGTGACAATGTAACCAATTTAAAAGAATTCAAGTGCTCTCTCCAAAATTATGTGAATATGGCTAGATAGTGTAGCCAGCCCCAAATTACTATTACGCACCAAAATTCATGACACCAGACCGGATGAAGTGATGAAGTAGGCTTCTTTACAACAGCTCTGGCATAGCTTCAGTCATCAAACAGTGTGATTATATACAACAGGCATATCTACGTCCAAAATTGCAAAGAAGTCCACCTGAATATTTCAGACAAATCAAGTAGTATTAATGCTAGTATGTGGATGAAATAGTTCTTCAATCAGGAGCTGGCTGTTGGGGGTGAGAGGTGAAATAATAACTAACCAAGGTCGTTGTGGCTTACCGCTTAAAGAATTCTCCCCTCTCACGGTGGGTCCCTTCAGCTTGTTTTGCCAGCTGCAGGATTACGACCAAATTAACTGGATGATCACTGGTTTACCTTTGAAAACATACCCATTCACTAGATTCTGCAACAAACAGTTGTAGTCTGTAAAATGCTCACTGGTTCACCGAGACAAATAGAAGTATAGAATGGAGAGGGAAAGTAAAGATTGTATTTCGTAATTTGATGAGATCAGGGATGCTTTTAGGGTGTGTTTGGCTGGATGGTTGAATTGAATTACAATTATCAGTCTAAAGAAGGTGACAAACAAACAACCTGCAGTTTTCTTTTACATGGATATTGTGAGGATCTGGACTACAAAATTGCAATTGCATTACTTTCTAGTTGGAGACGAAACCAACGTACTGCAATTTAAGGGCCACGTCATTGTTATGAAGACTAGGAAACATCAGTAAGTATTGTTAACAATTTATTGTGCAGCCAAACACAACCCTATTGACTTTGATAGACCACGAACTAGACCGACCTCGGAAATTATGGTCATCTTGTTATATAAGAAATCAAACTCATGATGCTCATTTTAGTCAAAGAAAGCATTGATGGTTTGAATCAAACTGCCTTTCGTAAAACACATACCAAAGCATGAAGGGCGAGTTCTACCGATGGAAATGTCACAAAAGCTTGACCCCTCATTCGTCCCTCCTGAGATTCAAAACATTCCATTAATTCTGAAAGGCTGAAAGCAAAGGCTATGCATTGCAATCATCATCAACAACATCTTAGCCTTGTTCAGGCTATTTGATAAACTCAACCTAAGCAGAAAATTCTAAGAATCCGATTAAGCTTGCATAGATTCAAAAGGGATAAGGTATCACTAAAGATGGATAAAAGCAGAGTTTCCCGTAGGTTAAGGTTGTATTTCTGTATTCCCATTCCCATAATTCCCGTAGTCATATTCATTCCAATGTTATCAAAGTTTTAGTTTGAAAAGGACACCTTCCACCATGGACTTGATAATGTATCTCTTTGTCTCTTTCTTTTTTCAAAGTACCGGAATTGATCATGTGTCCTAGTGTTTTTTCTTCTCTTTTTATTCTTTTTTTGATAACTGACATTTTGTTAATCCTACTGGATATTATCAAAGTGGTGCAACTGACCAAAACATGATCAAAGCTTATGAAACATTGAGGTCACAGGCTACGGGCTTGCACACCGCTTAACTGCTGGAAATTTAGTAGCTCTAGTGCTGATTGAAAAGAAAATGCGAAGGAGTTCCATTGCAATCATACAAATTTATCGCCCTGCCTAATAAAACAACACAAGATTTTGTAGCACTTTTGCCATGCTCAGACTAGTGTTTTAAAAAGTGAATAGCGTGTAGTGTGGCATTCACCCCTCTAAAGAGTGAGGCTTAAGCTATACCAGTGTTTTATATAGCTATGTTGTGTAGCGTGTAGCTGACACTACGTAGCGTAGCTTAGCCTTAAAGCTACATAGCTCATGAAAATTGCTCAAGTCTCGTATAGCCTATGCTAGATGATAATTTGTGTACACTATGCTATATAGACTATGTTACATGCTACGTAGCTCACATTAGAAGTTATTTTTAACTACAATATGAAAGTCAATGTTTTCAATGATTGGTTTCAAATTCCTATTTTCAATGAAAATAACTTAATATTTTCAATGCTTTTAGTAAAATAATATAAGTAACAATATTAAATCAAGTTGAAGCCCTGGCTAGCAATCTCGATGAGATATGGCGAATGCTGGAGCGACAAATCCCTCCCCCCAACTAAGGTACTGAGGAAGTTGTTGCTCGAGCAACCACAAAAGTCTCTATACACCATCTCAAGCACACGCCGAATGCCGTAGGAGCAGACAAATCGTCAAAACCCCTTCCACACCATGAGCACTGCTAAGCTAGCTGCCTTCGATTTACGACATGAGTTGGAGAAGAAGAGGCGTGGCAAAGCTCCGAAGGTTGAGGCGATAGCCAAAAACGAAGATCCTTAGGAGGCCGAGCTCAATGAACTGTGAGGTTATATCGGCGACATACGGTAGGCCTACCGTGCACATGCTCCGACCTTGATAGAGGCAATGTTAGAAGAGACCGAGCCATCGTTCAGTCCTGACATCATGCACGCTTAGCTCCTGCCTAGATTCCGGAGCCAAAGATCACGTCTTATTCCGGGGCTACTGACCCGATCGAGCATCTAGAATCCTTTAGGGAATGGATGGAGCTTCATGGTGCATCGACATCGGTAGTGTGCTGATCATTCTCCTTGACCCTGACAGGAGTAGCTCGAAAATGGTTTCGACGGCTGAAACCGCAATCCATCAGTTCGTTCACGCAGCTCAGCAAAGCATTTATCACCAACTTCATCGGAGGAAAAGAGGTTAAAACCAACAACTCACCTCATCACCATCATCTAGAAGAAGGACGAGTTGTTAAAAGATTATATCAAGCACTTCAACCTGAAAACGATGCAAGTGGAGGGATATTCGGACCAGATCGCCCTAGCCGCCATGATGGCCAGCCTGAGGGAAGGGAGATTCATCTTCTCGCTCGGCAAGAACCCTCCAACGACGCTAGCCGATCTTCTCAGCCGAGCCTAGAAATACTCCAACACCGAGGAGCTTTTCAACTCGCAAAAAGCCACTCAGAATTGATGAAGCTTGACCAATGAGAAGCGACCCAAGGAAGAACAAGCGTTGGCCCCCAACAGCAAGTGGAGAAAGGACGACAATTCGACTAGAGGGCACGGTCCGAGCAGACGAGCCGAGAGCAGATTCATCTCTTACACCCCCCTCAACTCAATGCCCGAGTAGGTTCTCATGGTACTTTATGACAACGAATCCTTAAATGGCCGAACCGGATGAAGATTGATACAGACAAGTGAAACAAACGGAAATACTATCACTTCCATCGTGACCACGGTCACTCCACTAGCGACTACTTCGACCTCAAAGAAGAAATCGAGGCCCTCATCCATGACGGGTATTTGTGAGAATATGTCAATAGGACAGAAGAACGGTCAAATCGGAAGAACGAACAACCCATCAATAATAACGAAGCTACTGGGGAAATCCCCACCATCTTCAGCGAGCCCGATGGAGGAGGAGATTCGAACCGAGCACGTAGAGCCCATGCTCCTAGTATCAGCAACAACAGCTTAGAACATTAAATCCACATTACCAACAAGCCTCTGAAGGAGCAAAAAGTAGCCTCCTGTGAGCTGACCTTCACCAAAGAGGACGCCCGAGGTGTCCACCACCCTCATGATGATGCACTGGTAGTCACCATGACTATAGCTAACCGCAAGGTGTTTCATATTCTAGTGAACACCGGTAGCTCGGCCGATATCCTCTTTGTCGATGCCTTTAACAAAATGGGGGTTGGAAGGTCTCGACTCCGAGCCGTCAAAACTCCTCTCCTTGGTTTCGCAGGGGATAAAGTTACGTCTGAGGGATCCATACTACTCTCAGTCACTGCTGGAGAAGGGACGAATCAGACGACAACAGTGATAGACTTTCTTATGGTCGACTGTCCTTTTGTCTACAACGTCATCCTCGGGCAGCCCTCTCTCAACACCCTATGAGCAATAGCATCTACATACCACCTTACAATGAAATATTCGACCGAGCATGGGGTTAGGCTCGTCACAAGGGACCAACAAGAAGCACGTCAGTGGTATTCTACCGCCTTAAGGATGCCACACCAAGCAATGACCATCACCTCACTCGATCCCCGAGAAGATTCGACCGAGAGAGGGTCCCCAGTCAAGGATCTCATAGCCGCACCCCTCAACGATTCTGACCTGACCCAAACTATTCATGTTGGCTCATCGCTCGCTCCAGCTCTGTGGGACGAGATCATAAAACTCCTCCAACGACACACCGACATGTTCGCCTGGTCCCATCAAGACATGCCTGGCATCAACCCAAAAGTCATGGTCCACAAACTGAACGTGGACCCTGACCACCGACTAGTGAGGCATAACTGATGGGCCATTGAACCTGAACGGTATGCCATCATCGATGAAGAGGTCGGCAAGCTTCTCGAAGCAGGCTTTATCGAAGAAATCTATTATCTGATTGGATTGCCAACGTTGTATTGGTGAAAAAGTCCAACGGGAAGTGGTGGGTCTATGTTGATTACACCGACCTGAACAAACCCTACCCTAAGGACAGTTTCCCCTCCCACGGATCGAATAGCTTGTCGACAGCATAGCCAGGCACGAGCTCCTAAGTTTCATGGATGCTTACTCATGCTATAACCAGATCGTCATGCATTCCTACGACAAGCAGAAGATGACCTTTGTCACTAACAAAAGACTCTACTGCTACAAGGTCATGCCCTTTGGGCTTAAAAACACTGGAGACACGTACCAACGACTCATCAATAAAATGTCCACCCAACCGATCCGACGATCCGTGGAAGTCTACGTTAACGATATGCTCATCAAAAGCACCAAGGCTACAAGCTACATCACCGACCTTGAGGAATGGTTCACAATCCAGCAAAAGTACCAAATGAAGTTAAATTCGAGCAAGTGTGCCTTAAGCGTCAGCTCGAAAAAGTTCATCGCCATTCTGGTCAACCAGAGTGGGATAGAGGCAAACCTCGACAATATCCAAAATCTACTAGACATGAGCTCACCCAGGACAACGAAGGAAATTCAATGCGTCACCGGCAGGATTCCTACCCCTAACCGATTCGTCTCCCGGGCAATAGACAAGTGTCTATCATTCTTTAAACAGTTGAAAGGAAAGTAGAAGGTGGGGTGGATTGAGGACTATGAGCTATCATTCTAATAGCTCAAATAATACCTAGGTTCGCCCCTGCTACTCTCCAAGCCCGAGTAAAGAGAGTCACTACTACTATACATGGTTGTCTCAGCCGCGGCGGTCAGTTCGGCCCTCATCCAAGAAGAAAAATGGAAACAATTACTGGTGTACTATGTCAATAAGGCCCTAGTCCCAACCGAAATCAGATATCCGGACATCGAAAAGCTCACCCTGGCTCTAATCATCTCATCCCATCGCCTCCGACCTTACTTCCAGGCCCATACTATCATAGTCCCAACCAATCAACCTCTTCATTAGGTAGTCCAGAGACTCGAGGTATCGGGGAGACTCACAAAATGGGCAATCGAGCTTAGCGAGTTCGATATCAGATACCAACCATGGCCCACCATCAAAGGCTAAGTAGTGACTAATTTCATTGTTGAACTTGTTGTCTAGTAAAACCCGAAAGTTGATCCGAGCAAAGAAACTGATCAGCGAACCGAGTATAGACAAGTAGTCGGATTCGATCCACTGACCTAAATACTATACGTCGACGGCTCATCCGATTCTAAAGGCATCGGAGTCGAGGTGGTCCTTAAGGCCCTCGTCAGACTTGCACGCATTATGCCTTAAGATTTGGATTTCAAACATCGAACAATGTGGCAAAGTACGAAGCATTTCTTGTTGGACTTTAGGCTGGCAGAGGCAATGGGAGCTCAAAACCTAAAAGTCCTCAGTGACTCACAGCTCATCGTCAACCAGGTCACCAGCGAGTACTATGCCAAAGAGGAAAGAATGATCTCCTACTTACCAAAGGCTTAGGAATTCATCAGCAAATTTCTCGAGTGCAACATCAGCCTGATCCCTAGGTCACTAAATTTCAAAGCAGATACGCTAGAAAAACTGGACACAGCGGCCAAAGATGATATCCCGAGGTCAATCCCAATTGAGTACCTGGCGGAGCGAAGCATCAGCGATTCCAAATCAGACATAATCCTACTGGTGAATTCGACGCCGAGCTGAATGGACCCAATAATTGACTATCTCTGGGAAGGGAAGTTGCATGAAGATTAACTTGAAGGATGTAAACTCCAATCCAAGTCAATCCGGTATATCATGATCGGAGACACTTTATATAAGAAAGGATTCTCGCTACCTTACCTTAGGTGTCTTGGACCTGAAGAGGTCGATTACGTCCTAAAGGAAATATATGAAGGAATCTACAGCAATCACTCCGGCGGTCGTGCTCTTGCCCATAAGGTTATTTGACAGGGATACTTTTGGCTGAGCATCCAAAAATATGTCAAGCAGTATACCCAGAGGTGCGAAAAATGTTAGAGATTCGTAGAGATACACCATCAACCACCCGAGCAACTGACTCCATGACCGGACCATGGCCCTTTGCTCAATGGGGAATAAACACATCGGCCCCCTGCCAACTGGTAAAGGCTAGACTAAATTCGCAGTTGTCGCGGTTTATTACTTCATTAAGTGGGTTGAGGCTGAGCCCCTAGCCAAGGTCACTATGTCGGTACAGAATCCTTCACACGATCGTCTCGGATAATGGGAAACAGTTCAACAACGATTGATTCCAAGGTATGTGTGAGAACCTTAGAATTCAAAATGTTTACTCGTCACCCCGGCATCCCTAAGCTAACGGTCAGGTCGAGGCAGTCAACAAGATCATTAAGAACCACCTCTGAACCAAGCTCGAGAAGGCTAAAGGGGCCTGGGCAGAGGAGCTTCCCCATATTCTCTGGGCATACCGGACCACTGCCCAAACGGCCACAGGAGAAACCCCTTTTTCCCTGGCATTTGAAGCTAAGGCCATTATCCCTGTTGAGATTAGGCTCCCAACAGCTCGGACCTGCTCCTACGACGAAGATCAAAACATCGAGCAAATGGCACTGGACATCGATTTGATCGAAGAAAAAAGGGAGCAAGTCCAACTCAAGGTGGCAGCTCGGCAACAGCAGGTCGCCTGATTCTATAATTCCAGGGTAAGGATGGGAAGGTTCTGAGCTGGAGATCTGGCCCTCCACATAACCTTTCAAAACACCAAGGAGCCTGGTTCAGGGACCCTAGGGCCGAACTGAGAAGGGCCCTACAAGGTAGCAAGTACAAGCTGACCAGGGAAGTATCGGCTCAAAGACATGGAAGGACGACACTTACCGCATTCATGGAATGTCGAACATCATAAGATCTACTTCACATAAAGGCCAATCAGACCTTAGATCGGAACCTACGTATCCACTACCAAGAATCAACAATAATCAACCTACGAGGTCAAAATCCACATGTTTTGTTGGGAATTTGCAATAAAATCCCAAGGCTTGAAAATTTTATTTTCTACTTACAACGGTCCGATCTACATAGTCTACTAAGGATTTCTTTTAATGTAAGGAAAAACTATCCTCTCGCTAATCATCCAACCCTTAAAAAGGAGGTCAAACCATTAAGCAATTTTACAACATGGCCTACTAAGGACTTCCCTTAGTGTAAGGGAGGAACAGTCCTGACCTGTCGCATGACCCTTAAAGAAGAGGTTGGACCACTAATTAATAACACTACTCGGGTTGCGTGATCTACAAATAAGGACCCCTTCAGATAAGGGAAAACGATCCTCCTAAGAAAATAGCTCGACACTTTGTGAGGTGATCATTGCAACTATCTCGACATATTAACGAACAATAAACCAATCTGATGCCTACTCAAAGAATCCGTTCATAACAATCGTTAAAACAAAAGCACTTTCTTTTCATTTATACCAAAAAGGGGGTACATATAGAAGCAAGAAAATCATTATAAAAGAGGAAAATATATCAATGCCCCTCCGAGGTCGGCTGCATGGCTTCTGGAGGAGTCGGCTCTTCAGCAAGGCTATCCTCGAGACAGGTCAAGTCGAGCTCGGGATACAACTCCTTAGCATCCTCAAGGAACTTGTCATACCCGAGGATAAAGAGTGCATCCCTCTCTTCCTCAAACTCCTTGAAGGCCTTGAACTCCTCCACTGCCGCCGACCTCTCCTTTGGAATAGCTGCATGGGCTTCCTTCAATTTCACTCTGAAACTGTACTTCTCCTCGCCCAACTCGGTCTTCCATTTGACACCCCTCTCATGAGCCTCCTTAAGAAGCTACTTCGACGCTTCCAGCTCGGTCCTCGCCCCCTCCGCCTAGGCCTTCAGAATAGTGACCTCTGAACGGAGTTGCTTGGACTCGACGGTCTTCCGCATAAGAGCCGCTCCACCTCTTTGCACTCCGTCTCAGCACATAGCATCTCACGCAAAGTGTTTAAGAGGATAGGGCCGAAGTAAAAAAAGATCCACGTTAGAAGAAAAGAAGAATAAATTTCTAAATAATAAAAATGACTATTAATGAGAAGAAAACGCTCTACCTTATAGCAAAGTGCCGCCATCTGGCCCACACCAGCTGATGGAGGCATCTCCATCACCCTGGTGAACTTAGCGTCGGGAACCTGCCGAGATATTTAGGGCAGAAAGCGCTCTATCATAATCGAGGCAAATCAGAGGAATCCCCGAGCCTCGACCCCTCAGCCACCAGACGGACTATCCGCCTGAGCCTCAGAGCCTGTAACCACCTGAACCTCGGAAGGTTGGGCCTCAACAACAGGCGTCGCCTCCACAACAACCCCAACCACCCTAGAGACTGTTGGTAGGTCTGAAGGAGTGGTGGCGGTAACAGTAGTGGGGTCGACATCCACGCTTAACCGACCAGCAGCATACGAAGAGGTGGCAACCCCCTTCTTCTTCGAAATCAACCTCTGCTTCTTCTGGGCCACCTCAACTAAAGAGGGGGCTTTGCGCTTAGAGCGGTTCCGCTCAAGCATTTCTACACGACAAAAGGAAATGATCAGCAAGCAAATGAGAATGGGATAATTTTCGAATATCTTCTAAGGGTATACCTGATATAGCTAAAGTGATACCTGATTTAAAAAGCAGCTTGGGCGTAATCAACTGCCTTCAAAACTTCGACGCATCGTCTACCGACCTCGCCTCAGCAATTCGGATACACTCTGACTCACCCACCACAGTAGGGTACGAGGAATATCCCTTTACGCCACTGCCTCTCCCCATCTCTATAAATAGGAGCACCCCTAATGCTAAAAAGTACGCACAATCTTAAGTCTAAAATCCTATCCTCGACCAGACCCAGATTCTCTACTTGACTTAGGCATCGGAGGGTCCCCTGCTATAGCTAGGGTCTCCTTTGTCCTCTCTTTGTGCAGGTGATTAAAAGGTCCAGGGAAGCCTATCCAGATTTCTGCATTAACAATGTTACATGTCTCAGCCATCACATTGTGGATGGGAGATGCTTTTAAACTTTCCGTTTGAAGGATCCTTAACTATTTTCCATTGGATGTTCGTCATTGCTATATTTTTTATTCATAAACTTTGCATGAGGTCGGATCCTCTCCAATTAGTTGTTGAATGAACTTACTCCATATAGGAATTTTTACCTCAAAGTTTCTTAGAAATTAGGTATTTAGTAAATAATACCTCAAGGAACCCAAATTCCCACTAGTACTTTTCGAGGGGTGAAATTATGTAAATGCTTTGTTTTTTTTTTTTTTAAAAGTGGAGAATCAAGAATTGGGAAGCCTACATGGTATGTGACTAAAATCCAGCCCATTTAGTATAAGAATCCAACATCATTACCGGATGAGTCAAAAACCTGTTAAATCTAATCATAAAGTGGGCCAAACCATAAAAAATAATATACCCTAATAAAAATCATCCAAATTCATGTGTAATCATATGATAATTGGACTAGTTAGATTTTTTGTTCATGTGATCATCGTTGCGGGGTATATATTGTTGGGTTTTGGACTACGGAATCACATAGAAATAGATCTAGGAAAACAATCCAAGAGCACCAAACAAACACAAGAGAACACTAAGATTTAACATGAAAAACTCTTTCAGGAAAAAACCATGGTACAAAGCAATATATCTTCACTATGAAAGCAGAAATTACAAATAGAAAAGACTTACCCGATTCAAACAAGAATGAATCTCACCCTTGCAACACCCTTTACAAACCCTAGAACCCTTTTAGAAAGCCTTAGAATCCCTTAAAATGACACCTCCCAATCCCGTTTACACCCATAATATAGTTTTAGGAAGAATCTCAAACAAAATTGGAAAGAATCATAAACGAAGTTGGAAACAAATCCTGCACTTTCGCAGTTGCGTGAAAAATTTGCACAGAATTTGATTAGATTCAAGACATCAAATACAACAATCTCTATCATATCTTCAATCTTCAAACGTGTAGTTCATTGTCCTCTTCTCTCATCTCTGCCTCTCATCATAACTTCATCAATGCTTCTCGTGCACACTCCATCTTCCTTTTATGACATCGCCAAGCCTAGAGAAGTTGCACAAAACTTGAACTTCTCTATAAGAACAACCTTGGTGAGCATGTCCGCTGGATTCACGCTTGTGTGAATCTTCTCAAGAGTCACGCTTCCTTCTTCAAGCACCTGTCAGATAAAGTGGTAACAAACATCAATGTGTTTAGTATGAGAGTGATAAATAGAATTTTTAGCCAAATTAATAGCGCCCTCGGTATAACAATTAACCGGCACAGCCTCCTGCTGAAGCCCCAACTGATTTATGATACCTCTTAACTGAACACCTTCCTTAAACGCTTCTGTCACTGCCATATATTCTGCTTCGGTCGTGGAAAGAGCCACCACGGACTGAAGCTTCAACATTCAACTAGTTGCTTCACCCGCTAGTACAAACGAGTAACTTGAAGTTGACTTTCTGGAATCCATACTGCCTGCGTAGTCTGAATCCACAAACCCTACCAACTTTGCTCTTGTCTTCTCAAAAGTTAAGACATAGTCTTTCATACCTCAAATGTATTAAAGTAGCTATTTCACTGCTTTCCAATGTTGCTTACCAGGGTTTGACATGTATCTGCTCACGACATCGATTGCTTGTGAAATATCCGGTCTCGTACAAACCATGACATACATTAAACTATCAACCACATTCAAATAAGGCACATGAGACATAACTTTCTTTTCCTTATTTGATTTAGGACAATGTTCTAAGGAAAGTTTGAAGTGAGCCGCGTGGGAAACGCTCACCGGCTTTGCTTGGTCTATCCCATACTTGATCAGCACCTTTTCAAGTTATTCTACCTGTGATAACCAAAGCCTACTCTTCTTCCTGTCTCTATGAATATCAATGCGGAGAACCCTTTTTACAGCCCCCAGATCTTTCATCTCGAATGACCCTGATAACTAACTCTTCAGTACGTTGATTTCAGACATATCATGACAGGCGATCAACATATTATCAACATACAATACTAGGATGATGACTTTGTCATCACTCAGTGTCTTGTAATAGACACAGTGATCGTATTCACTCTAAGTAAATTTCTGACTCAACATGAAAAAATCAAATTTTTTATACCACTGCATCGGCGACTGTTTCAATCCGTACAATGACCTCATTAACCTGCAAACCTTTTTCTTTGCCCCTTTAATTTTGTAGCTATCTAGTTGTTTCATGTAGCTCTGCTCTTCCAACTCCCCGTGTAGGAATGCAGTCTTAACATTCATCAGTTCCAGCTCAAGATCGTATTAAGTAACAACGTCATACGAATCTGATAGACACCTATTTAGCCACCGACGCAAATATCTCTGTGAAGTTGATTCCTTATCTTTGATCATGACCATTCACTACCAATCTAGTTTTATATTTATCATGTTTTCTTTTGAATAACTACTTGCATTCAATAGCTTTTCGGCCCACTGGAAGCTCCACTAGCTCTCATATGTGATTTTTTTACAACGAGTCCATCTCATCGTCCATAGTTGTCTTCCACTTTTCTGCATCAGGTTTATTAAGAGTCTCCTAAATAGTAGACCGGTCCCCCTCATTTGTAACGAGGGCATATGCAATCTTAGAGTCCTCCTTGTATCTCGTCGGTAACCAGCGACTACGCGGTGAGTTTCTTCACACAGGTGGCTACTTCACCTGCTCCCGTACCTCTGTCTGAGTATCATCTGTGTCAATCTAGAAGTCTACAATTAACCTTTCAGATTCTTTTTTCTCCTCCTGATCATTCTTGTGGAATAGAGAGCTTTCATCGAATTTAACGTCACAGCTAGTGATGACCTTGCGTGTGACCTTGTCAAATAACGTGTAACCTTTCACACCAATACCATAGCCAATAAAAATATACTTTTTGGCTCTATGGTCTAGCTTATCTCTATCAACAGACGGTACATGAGAGTAAACCTCACAACCAAATATGTGCAAATCTAAGTAGTCCAGCTTATGACCACTCCATACTTCCTCTGGGATCTTACATTCAATTACCATAGAAGGAGACCAGGTTCACCAAATAGCTGGCCATGTTGATAGCATCCATCCATAAGTCCTTGCCCAACACAACATTACTTAACATGCATCAAGCCCTCTCCAAGAGAGTTCGATTCATTTGTTCAGCTACACCATTTTATTCGAGCGTGTGACACACTGTGTTGTGCCTAGTGATCTCTTTATCCTTGCAATATTCATTAAACTTAGTGGAGGTGAATTCTCCACCACTGTCAGTCCTTAAAACTTTTATTTTTCGCTCTGACTATTTTTCCACCATTGCCTTCCATTGTTTGAATATGGTGAAAACTTTGAATTTAAGTTTCATAAAGTAAACCCAAACTTTCTTGGAGTAATCGTCAATGAATGAAACAAACCATGTCAACCCCCAATGAAAACCTCTGGCGATGGCCCCCATATGTCAGAGTGCACATAATCAAGCACTCCCTTACATATTTGTTTTTCAGTTTTAAAAGATAATCTAGATTATTTACCATATATACAATGCTCGCATATATCTAAATCAGAATTCTTAAAAGGTAGAATCAAACAAAGATCCGATAGTACCTTCATGCCCTGCTCGCTCATGTGGCTAAGACGAGCATGCCACATACGTAAAGACGTGGAATCTGCAATAGTTGTTGTCGTTCCACCTGCTGAAGTACTCTCAATCAACCTGAAAAGGTTTCCATACCTTTACGTTCTCATAACCACGAGTGCCCCTTTTGGAACTTTAAGGACACCATCAATACCAATGAAATTGCACCCTATAGCCTCGAGTGCACTGAGAGAAATTAGACTTTTCTTCATATCAGGAATGTGCCTGACATCAGTCAAGGTACGCTCCATCCCATCAAACATCTTGATGCTCACAGTACCAATAGCCACGACATTACAGGCATTGTCATTGCTCATAAAGACCTGTCCACTATCGCATTCATTGTAACTGGCGAACCAACTCTAATGAGGAGTCATGTGATATGACGCTCCTTTGTCAAGGATCCACTCATGTCCATGATTATCGTGCAAGTGTCTGATCATGGACACAGACAGTACATCACCACCACTTGTCTCTTCATCAGATGTGACAACATTGGCCTCCTTGGAAGAAGCTGCTGAATTTTCTTTCTTCACTTTAGGATTGGTACAATCCTTCTTCATGTGTCCAGTCATTCCACAATTCTAACACTTTAGTTTTCCTTTACCCTTGCCCTTGGATTTGGATCTAGCTCTTGAAGATCTTGTACCTCGCTCAGAATTTTTGCTTCTCGTAAACAGTGCATCAGAAGATGTTCTCATGTTGTCGTTTAGCTTTCTCATGGCCTTCGCTTGAAGGGTTGAGATAACGGTGTCAACACTCATGGTTTTATTTGTAGTGCACATCGCGTCCTTGAATAACTCATACGATGCCGGAAGAGAATTCAGTAACATACATGCTTGTTCCTCATCTTTGATCACTTCCTCCATATCTAGTAATTTGTAAACCAATTTATTATGGTTGCTGATGTGGGCCTCCAAATCTCCACCCTCTGTCATCTTGAAGTTATACCACTGTAACTTTAAGTGTAGGCGATTTTCAGAGAATTTTTTCGCATAAATATCCTCTAACTTCACTCATAACTTACCGCAGTTTTCTCCCTCAAAACATTATCGAGAACCTCATTCGTGAGATATAAATGGATGAAGGCTAAAGCATTATTATCAAGAGTCCCTCATTCTTCATCTTTCATAGTCGACTTCCGCTCCTCAAGAGCCTTAACTTCGCCTTGCTTAGTTAATAAACTAATTATCTTAATCTTTCATAACTCAAAATTATTTTTGCCTGAGTACTTCTAAATATCAAACTTGGTGTTTCCCATTATTGTTAATCCTGCATATTTAGATCTGAGCCCCAATGATAGCTCTGATATCACTTGTTGGGTTTTGGATTGCGGAATCACACAGAGATGGATCTAGGATAGCGATCCAAGAGAACTAAGCAAACACAAGATAACACTAAGATTTAACGTAGAAAATTCTTTCAGGAAAAACCACAGCACAAAGTGACAGATATTCACTATGAAAGCAGAAATTACAAAGAGAAAAGACTTACTCAATTCAACCAAGCTTGAATCTCATCCTTGTTACACCCTTTCCAAACCCTAGAACCCTTTTAGAAAGCCTTAGAATCCTTTAGAACGATACCTCTCAATCCCGTTTACATCCATACATATAGTTTTAGGAAGAATCCCAAACAAAATCGGAAAGAATCATAAACGACATCAAAACAAATCCCACACTTTTGCAGTTACACGAAAAATCTGCGCAGAATCTGATTAGATTTAAGACATCAAATACAACACATGTTAGACACACTGGATGTTATACACATAACATGCAAGCCCACAGTTCTTGACTTCACTATTTACTGAAGAAAATTTAATAGGACATTACTCCCTCAAAAAGCATTGTTTCGACACGGCATTATTTGGTGAGGTGCATATTTTTAAGGAATTTTATGGTAAAAACGTTTTATAGACATTGTAAATGGGGTCTGTCTGGCTATATGTATGACATAATATCGTATCCATTCATTTGGGTTTCCCTACCATAAAAGTGGGATGCCCTAAAAAATCATGGCAATCTAACCATTTTGTGGGTGAACCACATGCATTTAGAGGTTTTTAGGTGGTTTGTCTATTGTTGTATATTGTGTGGCCCACCTGATGATTGTATGGGCCTGAATGTTTTATAATCCCACTATCTTGGTGGGGCTTATTTTATGCATAGGTTGGATCTTAGAGAAACATCATGTTGGGTGACCATATAAATAATGGACAACCTCCAGTTCACATGCTAGCATATATGATGGTTGGATCAGTCTCATTTTTCAAGTATCCCAATTGCATGACGGGGTGATTTTCTATATGAGTTGATCCTATGAAAACTTTGTGGTTGACCCACTTGCAAGAGTTGTAGATTAAACTTATTCTATAGAACTTTTTATATGGGTTGGATGCCATCAAAACTGGCCCAAAATGCAATTTGATCTATAAATTAGGTGGCGACACCAAAGTCAAAGATGGGGGAGCCTGGGAGGAGGACTCCCACTGTGGAAACTAAAGAGAATTTGGCACATATGAAACTCAATTCAATGATGGATCCTGTTGATGCAGAAATCTAGTTGATCCTGCCCCTCCTCTTGCTAGCCAGCGTATTTGCAATTTACTGAAGAACAATAGAAAACACTGGGGGCGTCGGTTAAGGCCAAGAACCCTTCGATGCCTAAGTCATGATATGGACTCACAGTAGTTGTAGTAGAATCGGAATATTTGTCATACCTTTTACTGTAGAGGAAGCCTTTATTTATAGGCTTTGGTCTCAAAGACGTATATGTCAATGCCTCTTAGATGGTGATTTCGTATTATGGAAGAGATCTTCCTTTGGATGTGTCATGGTTGACTTCCTGAGATCCTCGGCGAATATCTTAGAAATAATCCTATCTTAATATATTGTAAGTGTATTTATATTCTGAGATGGTGGTCAATATCTAAGATAGACCTCTAAGGCCGAGGTTGGTACCCGAGGCCGAGGTTGATATCCGAGGCCAACCTCCAAGCCCGATGTTAGGCTAAGTCAATATCAAAGGCCGAGGCAATTTTTTGGCCCTCAAGCAATCCATAATCTTCGAGTCTGTACATCTGGTCAGTCCATTTTTACCCATAACAGTAGCCCATTATTTCCAAGCATTCTTTAGGAGTTCGGGAAGTAAGTTAGTGTGGACTGACACTGTGTGATGCCTTGCACCAAATAGGTCAGGATGTCAAGAGGTCGGATGGAGTAGAGTGAGTGGGCTAAGCAATCGTAGGATCGATAAATCGATTGTTCAGTGGTAAATCACACACGATAGAATTCATAGGAGGGACTTTTATTCCCTTCAACCAGAGAAGCCTCAGTTGTTCACATAGTAGTAGATCGAGCACTCGTTAGAATGACTTTCTTTCCTTATACTAAGTGAAGTCCTCATAGTCTATCTTAAGCTTGGATAGTCAGGAATTGAAAACAATTCTCCTCCCCTACCCTGGGGAGGTTCTTTCATAGTAGAATTCACAGTGGAGGACTTTCTTCCCTTGTACTAAGGGAAGCTCTCATAGTCGGTCGTGTATGCTAAATAGTTGAATTTTGAAAAAAAAAAATCCCCTGCACTGACTTAGGGTGGTTCTTTCATAGTAGAATTCATAGTAAACTTTCTTCTATTGCATTAAGGGAAGTCCTCATAGTCAGTCGTGTAGTTCAAATAGTCAAGAAATCATTTAAAAAAAATTTCCTCCCCTAATATGGGAAAGTTCTTTTATTGTACAACCCATAAAGCAACAAAAAGCACAATAGTAGAATCATGAGCACCTTTTCTCTTTGAGAATGGAAGTCGCCCTTATCGAGTAGGTCGAGGTTGGTTGATGAGTCTTATTACTGAGCTTCTTTGATTGGTTTAGCTCAGTCGTCAGGTTTCCTTACTCAGCCCAACTTCCTCAAGTATCTGCTCCGGCTTGGTGTTCAAGGGAGTATACCAATGAAGCGACTTTCCGGATGTCAGTTGGTATGATGGTCTCGGTCTTGGTCGTCCTCTTTCTTTCTTTTGGTGTTAACGAAAATGACTCTTCTTCTTCCCTCCGCTTCTTATCCTTAGCCGAGTTGTTTCCTTCTTGAGTAGCTCTTTGTGAACTAAAGAACTCCTCGACATTGGAATATCTTTGAGCTCGGTTAAGTAAGTCGGCAAAGGTAGTGGGGGGTTCTTACCAATAAAGAAGAGGAACTTTTCTCGTTTAAGGCCGGCTACCATGGCGGCCAAAGCTATTTTGTCAGAATAATCGTCGACCTGGAAAGCTTCAGCTTTGCAACAGATGATGTAGTCCTTCAATAGCTCGTCTTCTCCTTAGGTAATGGTGAGGAGATGAGTTGTCGGCTTTCTCTTATCTTTTCCACCGATGAACTGGGTGATAAAGGCTTTGCTGAGTTGTGTGAAGGAGTTGATGGATATCAACTTCAGCTGCCTATACCATTTTCGTGTAGTTCCCAATAAAGTCAGGGAGAAGACTCGACACATAACCAAACTTGACGCATCGTAGAGCTCCATCCATGCCCTAAACGATTCCAGGGTAGGGGGTGATTTATGGCATTCGAAATCTAGGCGAGAGTTGGGCTCCCATAATGTCGTCGGTCTATTCCGGCACAGCCTCGATGGAGGTCGGTATTTGGACGTGGTAGGCTTGACGGAAATTGCTTATCTGACCTCGTAGTTCCTTGAGTTCTGCCTTCCAGGTGCCCTTGTTCTTGGCTACCGCCTCGAGAGCCTTTCTATGCCTCTTCTTCTTCAAGGTGTGACGCAAGTCAGAGTCGATGGACATGACAGTTCCCGAGGTGTGGGAGAGCGCATGGCTCTACTGCCCAGGATGTTTTTTGGTTCTCTGCGGGTCGATTGGTGCTTGAGATGGTACAGAGACCTTGTGGTTGCCCTTGCATCTATCCCCTGGTCGGGAGGTAGATTTTGTCTCTCTAAGATCTGCATCATCCAGTTAATATTACTGATCAAGGCTTCGACTTGATGTTTCGGAGAAACGAGCCGACCTCCCCGGTTACGTGACCTCTACGCAGGGCATGCGGGGGCAGAATCAGCCTAGAGTTATGAAGGCGAATATCCTTAGTCTGAGCAATTGTAGCAATGGCAGTCAGAGCTCGCTTTCGCCATTATAGAACCTCGGTGAGATGGGAACGACTTTGATGTCGTTCCCACAGACGGTGCCAACTATTGATGCAGAAATCCGGTTGATCATGCCCCTACTCTTGCTAGCCAAAGTATCTACAATTTACTAAAGAACAAGAGAAGACACTAGGGTCGCCGGTTAAGGCCAGGAACCCCTCAGTTTGAAACCTTTGTTGTTATCTCGCTAACCATTGGAAGAAGTAAATAGGTTGTTAAGATGCCCCAACAAGTTAAATAGTTGATTAGTGATGTGAAGCTTGTCTTGTAGCAGTTGGAATATGGTAGTACTTAAGCCTCTAGTGAAGATATCAGTCAATTGATCAACAATAATAACATAGCAAATAGTATCATCACCCCAAGTATTATTTTCACGAATGAAATGATAATCCACCTCAATATGTTTGGTGCGAACATAGTAAATCAGATTGGAGACGAGAGAAATAACACCAACATTATCACAATATAGAAAAGGAGACTCTTTTAAATAAATAACAAAATCTAACATCATGCAAATCCAAAATAACGATACTCCAATTCAATGCTGGAGCAAGAAATCGTGGGCTGTTTCTTAAAACTCCAAGAGATCAAGTTAGTGCCAAGAAAAATTACATACCCTGATGTAAAAACGATGATCATAAATCTCATACGCAATCAGAATCAAAATAAATTGTAATGGCAAGAGAGTTTTTATAAAACCAGAGATCATGAGAAATTGTGCCCTTAGGAAAGTAAAGTATGCATTTAATTGTCATCTAGTATGTTGATCATGAAGCATGCATAGTTGACACACTTAATTAACAGCTCTACGTGACTTTGCGTTTTCCCTTCATCTAGGTTTATGTGACTTTATGAACTGGTTATATTGCAATTAAGCACGGCAGTGGCCTCAAAAAGTGTTCAATCGATCCCACTATTTCCTGTGATGTGGTCCACTTGAACTTCGGTTCTGCATCATTTTTTTAGCACAGGCACTAAAATGAGCTAGCAAAATGGATGGATAGTGTGGATAGTGGATATAAACATGCATTGTAGCGGGGCCCAGATCCTTTCCACCACCTAGCTGAGTGGTGTTGGGTCACCACCCAATCTGCTTCCCTGATGCACAACTTAGATTCCACGTAAGCATCATGAGTGGGCCCAACATAGTTCAAAAATATAAGATCATTCTCCAACTTGCACACTTCGATATATGACATGACAACAATGTTTAAAATATCAAAATACAATGTTATGAGCCGTCGCACGTTTTGCAATACATGCATCGGGCAATACCCGTTGCTTTTGCATGGAATGTGCCAAAAGCAATGTGATCCTCAAAGAAGACCGTTGGACGCGGATTAGCTACTTACAGGTTGTGTAGCGACACTCGCTATTGAACTGACGTCACCAAGTTCTATGGGGCCCACCATGATATATGTGTTGTATCTACACTGTCCATCCATTTGAAGAGATCATTTTATGGCACGAGACAATGAATGAGGCAGATTCATCGCGGTAGTTGACCCCACCACAGAAAACAGTAGGGAGAGTGACACCCACCGTTGAAACATTCCTAATGTCCACCTTGATTTTTATTTGAGATCCAAATTATTTATAAATTAACACAGACATGAAAGAAGCGAAATCACAGATATCAGATTGATTGAAAACTTTTGTAGCCCTTACAAGTTTTTAATGGTGAGCGTCACTCTCCCCACTGTTTTCTGTGGTGGGGTCAACTGGAGCTTTAGATTTGAATCATTCTTTGTATCATGCCCTATTATGATCTCTCTAAATGGATGGATCGGTGTGGATACAAAACATACATCATGGTGGGGCCCACAGAACTTGCTGACATCACTTCAGTAGCGAGTCTCCCTACTCAACCTATCAGTAGGGGTGTACACGACCGAGCTAGCTTGGTAGCTCACTCGACTCGACTCGAAAAAGCTCGATTCGAAGCTGAGTTGGAGCCGAGTCGAGCTGATTTTTTTAGCTCGAAAATGAGTTCAAGTCGAGTTCGAGTAGGCCCCAGCTCGACTCGACTCGGATCGAATCCAGCTCGAATCGAACTTGGATCAAACCAGTTTGGTGACTTGGTTACTTTGTCATTGATGTTGCTCTCCAACTGTTTGATAAAATGACTCAACAAAATGTGGCTGGTGGCAAGGAAGGTTTGGCCGGTGGCAAGCAAGGTATGTACATTAAACAAACACCTTTTTTCTCTTCTTCTTTTTTTGGTTTTTATGTTACTTAGAAGGTGTTTGATAAAACACCTGTAAAACTATTGCCTTTGTTTGTAAAATAGTGGGTTTTTGAAGTTGCAGTTCAGGTGTTTGTGGAAATGCCTCAATAGCGAACTCAGCTCGATCTTGGTTCGAACTCAGCCCTAACTGGCCCGACCTGATGACCGAACTGAGCCGAGTCGAGCCAAGTTCAAGCTGAGGTCAGCCGGTGTTCAAGCCGAGTCGAGCTCGACTTGGTTCAACTCGATGTACACCCCTACCTGTCAGTGGCTAATCTGCGTCCGTTAGCTTTGTAGGGTAAGCTTATCCTATAAAACTTTTTCTGGTGCCTACCTTCGTGCTTTTCTGATATCTAATCCGTCCATGTGTGCCCCATAATATTCTCCTTGGAGCCCAAAAATCAAGCGAATTCAAAATAAAAATCAGTGGGCCCCACAATGTAAAATAATGCCAAAAACCTCTACGTTAGATTTTGTGGCCCATGTTAGTTTTGAAATGGTCTGATTGTTGGGATATCCATTCATCATGGTCAGACACCTTTTGAATAGATTAGACACCATCTGAAAAACAGGGTGGGCCTACATGCAATCTGGAAGGTTAATTTTCATGGTGGTCGTCTCCATCCAAAAGCTCCATCTAGTGTGGCCCACCTAAGTTTTCGATTGGCGTGGTTTTTTAGGACTCTGATTGCATGGTGCAGAATGCAGCACCAATGTGGCTACTGTGCATATGTGAAAAAGTGTTGTGGATCTCCATGCGATGTATGCATTTTATTGGCCCGGTTATTTTGCCAAATCATTTTAGGGCATGAGCTCAAAAATGGAGCATATTCAAAGCTCAAGTGGACCACCCTATGGGAAGCAGTGGGAATGATGACTCCTACTGTTGAAACCTTCCTAGGGCCCATCATGATATTTATTTTCCACCCAACCTATTTAAAAGGTCATATAAATCACCTTGATGAATGGAAAACACAATCAGCTTGATCTAAAGCTTTTTTGGTCTCCAATAAGTTTTTAATGGCAGGCATTTAATCCCAACTTTTTCTTGTGATGTGGTTCACTTGAGCTTTAGATCTGTTTCATTTTTGGGCTCATGCTCCGAAATGAACACCAATTTGGTACTACACCACCAGGACCTAGCTAAAATTACACAGTCCTATCTAGAGTTGTACATGACTCGAGCCGAGCCGAGTATTGCCCAGCTCGTGCTCGGCTCGCACTGCCAATCTCCCAACTCGTACTTGGCTGGGCTCAGCCTTCAAGCTCGGATGCCCAGCTCGTGCTCGGCTCGTCCGAGTTCGAGCTGAGTTCGAGCAGATATCGAGCCGAGTTCGAGCAGAGTTTTCGAGTTGAGTTAAAGTTCAAGTCTTCGAGCATGTTTCGAATATGAGTTTTCTAACCCTGCGATCCATCCATCCCAAAACATAAGAATAAAAAAACAAAGCTCTGAAAATCTCAGCGTTAGAAGCCCAAGAACCAGAAAAGCCAAACCATCTCCAGATCTCTGGATTCTTCTTTAATGCGATCCAGGGCAGTTATTTCTGATGGAGGGATGGAATCCAAATGAAACTGAAATTCAAGACTTCAATGATATATGAAAATCAGCTGTAAAGGGAAGGCCTTAAAAGAGGAAACTGGAAAAAAGAAATATATATCAGAGGTTTTGACTTTCTAAAGCTTCTGGAATGTTTGTGGAATCCAATAGATTTGATTTTTCTTCTGGAAAGAAATAGGGGTTTTAGAAGGGTTTTGGGATGGATGGGATAAGGGAATTTCGTGGAAGGCAGGACAGATGGCCTTCGAAGGGTGTTGACTAGGAAATGGCTGTCTCTTGTCTTCTCTCCTTGGGTCTGCAGAGACTGTTGGCTTTTCATGCATATCAAGTTCTCTCCTTAGGGTTTTTTGTTTTGGGGCATATATACCCCTGATCGAGTACCGAGTCAAGTCTGAGTCGAGACGAGTCGAATAGATTTCGAGTACTATTCGAGTCGAGCTGAGTCGAGCAGGGTCAAGCTCGTGCTTGGCTTGAACTCATTTCGAGTCGAGTCGAGTCGAGTCGAGTATTTCCGAGTTGAGTCGAGTGAGTTAACGAGTATACTCTGCTCGTGTACAGCTCTAGTCCTATCAGGGTATATGTGGGGCCTACCATCATGTATATGTTTTATCTATGCAGTCCATACATTTTGGAATATCATTTTAAAGTATGGGCCCAAAAATAAGGTAGATTACAGGCTCAAGTAGACCACACCACACAAAACAATGAAAATTGAAACCATTGAAAAATTCTCCAGGGGTTAAGAGTTTTGGATCGAGCTGATATTTATGTTTTCCCTTCATACAGGTCCATGTGACCTTAGGAGCAGGTTAAATGTCAAATAAACATAACAGTGGACCCTAGGAAGTTTTCAACCATGTGAATTCAATACCCATTTGTTTGTGTGGTGTAGTTTACTTGAGCCTTCAATCTGCTTCATTTTCAACTCCTGCTCTAAAATAATTTTCCAAAATAGAGATAAAACATATAGATCATGGTGGGCACCATACCTCTTGAAGACGGTCCATCTCTAGCTAGGTCCTGTGGCCGTAGTACCCAATCTGCACCCACAAAATGATCTGGGCATGGTAAGCACATACATCTCCCCAGCCACCAGCCAATGGCTTGTGGTCAGTGCTCCGTGAGCCCCACCATGATGTATGTGTTTCATCCATGTTGTCTAACTATTTTTCTAGATCATTTTAAGGTATGAGACTAAAAAAAATGAGGCATATCCCAATCTCAAGTAGACCACGTTATAGGAAACAATGTCGAATGAATGTCCACCATTAAAACCTTTTTGGGGGCCATGAAAGTTTTCGATGAAGCTGATCTTTGTGTTTTTCCTTCATCTATGTCTGTATGACCTAATCAACAGATTGGATGTTAACTAAACAGTACAGTGGTCCTTAGGAGGATTTTAATGGTGGATATCCAATCACTATTGTTTTCCTGTGTGGTGTGATCCACTTGAGATTTATATCCCTCTCATTTTTGGGATCAAGCCTTAAAATGATCTTAAAAAAATGGATGAAACACATACATCATGGTGGGGCCCACAGAGCACCGACCATCAGCCAGGGGCTGGTGGCAGGGGAGTAGCCAATCCGTTTCCTTCATGGTAGGACTTGCAGAGTTGTTTTACTTAAATACAGTACTGACATTAGTACTGTACACTGTACTAAGCAATCTGTTTGCCTTTTTATTTTTATTTTTTATTTTTTAAAGAAAAGGAGAACATAAGATAGATGGATAGGATATCATTTAAACATGGTGGGCCCCACAAATAATTTTATAGGTTAAGCCGTGAGAGAGAGCATTACTTGACGAAGTACAATGGTCCACGTTTGAATTTTTTAAATTGAATCTTGCTTACCTAGCAAGCCAATAAGCTGTTTACTTCAATTCTACTAAACCTCTGTAAATTAATCCTCTCTTTCTTCATTGTACTTTAATACCTTTAATTATTTATTTAAACCAAAATGAGCCAGGAGAAATTGACACGTTGGGAACCGTTGATTTCCAATCCCCTCCGCTCTGGTCAAAGTAATTTTAAAATTAAATATAGATAGAAGGTAACGATCAAAATCAAATACACTTTAAATTGCATAATTGAGACCTTAATCCCACCATTTTATGTTGTTGCTTTTTTTTTTTTTTTAAATTAGTCAGAGTGAAACGCCAACCAGCCATGTGCTTTCAATGCCATTCAATTCAATGCCCATCTGTAAAGAGATTTCGTAGATTTCAACGGACGCGGATTGCCTTCTACGGTCCAGGCAGGGACTTTGTGGGGCCCACCGTGATGTATGGATTTTATCCACTCCGTTCATTCATTTTTCCATATCAATTTTGAAATAGAAGCCTATAAATGAGATGGATCCGATGCTTGAGTGGACCACACTACCGGAAGCAGCTGTTATAATGATGCCCATCGTTGAAATCTTCCTAGGCCCATCGTGATGTTTATTTCCCATCTAACTTGTTAATAAGATTACAAATTAAACCTGGATTAAGGGAAAACAGAAATCTCAGCTTATCCAAAACTTTTGTGGCTTCCAAGAAATTTTCAACGGTAGACATTCAATCCTCACTGTGAGGTCTACGAGAGCCTTGGATTTGCATCATTTGTGTGTTCATGCACTAAAATGATTTGAAAAAATGGATGAACGGTGTGGATAAAATCCGTACATCATAACGGGCCCCACAGAGTCCCTGAATGGAACGATTCCGTCGAGGCGGTAGTAGGACGCAATCGGCTTCCGATTTCAACACCCCTTCAATATTTTTTTTGAAAGGAATCCCCCACGGACCGGATTTCCTGCGAAAGACGCGCATTCTAATAGTGGACGTGGATTGCGTACTACCGCCCGTCCCTAGCTCCGAACGGGCAGATCTGTTGGCTGGCCCACCGTGATGTATCTGTACATCCAAGCCGTCTATCCCTTTTCTCAGATTATTTTAAAGTACCAGAACAAAAATGAGTAAGATCCAACAATCAAATGGACCACACCACAGAGCTAGGGACGGCGGGGGTAGTACGCAATCCGCGTCCCTAATAGTGACCATTGACCTTGGTAATCCCCACGGGTACGCGGATTGACAGGTGGAATGTTGACGTGGCAAAGTTATGTGGGCCTCACAAATATGTGTTATATCCATACTGTCCATTCCTTCTGTAAGATCATTTTATGATATGAGCCCAAAAATGAGGCATATTAAATTCTCAAGTGGACCACACCACAAAAAGCAGTGAGGACAATGGCACCCCCTTGAAACCTTTCAAGGGCTCACCATGATATTTATTTTCCATCCAACCAGCTCATAAGGTCACGAAGACAGACCTGGATGAAAGGAAAATATACGTATCAGCATGATCCAAACTTCTGCGCAAGTTTTCAATGATTAGCATTCAATCCACACTGCCTTATGTGATGTGGTCCACTTGACCTTTGGATCTGTCTGAATTTTTGGATCATGCCCTAAAATGATCTCGCAAAATGGATAGACGGTGTGGATATAACATATACTTAATCGAGGGGCCCATAAAACTTTACCATGTTAACACAGGCATTTCTATTTCTCCACTCTTCTAATGTGGTGGCCCATCCAAAGCGCGTCCTCGGCAATTCCGGACTTCTAGATTTTGACATTTCTCTTGTGATGTGGCCTAGGGCCAGGATCGAGTCTTCCTGGGCCGAACCCAAAAATAATAATAATGGAATAAGCCTCTACCTACGTTGGCCATATTCCTCGATTCAAAATAAATAAATAAAATAAAATAACCAATGGTTTGTCTACCTGTCGCTTCCCACAGTTGGTTTTGGACAATTTATGGCCCATTCGGCAGAAAACTGAATCTAACGTACTCCCACTGGACGCAGATTGCGTCCTACCCCTGCCCGAACGGTAATCCATCCGGGCAGGGCTCTGTGGGGCCCACGATGATGTAAGTGTTCTATCCACACCATGCATCGTTTTTCTTGTATCATTTTAAGTTATTATCAAAAAAAAAAAGGCAGTTCCAAATCTTAACTGGACCACAAAGTGGGGATTGAACTTTCACCACTAAAAAGTTCTTGGGATCTGGAGAAGTTTCGGATCAAGATTATATATGTTTTTTCACTTCATACACATCTACATAACCTTATTAATAGGTTGGATGGTAAAAAAAAAAAAAAAATCAAAGTGGCCCTTTAAAAGGTTTCGACGGTGGGTACCATTTTCACTACAACTTCCTTTGGTGTGGTCCACTGGAACTGTGTACCTACCTCATTTTTATGATTATTAATTAAAATGGTTTAATAAAATCTATGAACGGAATGGATAAAACCCTTACATCACACTGAGCCCTACAGAGCCCTGCCCGGCTGGATTTACGTCCCGGCGGGGGTAGGACGCAATTTGCGTCCACTTGCACCCGGGGGTGGGGCCCGCCCAGAAATCCACTGGTGGCTGAGGAAACTACCTGCGCAGGAAACGGATTGGCTACTCCCCCTGCCACCAGCCAATGTCTGGTGGTCGGTGCTCCGTGGGCCCCACTAGGGGTGCATATGGTTCGGTTTGGTCCGATTCTGGGGTGAAACTGGAACCGAACCGTTCCTAACGGTTCTAGAAAATTCAGAACCGAAACCGGACTGTTGGCACCCTAGAACCGAACCAGAATCGAACCGAACCGTTAAAACCGGTTCGATTCCGGATCAGTTCCATGGTTCTAGGCTTTTTATAATCTAACCCAATTGCAAGCCCATGTTCATCCATGTTGTGGTCCATTTGATGAATGGTTTAGATATTGTATAAGGTGTGCAAAAATACATTTACGAAAATAATTGTTCTAGAGAAAATAATTATAAGGTGTGCAAAAATATATCGGTTCGGTTCGAGGTTTGGTTCCACGGTTTGGTTCTACGGGTCGGATCCACGGTTTGGTTCTACGGATCGGTTCACGGTTCGGTTCGGTTCTACATACCCTCAAACCGAGAACCGAACCGATGTCACTAGTTCTTTGATTTTTGGAACCGGAAACGGAACCGGTGACTCTAGAACCGGACCAAACCGGACCGTTTGGTCGGTTCCGGTCCTGTTCCACGGTTCTACCAGTTAAAATGTGCACCCCTAGGCCCCACCATGATGTATTTGTTTCATCCATTCTGTCCATCTATTTTTATAGATCATTTTATGGTATGAGACCAAAACCGAGCTATATTCCAATCTCAAGTGGACCACATTACAAAAAACCGTGTTGAATGAACTTCGACCATTAAAAACTTTTTGGGGGCCATAAAAGTTTTGGATCAAGCTGATATTTGTTTTTTCCCTTAATCTGGGTATGTATGACCTAATCAACAGATTAGATGTCAAATAAACAGTACAGTGGGCCTTAGGAGGATTTTAAAAATGGATATCCAATTACTATTGTTTTCCTGTGATGTGGTCCACCTGATATTTATATTCCTATAATTTTTGGTATAAAGCCCTAAACTGATCTTTAAAAATGGATGAACGGAATTGATGAAGCACATACATCATGGTGGGCCCACAGAGCACCGACTACCAGCCACGGGGCTGATGGCAGGGGGAGTAGCCAATCCGTTCCCACATGCGCATGGGACTCGGATTCGGTAGTGACCCTTCCAGTGCCCAGATGGGTACTGTCGGTGCCAGAAAAAAGCTGTGGACACACCATGATGCCATTCAATTTTACTTTTATTTTTTTCAGATCATTTTAGGGCATGAGCCTAAAAATGAGATATACAAATCACTGGTAGACCACACCATAATAAAAGCAGTGTTGATTGAATGCCCACCGTTAAATTAAAAACTCCGTGGGGGCCACAAGTTTTGGAACAAAGCTGATGTTTTGTTTTGTTTTCCCTTCATCATCCAGGTACAGATACAGGTACGTGTGACCTAACCAACAGGTTGGATATCAAATAAACATTAATGTGGGCCATAGGAAGTTTTTAATGGTGGATTCATACCCTAAAATAATCTGGAAAAAATGGATGAACAGCGTGGATAATACCCATACATCATGGTGGGCCCCACAGCCCCTGCCTGGACCTATTCCATCCAGTCAGGTGCTGGAGACAATCGGCTTCCCATTGATGGAAGGATTTTATCTTTCTTTCTTTCTTTTTCTTTTTTTTTTTTTTAATTTTTTTTTATAAATAGAATTATTCAGAAATACTAACAATTTGATCAATGGTCTTAAATATAAACGGCCAAGATTGTGTACACAAAAATTAGACTGCATCTATTTGCTAAGCCAATCATGGATTTCTTATATAATGATTCCAAAGAATCACTTCTCTAGGCAATCATAGCCTTCCCACCCGTGGCTTGCAAAAGGTATGGCTATAGACAATTAGGCCAAATCAATGATGATTGAACCATCTGATCAGCTGGATTTTGCATGTTAAACCATGAAATGTGTTATGGATTTAATAGACGGTTCAGATAGATTGATCAAACTGTCGAAGTCAACTGATGCGATGACGAGCACTATAGTGCTGGAGCATTCTCTTAACAATTTGAGGTCTACTCTTTCTTTCTTTCTTTCTTTTTTTCTTAATTTGAAGTCCCCCTGTAAATACTTCCCAGCAATTCCATTTGATTGAGTAGAACGTATGCAACTCAATTCACTTTTGCACCTAAACACAACCCAAACAGGCGAGTGCTCTAATCTCAAGTACTTTTGTGAAGATCCAATGATCTTCGAAACAACAGAAGCACAGATGACTCATGTTTTCAAATTTCAAGATGCATGAATAGAACGCCAATCAAATCTAAATCCAAAATACTTTGCAATATATGTTCAAGTAGCAGAGATGACTGAAAAGAACTGTGTGTGTGTGTGTGTGTGTGTGTGTGTGTGTGTGTGTGTGAAATGTTACTATGATGTGGACCTCATGGGAACTTCCCATGAGGTCGAGCTGTGTGGGCCCCACAGTGATGTGTGTCAAATATCAACACTTCTTCGGGTCATAGCTCCACAATCTAGACAATGACGGTGCAAGGCCCAATAAGAATGAATGCAATATGCTGTGTTCAACCTGTTCAAGCAACTTGAGAATCAAACCGAGTAACACTAACTACATTTGTAACTTTCGCTGTATCTAACGAGGTGCGATCTGAATCCTCCTATCTCCACAATCGGCAATGTGGCATTGTTTGGAAGATCTTGCTCATTACATGATGAAAATCTAAGATCTTTTGTTTTTTTAAAAAAAAATTTATGAAAATCCAAGATCTTGACCACGTTCAATAAGAATTTGAATGCTATTCTCACAACATTGGTCATCTATAGAAATACACTATGCTGAGAGGAAGATCTCCAATGGGGTAGCTGATAAGTCTTTGAAAAGTTTCTTCAAGCTTCAGTCCTGCTCCACCTAAACTAATGTCACATGCTAAAATGGAAAAAGAAAGTAAAAAAATGAGAGCTGATCGCCGACGGGTTGTGGATTAACCAACACCCATTAGAAGCATGTTTCCCTTGAAAAATGTATGATATAAAGGATCAGTTGTAGCATACACCAGACTGTTGGTGATCAGTTATCCTTGGTGATGGATTAACCAACACCCATAACAGGGAAAAATGCATGATGTAAAAGATAGGTTGTAGCATGCACCAGATTGTTGGTGATCAGTTTTCATTGAATATTCCCTTGCAAGTGACAATGTAACCAATTTAAAAGAATTCAAGTGCTCTCTCCAAAATTATGTGAATATGGCTAGATAGTGTAGCCAGCCCCAAATTACTATTACGCACCAAAATTCATGACACCAGACCTGATGAAGTGATGAAGTAGGCTTCTTTACAACAGCTCTGGCATTGCTTCAGTCATCAAACAGTGTGATTATATACAAATATCTACGTCCAAAATTGCAAAGAAGTCCACCTGAATATTTCAGACAAATGTAGTATTAATGCTTAGTATGTGGATGAAATAGTTCTTCAATCAGGAGCTGGCTGTTGGTGGTGGAGAGGTGAAATAGTAACTAACCAAGGTCGTTGTGTCTTACCGCTTAAAGAATTCTCCCCTCTCACGGTGGGTCCCTTCAGCTTGTTTTGCCAGCCGCAGGATTACGACCAAACTGGATGATCACTGGTTTACCTTTGAAAACATACCCATTCACTAGATTCTGCAACAAACAGTTGTAGTCTGTAAAATGCTCACTGGTTCACCAAGACAAATAGAAGTATAGAATGGAGAGGGAAAGTAAAGATTGTATTTCGTAATTTGATGAGATCAGGGATGCTTTTAGGGTGTGTTTGGCTGGATGGTTGAATTGAATTACAATTATCAGTCTAAAGAAGGTGACAAACAAACAACCTGCAGTTTTCTTTTACATGTATATTGTGAGGATCTGGACTACAAAATTGCAATTGCATTACTTTCTAGTTGGAGACAAAACCAACGTACTGCAATTTAAGGGCCACGTCATTGTTATGAAGACTAGGAAACATCAGTAAGTATTGTTAAAAATTTATTGTGCAGCCAAACACAACCCTATTGACTTTGATAGACCATGAACTAGACCGACCTCGGAAATTATGGTCATCTTGTTATATAAGAAATCAAACTCGTGATGCTCATTTTAGTCAAAGAAAGCATTGATGGTTTGAATCAAACTGCCTTTCATAAAACACATACCAAAGCATGAAGGGCGAGTTCTACTGATGGAAATGTCACAAAAGCTTGACCCCTCATTCGTCCCTCCTGAGATTCAAAACATTCCATTAATTCTGAAAGGCTGAAAGCAAAGGCTATGCATTGCAATCATCATCAACATCATCATCATCATCATCAACACATCTTAGCCCTGTTCTGGCTATTTGATAAACTCAACCTAAGATATGAAAATATATTAATTCCCAAACTCAACCTAAGAAGAAAATTCTAAGAATCCGATTAAGCTTGCATCGATTCAAAAGGGATAAGGTATCACTAAAGATGGAAAAAAGCAGAGTTTCCCGTAGGTTAAGGTCGTATTTCTGTATTCCCATTCCCATAATTCCCCTAGTCATATTCATTCTAATGTTATCAAAGTTTTAGTTTGAAAAGGACACCTTCCACCATGGACTTGATAATGTATCTCTTTTTCTTTTTCTTTTTTCAAAATACTGGAATTGATCATGTGTCCTAATGTTTTTTCTTTTCCTTTTATTCTTTTTTTGATAACTGACATTTTATTAATCCTACTGGATATTATCAAAGTGGTGCAACTGACCAAAACATGATCAAAGCTTATGAAACATTGAGGTCACAGGCTACAGGCTTGCACACAGCTTACCTGCTGGAAATTTAGTAGTTCTAGTGCTGATTGAAAAGAAAATGCAAAGAAGTTCCATTGCAATCATACAAATTTATCACCCTGCCAGATAAATTTGTAGCACTTTTGCCATGCTCAGACTAGTGTTTTAAAAAGTGAATAGCGTGTAGTGTGGCATTCACCCCTCTAAAGAGTGAGGCTTAAGCCATACCAGTGTTTTAAATAGCTATTCTGTGTAGCGTGTAGCTTACACTACGTAGCGTAGCTTAGCCTTAACGCTACATAGCTCATGAAAATAGCTCAAGTCTCGTGTAGCCTACGCTAGATGATAATTTGTGTACACTAAATGCTACATAGACTATGCTACATGCTACGTAGCTCACATTAGAAGTTATTTTTCACTACAACATGAAAGTCAATGTTTTCAATGATTGGTTTCAAATTCCTATTTTCAATAAAAATAACTTAATATTTTCAATGCTTTTAGTAAAATAATATAAGTAACAATATTAAATCAATTTCATTTCTCTTTCTTTACCTTTATATTTAATCATTGCCCTTTCCTATTACTTTAGGCTGCATTTGGTTGCACCAAATACGATGAAATTTTGTTAATTTCATTATTAATCAGTCTAATTTGGTGCAGAATATCATATATTGGTGCAACCAAATGCAACCTTGATTAAAATTCTAAAAGTAACTTGTAGCTCATGCTACACGCTAGGTAGCTTATGCCACACACTTTAGAGAGGTGAACACTACGCTACATGCTATTCGCTATTTAAAGCTTTGAGCTATACACTACACACTACTTCTAGATTTTTAATTAAGGTTGTGCTTCATTGCACCAAATATCATGAAATTTTATGATATTTACCCCAAATTAGTCTGATCGATAATGAAATTTAATGACATTTCGTGCAACCAAACACGGACTAAAATAATAGCAAAAATAGGTAAGTATAAAAGTAAAGAAAGACCAACCTAACTGATTTAATACTATTACATATATTATTTTATTAAAATCATTGAAAAGTTAACTAATTTTTATTAGAAAATGAAAAATGTAACAAATCATTGAAAACATTAATTGATTTTAATGTTTTAGCGAAAAATAACTTATAGTTTAAGCTATGTAGCGTGTAACATAGGCCATGTGGCTTGTAGCGTATACAATTAGCATGCAACATAGGCTATGTGTTACCTGAGTTATTTTCATGAGCTATATGGCATTAAGTCTAAGCTATGCTAGATAGCATAAGCTACACACCACATAGCAAAGCTATTTAAAACACTGGCTCAGACAGAATATCTCAGTTTTATAAATTCTCTAGGCATCATCATCACCCTAAAGAATGTAGATTTGTGGTGCATTTGAAAAGAAAAATAAACAGCTCCAAAGCCGGTAATCTATCATAAAGAGTGACTTCCTAGCTGGATGCACCGGAAATCCCATTTACATTATTAGCAAGCTAGAAATTTGGGCATTAAAAAAACCATCAGGTAAAGTCCCAGCTGACCTTGGGAAAGGCACATTTTCCCTAAAACTGAAATTTAGCTGCAATATAAATATCTTCCACCATCGCATCAAATGCACCATTGATGCACCAACAAATGTAGCAATTCCGAAATGAAAGTCTAAAAGATGATCGGTTGATGAAAAGGGAAAAGTTTGCAAGAAAAGTGGCCTAGTTTGTGCAATGATGTGTGCACGTGTGTGTGGGCTCGCGCATGTACAAGAACCAAAAAAAAAAAAACTTTATCCAGAAGAAAACGAAGATCACCTGCATCAACTTTATGCTCAGACCCGATTTAGCTGTCTCAACACTACCAAAAAGCGAGCCTGCAGGGCACCATTAGCAAAGTAGGAAAAACACAAATGATGTTTCTTCAGCTCAAAGGATTTGTGAAAATCAAATATAGAGCTTTGAAATCTGAATAATGTGATTGTTTTCATGAAAGCTTACCAAACATGAAGTAGAAGTCATCAGCAACAACATCTTTTGCCAAGTTCTTGATGTACAGAACAGTAGAAGGATTTCCAGCAGTATAATTCTGCACAAATTGAAAGTAGAAAGTTCTATACTGACCACCCACTGCAGACACTTCCTTTCTAAAGACAGTTTAATATTAGCAGCAAGATGAAGTTTATTTAGGACTAAACAACCCCTACAGCAAGTTTGCTCAGATGGCATTTAAGGAGACATTCAGCACTAGCATTACTTTGCAACAAAGGGTTCAGTTTAGGAAACTACAGTGGATCCTCCACATACATGAGATGATATCCAGTAACTAGAAGAATAAGGTGCATGTACCAAATTCCCAACATATGTGAATAACAAAGATTCAAGAAACCTCACATATAAAATTCATATAGGAAAACATCATCCATAAATAGATAGTGGAGGAACAAAATTGTTAGCCACAGCAAATAATTGTGGGATGCATAACACATCATCCTACAATCCAATGATGAAAGAGCATTGTTAATGGTGGAAATCAACTGTATAAAATGAAAATAATCCATGAATATAAATTTCCAAATAGAATTTCCCAGCAATGAAACCATCCTTAAAACTGACAAACTATCCAAATAAAATATTCAAGGATTTGTCACATGGAAGGGTTAGTATTAGCACCTAAACGCGCCATAGAGGATTGAATGGCCAAGGTAGAAGAAAAAGAGACATCAACATGTACATGCACCTTATGAACACTAACCAAGTGAGCTCAACAAATTAATTTTTTCTCTCCATATAGGGCTTTTCTTTTCTAATCAAAGTGTTGTTTTTTCTCATCTTGCCTTTGCCAGTATCCCCACCAAAGACAGAAACCAAGTGCTCCTCAAACCCACAAAATCTTCCAACTGAGATAAGAAAGGAAAGGTGGTAACACCATAAAACTCATGCGAATGACCATGTGCAGCAGCAGATTTTGAGTTCAGATATAAACCCCTTTGAAGAAGAAATGCTTGTTATTAGAGACATTACCTCCACTGCTCAACTCAACCCAAAGGAAACCTTTTCTCATCATTCTCAGATTGTGGCAAAATTGTTTTGATCATGTGAACCAGGACATGGCAAGAGACATGGTGGATCATTTTATGGCTCTGATCATCATTAATCAGTCGGTTCGAGTGGAGTCCTAATTAGGCCTTCTTGTATTGATGATTCTGATTTAATTTACAATGCAGTTTCTGTGGGCTCCTACATGGGAATAGAGCTACATGATGGTCTAATAAAAGGGCATCACTACATCTCGCTTCCTCGCATCACTACATCTTGCTTCCTCAAGAAGTTTGGAAGCAACTGTATGTTCTGTATGGAGGACATCCAACAGTGACTAGGAAGGTCATCATTCAGGTCTGTTGCCGATGGTGTTGTCTATATAGGTCTACCCTCTACACCTTCAGCTACTTCATGGTGTACCCGAAGGAGAACATGGTTGTCAGACTAAGGAAAAAGGAAACATTGGGAGAATCCATGAGAAGGCTTTTGAGGTTTCCAACTGACGTACATGGCTAAAACAAATTCTGAATGCCAATATACAGATGGACAAGGATTGATGCAAGATGATCCATTCATCCAAAAAGTGTCCAAAGGTGGACCCCACATCTGACCAACTGAAGATCAGGGCCAAATCAAGGGTCCAATTGGACTGAGGAGCCTACGTATCCAAGGACTACAACCAATGGTACTCCAATTGGTGGTTTGTGTGAGCTCTGTTCAGGATAATTGATCTGCCAAGGACTCAACTTTGTTCTTGTAGAGTCCTTGTGGGTGGGTCAAGTTCAGTCACAGGAGGGAGCTCATCCACCAACAAACATGTTTCCAGCAGTTCAGTGTTATCAGAAGATCCTGACTTAACCAGTTAGAAACATGCATGCATCATGTCAAACCAATACAACGGATATTAAGGGCTTTTAACTTGGGTGCTGAATCTTGGATAAACTTGCTCTATGAATAGTATATAGACTGGAGTGCACTAGATACTTTTGGTAAGATTATCATCAACAAATAAACTGGCAAAACCCTTTGGGCATGGTTGACAGCTTTAGGCAAGATACTTCAAAAATTACAGGCTCCTGTATGAACATCTCTTCCTCTGCCCACTCGCTCATTTAAAGCGAAACATGCACGTTCTGCTTCTGCATCCCAATTTAGTAGACGCAATCTACATGACTCTTGCAGGAGCTCTGGCCATTTCTGTTAGGAGGGCTTTGTGAAGATCTGAACAGTGTAAACCTTAGATCAGGTCTAAAGATGCAGACGGCCTATCAGATGAAGAAGTTGCTGGTAAGTACAGGGGGAGGTCACATTGCTTGAAATTATTCTATAATCACTGATTTTACCAAGGCCCATACGAGTCAGACTGGTTTTTCGGAGATCACATTGCTTGAAGTTATTCTATAGTCACTGATTTTTACCAAGGTCCATACAAGCCAGACTGGTATTTCCGGTCTTCGATAGTCACAGTCTTTTGATCCATTCATGTATGACAGATATGGTCGTCAGTAACAAGTGGGAGTGCACTACCAACACCATGCACTGCAACTCCACCCAACATGATCAGTTCAAGGACCTAATCTAAGTGGTAAAGAGTGAATGTTCTTTAGAGCAAGGGAAGAAGGTTTCACTTGCAGAGATATGCAAGCATTTGATTTATTGGTTCTTGGAGGACCCTTTGATCTCCTTATCAACCATAAAATATGATGACCATCTTGCAGCATGTAGGCTTCTAAATTTTGTGGGGAACAATAATTCTTCAAATGATACATTTTCGTGAAGAATTGGAATCTATCATTGCCCACAACACATCGGTATAGAAACCTCATGGGCACACCTCCCATTTATGGTGTGCCGTAAAGGCTGTTACGTAAAGGTAATGGTGGTAAACATTACACATTACTGGGTCGTAACAGCCATAACAGCTGTTATGGAAAAAATGACTCATAACAGCCGGCCCACTACGCCCCTTGTAAAGGCCATAACAGCCCCGTAATGGTTTATTACGGGGCAGATACAGATTTTTCGGATTTTTTTTTTTCAATGTTATGGGGTAGATACAAGTTTTGCAAAAAAAAAAAAGTAGACCGTAACAGCCGTTACCACCCGTATTGTAAAGGTAACGGTGGTGGCCATTATGGCCACCATTACCATTATAGAATACCTTGCTCCCATTGCTTCAATCACATGAAAAAGTAACACTAGAGGCAATATTCAATCAATAGCTCAAGTGATGCTCTCACTTCTTGTCTCCCGAAACAAGCATGGCAGCAGCAGAACAAGCCCTCTCAAACAACCAGTTCAAGGAAAGTATGTAAAGCTTCAGATGTGTTTCGACTCCTCAGATAAAGAGAAGCAATTGTAAAACAGCAATGACCTTCAAACTGCCTCTACGGCTGATCAATGAACACAATGCATGCAGTTATTTGTCGAAGGGAGAAGAGAAGGCAGTTAGGCTATCATTTCAGAGTCAATTCTGGTGTTTAGTGACTGGTCAAAGAAGGATCCGGAGACGTACGATACCCATTATCTCAAGCATCAGCCTGAGGTGTGCTAACCAAAAACACTTGTACAGAGTGTGCGTGTGCATGCGTGCGTGCGGGCATGTGCATGTGTGCATATGTCTTATAATAACAATTATTAAAAAGAAGAGTCACTGATGCTTGAAGATACATGGTACTGTCCCCAATGCAAAGAGCAACGATAATCAAGCAAGAAATTGGATCTATGGAGGCTTTCTGAAGTGCCCATCATTCAACTGAAGAGGTTCTTCTGCAGCATGTAAGTGACGCACTAACTGGAAAACTTTCTGAACTTCCCCATTGATGAATTTTACTTGACAAACCAACATGAAAATGACTCTGATGAGCTCTATGCCTTGAGCAACTACTTTGGTGACTTGGGAAGGAGCACTACAGTGCACATCTCAAGATTTTAGATGGAAATAGGTAAAATATTAGTTTTGAGCAACCACTAGTGGCAGAACTAAATCCTAATTTCAAACACAGCGTCTCTCTCCCACAGATGAGGAAGGTGTGAAGTTGACCGTTGCTTATATGGTTTTCTGCAGGAGAGTTAAGGATGCTGATATCTACCATGTGCAGATCATGGCAATATTTCATAGCAAAAGTGGATATTTTCTCAGGCGTTGGAAGAGCACATCCCACAAAAAGAGAAGAGGTTAAGAGGGAATAGCTGTGCATTGGTTGTATGTAAAATGTGTGGACTGCTAAAATAGAAGTCACAGATGTCCTGTGTTTAAGAATGTTTGAGAATCTAATGCTGGAAATGACAGATACACCTCTCCAGAAAGAAGACGGAAAAGAAACCAAAGACAAGAATGTTCAAAATGCCCTTTCAGTCTAGATACTCAAGACCGAAAGATTGCCTCTCTGTAGTTCTAACCCTCTTTTTTTTTTTCACGAATCGCAAATTCATTATGAAAGAGCAAAGGTTGACATAAACATATAAAAATCTATTTCAATAAAATGTATTCAATGAGTTACACGACAGAGACAAGAAATCCAGAAAAGAAAATGCAGGCAAACAGCTAATGAAGAGGTCAAGAAGAAAAAAGTCATAATCATAGCCTCTTCCTAACTATTTCAGGCCGGGTTTACCTGTTTCTCCAATAAAGATTTGAAAGAGGAATTCTGCTAGTCAAGAAATATGGAGAAGGCCATTCATCTAAATCTCGCCTCCTAGTATTCACATTCATCAAATAGCAATATAATGAGGAAGCACATCTCAGTTAAAACTTAAAAATACCTTAAACATCGGAAGTGATAAAATTTCCTCTGGAGGCAACTTCCCATTCTCTATCTCTTCGGGTGTCGCAAAAGGTTTCAGTTCCAATCCCTCATTTGCTGGCTCAGTTAGTTCTTTCATGCTACTGTCATCATCTGTCACTTCATTTTGTATTGGCTTTGGGGCAATTCTGATCTGAAATCAATCAAGAACCAAGCAAAAATATGCTATGAAAAAGACGCATAGCATATTGCTTTTCATTGAGAGAACCAACTTCATTGAGAGGGCATACAACCTGTAGGACAGAGTTTTTCTTTTTTATCACTGGAATCTCTTTAGGAACCAAGGTGGCAGGCTTTAGTCCAACGGCTTCATGTGCCACAGCCTTATCAACTGCAGGGCCCACAATGGCTTCTCTTTTAGTGCGCTTTCTACCACGGTAGTTTTTCTCATCAGCATCGTCCTAGCAATATCATCAGCAGCAGCATCATCAGCATCTAAGTCTTATCCCAATTAATCACCCTAGCAATATCTCATGCAATTTTTTCATAATCACTGAGGTTACGCAAAAGCAGTCAAGAGAAGTTCCACTCTATAAAATGTGGATGTAGAGAGTTCGATAAAGTTGAGCAACAAAATACTTCTTCAGAAGACTCCATTTCTGACTCATCGCTTGATAGATCTGCCAAATGGGGCTGTGCAGCTATCGTCGGGAGAGGAGGTGGTGGTGGAGGCAGAGCAGGCTCTGAAGGCGGTAAAGGTGGAGTGGGCAGTGCCATGCGGAATGGAGCCGGAATATTCATTTTGTTCATCAAATGCAAAACCTACAAATAAGGTGAAGGTTTCGAACTTTAAAAACAACAAGCACAATTTCCATCCAACAATTAGAACAAGAAGATTTATTTTAAGTTACTCCTGAATGGTTTTGAGGCAGATTATGATAACCTGTGTATAAAAGCGAGGAACGGCTATGAGGGCATTCACAATATTAGTCAGTATATTCCCATCTGGAGGTGGATATGCATACCTAGAAAACAAGAAGCACCGTTAGTTTCACATAAATCAGGTAGAAGCTCTTTCCATCAGTAAAATTGAAATTTAAAGAAGCACCAGGATGTAGACTACTAAGACAAAAGTTGCTGTTCGTAAATTTAATCGAAATGTTCATTGTATGCAGAGGCTTTAAGGTCCAAAGAATGTGATGTGGGGCAGGATGAACTGTCATTGTATGCGGAAAACCACTTATACAACATGTAAAGCCTTTGTGAATTCCTTCTCCCACCCTCCCTTCCTCCCTGTCTCAGATAAGCATCTCCAACCAACGTTTTAAATAGCTATGCTATGTAGCAGTGTAACTTACACAACATAGCGTAGCTTAGCCTTAACGCAATGTAGCTCATGAAATTAGCTTAGTTGCATGTAGCCTACACCACATGATAATTTGCATATGCTACATGCTACGTAGCTTACATTACAAGTTATTTTTCACTACAACATTAAAATCAAATAATGTTTTCAATGATTTGTTGGGGATATTTCAATAATATCAGGGACTCCGAACAATGCCCAGGTCACACACCTTAGCACCAGGCAATCAACTAGGAATTTTGATTCTCTCAGGATGAAAGGAAAAGGAGTACAATGATAGCAGCTGTTTAATGTAATTGACAGTTAAGTTGCCTCTTCCAAGGAGCCAGTATTAACCCAAAAGCCCAAGCCTGAATTCTAGTGATGTACTTGTATGTATCATATACACCATAAAATAAGAACAAATACTTTCATACTCCAGCAGAGTGTGACGGATGATAAGCAGGAAGTTAGAAATTACTGAGAAACTACATATGTAGCATTCTCAAAATAAACCGTCCAAACTGGGTAACAGCTTACATTTATCATAAACCAAAACTACTTTTATTTAGTTATTTAATTATTAGATTGCTGGACATTTATTGGATGTTCAAAAATGAAAAATATCCAATGGTCTTATTTCAAAAACAACTGTCCACAAATCAGAGGTTAGGATTGTCCAAAAATATGATTTTCAGAGTCTTAGTGACAGTGGGTTCCACAATTTAGACTGTTCAATTTGAGTTAATATTTTCCACACGTACCATTTCAAGTGCCTGTGTATCGAGCACCATATAGCCAGAGTAGCATATCACTCCAAAATAATACATACAGATCAAAATAAAATTTTACACTAAGCCAGCTGATTGAAGGAAAATCCATGTCAGAAAATACAAATCAATGAAATTAGCGGAAAATGTGATTGACCAACAACAAAAAGAGATGAAATATATATCGAGTAAATTGTTTTTTTCATTAAATTATTGTTATCAGTATAATATATTGCGTGTAAATTAAAGAACTAGATTTCTTGCACTAATTTAAGAACTCGCCTTTTTTGTAATGGAAAACTAGTAGAATGGATATGCAAAATTTGTGACACATGGAACAAACCAGTAGACTGCACATGATGTATGACACACAAACTACCTCTGGAGATTTGGAACCTCGAGGTTACCTTTCCTTGTTCTTGTGTCCCTTACACCTTTATGCTCTGTGTGCATGCGCTTGTGTCCGTGTGAATGTCCCTACGTAGTTCTCTGTGTTGGTTCAAGTATATACATGGATAGAGATGGATTAGTTGACAGCTAGCTTAGTTGACAGCTAGCTGCTAGCTCATAAATATTAAACCATGGTCCAAACTACAATTACATATCTGACATGTAGTTCTAGACCATTAGCCACCTAATTTCCACCCCTTCAGTTGCAAGATTCTATCCCTTAATGTAGCCCGCAACAATATGCATTGACCATATAATGCAGGGGCATTTTCACATTGGGCTCGAGTGGGGTGGCCTATGGGACGTAAGTGCACACTCAGGGTGGGCGGCCCATGTGAGGCGGGTGGCTCGTGTGAGGAGGACCCCACCGTGTGAGGCGGGTGACTCGTGTGATGTGGAACCCATGTGATGCGGGGCCCGCAAGGGGGGTTCGGCCGAGGACCTAACCCATGGGATGTGGGGCATGGTGATGTAGAACCTATGTGATGTGGGGCCCACGAGGGGGGTTCAACCGAGGACCAAACCCATGGGATGTGGGGCATGGACTATGAGATAAAGGGATTGAATCATATGCTCTATCGGTTCGAGCTTTTAGAGCAAATGGTTAGTTTTCCTGCGTCAAAGTGGTATCAGAGCAGGTCTAGTGTTCGAGACTCCTCATCGAGGGTGATTAATGCAAGAGCATTTTCACACCTGGCTTGAGTGGGGTGGCCTGTGTGATGCGGGGGCACACTTGGGGTGGGCGGCCCGTGTGAGGCGGGTGGCTCGTTTGTTGCGGAAGCTAAGGACCTAACCCATGGGAAGTGGGGCCTAGGCTATGAGATAAATGGATTGATTCGCCATGCTCTATCAATTCGAGCTTTTAGAGCAAGTGGTTGTTGTCCCGCATCATCATATCAGTTTTTCGAAAAGACAATTGTATGCAAGCCCAAAAAGTATGGAACAATGTTTTAACTAAATTCCAAGTGCAATGGGCCATGTCTCAATCTGTTAAAGATCTATTAGTATGAAAGGTTGGGGCCTGGCGATCATTCAGCAAACTGTTACATTGGCTGGTTTTCAAAGTTGTCATTGGAACCTCTGGTTAGAGCACAACAGAAGAACATTTCAGGGCAAAAAGAAAGTGGAGGCGAACATCTTCAAGCAATCCATTGACATATCAATCTCGTAAGGCAAGCAATCCAATTTAATAAAGGGATTTTGTCCCTACCTAAGAGCACTCCGTCAAGTTCTCGGGCCCGATTGGTTGGGGGAACTCTAATTTTTCATAACAAAAGCCATGCTCACTGGCATCATTATTGCGACTAATAAAAACCTGGAACCGATGATATTATTAAAGGGGATTCAAAAAATGCAATGAGTTGGATGAGAGAGGGCAACTTCCCTTGAAGATTGATAAGCATTCTGGAAGAATGAAAGGAAAATATTTTACTCTTAAAGTTGCCTTAATCCATGTTAAATGCTCAGTGATGACAAGAGTGGGATAATCTAGTTAGGGAGGGAGTTTTGAGGAGTAATCCCTGGATATCGAACAATTTCCTATTGTTTGGGGAGTTTGTTGTGGGGTTGCTCAGTGTTGCTTTTGCATGTTTCTTTTTTAATTCCTTTGGTCTTTAAAGCCCCGGCTAGTCTTGCTTTTATCTCCCTGCATTTTCATTTTTATTTTGCTTTCTCTATCGTTTCTTGTTGTCTTTTTTTTATATATATACACAAGTCTTGCTCATTCATCAATATGTGTGTGTGTGTGTGTGTGTGTGTGTGTGTGTGTTCATCTTTCGAAAAAAAAAAAAAAAATTTGTGTGATTGTGTGTGTGACATCCAATAAGATACATATTGGTCAATATTTTGAACCATTGTTTAGTTGGTTCTTGGCAGGGTACTGCATTGGCTTCTGTGCACAAGAAGGTAAAGTGAAGAAATCATTCAAGTAACAAATTTACCCTTACTAAAATGAGACAACCATTTTTACAATGGAAAGCATGGGATGAGATTATGGGTTGACTATTTGAGCATGGAACCATTAAAGAGTGTAGATGATACAATATGTGGAGGCAGAGCTAACCAACTTTACTTGTTGGTATTGATGAATCAAGGTGCCATGGAATCCATGTATTGTGTTTGGGTATTGTATTTCATGATGCAGATCCATATGGCACATTTTGAATTTGTGTACTGTGTTTGGGTGTACTATCGAACCTATGTTCAGAGCACATTCAGAAAGTGAATTGAGGTTTTTACTTTTGAGAGGTTGATTCTATTAGACACTAGCTAATGAATTGTGAACTAGGCATGGGATGTGGACATATCTAATTTTCTCCTTGCTTGGAAGCTTTAAATTAACTTTGGAACCTCCACTTTCCTTATGCATGTTCGTAATTTTTGTCCTCAAGGAAGGTCCATTTACATCAAAAGAAGAAGTATTCTAAAGTTTTTATTGATTTTAGAGCATCAGATGTTTCGAGTGTCTAAAACATCTCAAGTTTTGACCAAGGTATTTTGTATCAGTAACAGTGGTCGTAACAGTCACCACCATTACCGATACGGGCATCGGTCGTAACAGCCGATATGGGGATGTAATGACTATTACAACCCCTGTAACGCTTCAAAAAAAAAATGCTTGAAATTTTCTGGAAAAAAAAAAAAAAAAAGTCTAGAATAATGTAAATATTCCAAATATGTATTCATTTTTTTTTTTTTGTTTTGAACATGATTATGGTAGCGTATCAGCCCACTCTTTGGTGAGAGTGTTGTATTGGGCTATCTAGTGAATTTATAAACACGGTTATGAGTCTCTAATGCCATCACAGTCAAGCATTAAAATTAGAAAATGGAAAATGTATATATACCACTTTTTTAAAAGAAAAATATGGCCCTCAGATCTACTATTCGCCCAAATCACTTCAATCTACTATTTTAATCCCAAAAACTATAGTACGAGTGGTCAAAATCTGTTGTAGACAGTGTTGTCATGTGCAATCGCATATGCGCATAATGCAGGGGAGATCGCATATGCGGCAGTGGCATATGCAATCACTGCACATGGATCGCATATGTCACATGTGCCAGCATATGCGATCGTATATGCGATGTATGCAATCGCATA
>JAJHSJ010000009.1:57938661-58019739 GCA_021015155.1 Magnolia officinalis | reverse complement strand
TTCATAGCGGATACAAAATACCTTAGTTTTGACCAAAGTTCCAAATGTTGACAAATACGTATTGTAACAGTGTTTTGAAAATGAAAAAAAAAAAAAAAAAAAGAAGATAAAGTTGTGTTGTTTCTGTTTGGTAGTGATATGACAAGTTTTTTTTTTTTTTTTTTTAAAAACATAGTGCATCTTTAGCTGATATGTACAATATGTGTTAGTTTTGTGCTAGCCAGTACAAGCTCCAATACCAATATTTTGAACCACTGTTTGACATTTTAAAGAGAGAATTTCAGGATGTATGAAACAGTCCACTTGTACAAGGCAAGGTTTCCAAGCACATTGGGGTACTCAGTACAAAATGCGCGGTACAATATTGGCCTAGGGAAGTTGGTACGCTTTGGTGGGTTCAGTTTTTTAGCCCCAAGTTTCTTAAAGTGCCGTAATTGATGAATACTAAAGAGATAAATGTAGACACTTGACACAAAATACAGAAGTTGATAAACCAAACTAATAAGATGGATCAATTAAATTTTAACAAAATATCAAGCTCTTCAGGTTTTCAAATTATTAAAGACTTAAGGTTTCCTGCCACAAATAAGGTAGACTGATGGATCATAGAGGATTAGAATTTATGAGAAAACAGAATATTCAAATAGATATTGAAAACTTGGATATGCAACTTAGCACAGGCATGCAACCTTGAACAATGTTGAGGAATATTGAAGCCATAGGACCACTCTGCCACGAAACTTAGAATGCTGGTGCAGGAAATCATGAATGTTCCCTCCCAAATCATGGAAATTGGTAATCTTGGCGCAAGGTATTGTAGAAATTCCTTGATGTGAGGAATAAAGAAAATACAAGGAAGGAATATGGAAATTACAGAATGAAGTATATGTTTGTGGATTTTGTGAGGTCTCATATTAGGGGACTTGCGGAAGTGAATGTTTTCACCAACATGGGTCTTTGTGGTTGCTAAAGAAGGCTAATTTAAGGGTTTGGCAGGAAAATTGAGTGGTTATGACTATGAGAATATGCTCTCAATTCCATGCAATTTTATGAGTTTGATGTTCGATTAATAGGGGAAAAAAAGGAAATTTTGAGAGTTTCTAGCAGAACTAAGATTAACACCAAGGTTCCTATCTAAAGAAAGATGTGTTAGAGCATGTATTAGTGCTTGTTTGTTGTGAGCTTCTGACTTGGTGATCCATCACATGCGTGGACAATTACAAAATTGATTTAGTGAAAGTTCACTGATTCTTCAACAGCCTCTTTGTATTTGGCAGTAGAGATCTTAGCGGTTCCCTAGGGTAATCCCTTTCCGAGTGTGATTTACAGATTTTTTATTTTTTTTTAAAGGAAGTTCAGAAATACATTGCCAGTGTTTACTTTGCTGAACTAAAACAAAATAATGACTTGAAACGAAAGAATCATGAATCTAGTATGAAGACCACACAGTTCTCTTCGGTTTTAGGGAATTCCTATTACCCCTGACGTGACCCAACGATAATATGCCGCTTGCACTTGTCAGATGCAGGGCCCATAGTGAAAAGCAAATATTCCTCTGGGTGAAATGACTATTTTTCCCTTTTCACTGCAGGCCACACATCTAATAGGTGCATGTGGCACTTTTTTGCAGGGACACGTCAGGGGTTTCAGGATTCCCTTGTTAGACACCGTCATACAAGCAATTCGAGTCCATTCTCTCCTTACCAATTTCTATCAGCCATGTCAACAAGGGAAGGCTTACAGGTTGCAATGTTGAAAATGAACATGTGAGAATCTTGCTGGTATTTATCTTAGAGATTCTTAATTTGACGAGTAACTTTTATGCTGACCAATTTTATATTGTATATGTGTATGACTCTGCCGACCCCAAGTAGCTGGGATAAGGCTTAGATGATGATGATTATATGTGTTAGTCTCTGCCATAGCCGGATTGCGCAGATCAAAAGGGAAAGCTTATGTTTGATCAGCAGAAAATTATAGAACTTTTGCCAATCTACTATTTAAAAGCCAACCCAAATTGCCAGGACAAAGGCTAAGAAGATGAAGATGAAGCCTTGAACAATAGACAACATACTCAAGATGAAGAGGAAATGGGTAGTCCACGCCAAGCTTTGATGCTATGGGTTCACAAGTGGGTACTGAACCTGCATTGGTTCCTTTAGCAAGATAGCCAGCTACCTGACCATCCTTTAGCAATGATGCTGGTGGAAAACTTGAGTCCTTTCCAAATTGTCCGTCGCCTTGTTGATTCTTATTATTTGATCCAGCCCTACCTGCTCTCTCAACTGATAGCACTTTCCCAAGAAATCTCAACCTGAAATAGCAAAAATGTATCACAAAGGAAAGTAACACATATAGAGAACATGACTTATATTGACTCTTGGAAATGATGGTTAAACTGAGGATATACATCCCAACAGTCTCATCACAAATATACGAGCGGAATTAACTATGCAAAATATGGAAACAAGAAATGAAAATCAGAGTGGTTAAAATAAAAAGGAAATTAAATGGTTATCAGGATACCATGATAGATAAGCACCTATTTAGTTGTGATTGTGCTTGAGAAGCCAAAGCTTCATCCTTGAAATCCACAAAGACACAATTTCTCAACCTGCATGAGAATAAGACAGATTAGCACAGAGAACCAAAACAAACAATGACAAGTAACTAAGAATAATGTTCAGGTTGAACCAATTACCATAGTGCTCAAGATGCAACTTCATTGTTGATTTTGCAGCTTTGTGTTTAAAATTGACCACCAGCTATAGTATGACTATGGCTGCAACTTTGGTCCAAGTCGACCGGAACCCGATTGCCCCAACCCGAATTCGGGCCAGGTTAGGTTGGGTCGTCAAGGTCCTCGGGTCAGGTTTGGGTTCGAAAATACCAATCCGATTTGAAATCGGGTTGGCTTCAGGTTGAGCAAATTCAGGTCAGGTTAGGTTGGCTTTGGGATAATCACATGTATTTGGGTCGGGTCAGGTCAGGTTGGGTTGAGTATAGAGGAATTCGGGTTGGACACCTCAGTTGGAATTGGGATAGGTGGGGTAGTGGGTTGGGTCCTCTTGAGGTCGAGTCAGGCTCAGGTTGATACTTAACCCAACCTAACCCACCCGAGTTGCACCCCCTAAAAGTATGACTATCCATGCAACCTTTCACAATTGTAACAAACTCACTCCTTTAATTAAAGGCTCTACCAATCTTGATTTTGAGTGCGTAAAAAAATACCATTCGCTTGTAGAACCTTCATTAGTTAATCCTCCATAAGCTAATAACATGATTAAATTGATAGAAGGTATGGTCCCAAGTCCTTGGCGTATAATGAATAACACCGATGTACTATTAGACTATTAGTTAATAATTTAATCCTAAATAGCATTAACACCAAAAGGCTTTTACTTTAAGTCTTTAATATTCCTTATACATAACATTTTCACCCTCTTCGATCACTCAAAACATCTAGTGAAACAAAATGCGTTTTCAAATGTTATGCATTCAAACTAAAAGGGAAATTTTATAGGATATCAGCCATGCTTAATGGGACAAATGTTAAGCAGTTAAGGAACAACATGTTCATAGGATGTGTAGCTGAAATGAGGTTGTTGAGATGGATGAGTTGCCAGTTGAGGAAGGATTGAATTAGAAATGAATGGATTCAAGGGTAACTAGGAGTGGCACCAACAGGTAATTGATGTAGCTTAGGAGAAGGGCATTGATGTAGCTTAGGAGAAGGGCCCCAACAGTCACCTTGGTCCTCTCTCTCTCTCTCTCTCTCTCTCTCTCTCTCTCTCTCTCTCTCTCTCTCTCTCTCTCTCTCTCTCTCTCTCTCTCTCTCTCTCTCTCTCTCTCTCTAAATATCGTTTTATAAATGAAGAATTAATGGTGTATTTTCTCCTTTTTGTGAGATCCTTAGATCACCGTTGAGAGTGAGTGAATTCTCTTGTATTTGGGTGACTGAATCCCCAAGCCATCTATAGTGTATCGTCACCTCCATTTTCAATCAAAGCAATCATCTTCTTTTCTTTCTCTCTACCATTTGCTTGAGCATTTTCTATTTTCTTGTGCGTTGGATCGGCATCATTTGGTATTAGAGCAAGTTCGGTTCTTGGATCATGCTTGAGATTTCTTATGGAAAGAGGAAGAGGAAACCGGGTCGAACGGACAACTTCAATTCAAGATGTCCACCTTCGCAAAGAAATTGAAGAATTGAGTCATGTCCAGTGTCGAATTATCTCCGATATTATCGAAATATCTCCGATATTATCTTTATCTCTAGCTTAGCGATACCGATAACACTGGTAGCGATACCGATAACGTTGGTAGTATAAGAAATTTCAGGTATTAGCAATGTATCGCTAAGTATCGCCAACATATCAATATCGCTAATTTAATCGTCAATATTTTCAACTATGTAAATTCTAGGTGACGTTTGTATTGCCAATGCATCAATATCGCCAATGTATCGCCAATATTTTTGACTCTGTAAATTCTAGGTAATGCTTGTATCATAAGTGTAGTGACAATATTTCAATAATATCGCCAACGTATTGATATCATCAAAATTTTGTTTAATAGAAAAAAAAAAATTTTATTATTATTATTTTTTATGGGCACATGGTTGTATAAAGTGTTCAATTTATCATTGATAATATTGATAATATCTCGATATTATCGATATCACAACATGCAAGATATTGAGACCACAATCTTTGTTTTCTTTCCAATTGTTGATGATTTCTTGGTGAAATATCATGTGTTGTTGATATTTTGCAATATCAATGGATGTTTGGATGGAAGGTCGGATGGTTAAATAGGCCGAAGGGGATGGTTGGACTGATTTCTTACACCAACACATGCTTTTAAGGCCCCATTAAATGGAAACTTGTTATGTATGCATTCTTTTTGCAATTTTGTTTTATTTCTAAATATACAAATGTGTACATGTTAACATCTCCTAAGGTTTTGCTGAAAATTCCATTGTTTTTCCTATGTTTCCCCGCATTTCCGGTTATCAGCGATATTATCGGCGATATCGATATTGTTTCCATATCCCTAGCCAGCGAAACTTGTAGCGATACCGATACTTCAAACAATGGTCATGTCAACAACAATATACAACGCATGATAGAGGAGATTTTACGATGACTTCCAACACAAGTATTTTGATTTATGATGAAGATGCCCATGAAATGTTTGATGAAATGACCAAACCGAATGAAAATGAAGTGAACAGAAACCACATGAAATTTGATGATGATGAGCCGATTATGACGAAGAGGTCCATGAAGTGTTTGATAAAATGATGAGACCAAATGAAGGTGAAGTGAACGAAGACTACATGGAATTTGATAGTGACAGATTTATGACAAAGATGCTCATAAAGTGCTCGATGAATTGATCAGACTGAATGAAGGTGAAAGTCTTGTTATTTCCAAAGTTTTGACCACTCCTCAAGCATCCGAAAACGATTGGTTACTAACTAGTATCTTTCGTATATGGTGCACATGTGGTCAAAAATTATGTAATGTTATCATAAATAGTGGGAGTATTGAAAATTCGATCTCCAAAGAGATCGAGGACAAGCTTCACTTGAAAGTGGAGGAGCACCCTAAGCCTTACAAGATATCATGGTTCAAAAGGGGCAATAAGGTAAGCATTTCTAACCGCTGTCTTGTTTCTCTTATTATTAGAAAAACATATAACAACAAAGTATGGTGTGATGCATTACCCATGGGTGTATACCATATGTTGTTAAGAAGGCCATAGCAATATGTTAGGAAGTCCAAACATGATAGAGAAAAGGAACACTTGCACATTTTGGAAGGATGGTTGTGTTGCATGATGGGTTCCTCTTCAAGGAGGTCCAATTTGTTCCGGATTGTTTATTTTGACAAGCTATTATTGTGAAGCTTCATAGTTGTAGGCTTAGCAGTCACTTTGGGCATGACAAGACGAAGGCCATAGTGGCGGGAAAATATTTTTGGCCAAATTTACGATGGGACATGGCTCGATATGTGAAGGGATGTGGAATTTGCCCCAAACTTCCAAGGGACATGCACGAAACACGAGACTCTGTATGCTATTGTTGATTACTATGTTTCCTTGGGTCAATATTAGCATGGACTGTGTTGGAGCTTCCTAGAACAGATATAGATTCTTTGTCATTGTGAATCATTTCTCGAAGATGACTCATTTTATTGCTTACAAGAAGATCAGATGCTACACATGTTGTTAACTTGTTCTTCGAAAAGATTGTTCACTTGCATAGTGTACAAAGGTCCATCACTTTGGACCAAGATTTAAAATCTCTCTATCATTTTTTGAAGAGGGTGTAAGAGAACTATAAAAAAATACAAAGAGGATGCTAACACACATAGACATTCCACGGTGTTTGTAAAAGGCGATTTGGTTATGGTGTACTTGTGTAAGGAACGATTCCCAACCAGCAACTACAACAAGTCAAACCCAAAGAATGTTAGCCCATGTCGGGTGTTGAAGAAAATCAATGACAATGTGTATTAGATCGAGCTACCGAAAGTTTAGATATTGAACCTGCTTTTAACGTGGCGGATCTTTTTGAATTTCACGAAAATGTCAATGAAGCGAACTCAAGGATAAGTCCCTTTTATGAGGGGGAGATTGATGTAGATTAGGAGAGGGGCCCCAACAGTCACCTTGGGCCCCTCCCCATTTAATGCTCCTCTCTCCCCCACCCACCCCCATTTACTCTCTCTCTCTCTCTCAATATTATTTTGAAGATGATGACACCAACTCCTCGAACCTTTGAGTTAAAGGTTAAGAAACCATCACACGGACCAGCCTTGCAAAGAGATGTATTTTATTATAAGTGAACAAGAATTAATAGCGTATTTTCTCCTTTTTTGTGAGATCTTTTGATCACCTTTGAGAGTAAGTGAATCCTCTTATATTTGGGTGAGAGAATTCCCAACCTTGGGTGAGCAAATCCCAAGCCATCTATGGTGTATTGTCACCTCCATCTTCAATCAAAGCCATCCTTCCAAAATGAGGATTGTGCAACATAGACCAAGAACTACGTTGGTTAGGAGTAAGTTGGTACAAGTGTAAGGCCCAAAAGGACATAGATGGAGATAGTAAGAAAAGACTTGATGACCTATAGTCTAACTGAAGTTATGGCCCTTGATAGAGTGGAATGGTGGAACAAGATTTTGGAAACAAAATAAGGCAGAAGCACAAGATTTTCCCTCCATCCATGGCAGTCATATTCGAAGTTTATCCTCACTTTCATGATCCGATGACAGAGATCCACCTACAAACCAAGTAGAGTTACACATGCATGACTTTCTTGGATTTCCATTGTACCAGATAACTCATCACCCATTAAACCGATGGCAACTTCGTATCATTGCCAGCCACTTCCATGTTCATTCAAGGCAAAACCATCCATTTTCTTCCTTCAAATTTATAGTAATTGATATGATATTTGTGTGACATATTATAACATAATAGATGTGATATTTCACGAAATTATTCACACTATTTCCTTATCCCAAGGGTGTGATACCGATACTTAGAACATTTCATAGTCACTTTTGGGTTTTTTTTTTGGGTTTTGGGTAGCGGTTCTAATACCACGACGTAAACAAAATAAGGCGGAAGCACAAGATCTTGCCTCCAGCTATGGCAATCATATTCGAAATTTGTCCTCGCTTTCACAATCTGATGATGTAGATCCACCCACAAACCAAGTAATGTCACACTTCTATGACTTTCTTGGATTTCTTGCACTCAAATATTTGCTTAAAAATTGTTATTCTAATTTATGCAAACACTATATGCAAAGATTGATGGTATCATAGGCTAATCAAATTTGACTTGCTTGCTAGACTAGGGAGCCTCCGAGATTTTTCCCTTTATAGCTTTCCTCCCATCAAGAAAAGTGGTAAGCATATGGAGATCATGGATGGGTTAGTTATCTCCTAAAAGTTACCCACTTAATCTAAACTAACTAGAGTCTTAGAGGAAACGGTTACCTTATTTCAAAATGACTAATAGTTTTAAAAATTAATAAAACATGGGCATAACCATATGGAGTGGACTGACGTGGCAGCATAACCATATAATGTGGGTTGTAGACTGCCGTGGCAATGTGGACCACATCATTCTCCCTAAAGTGAGAGACATGTCTAATAGATTCATGTAGCTAACCCCAAATAATTGGGATAAGCAGATGATAATGATGATGCATCATCATCTTAGTCTCAAATGTAAAATAGAGATTGGAATAGGGTATGTTAGTGCTTCAAATCAAAGCTGCCAAACATCTCAAGAAACCCATATCAAAATTCGATGACTAGTGGTTCTATATGAGTCTGTGTGAGTCACATATGAGAAATGAGACATACCAGTGGTTTGAAATCGACGCCCAGTGAGAAACCACTATATCGATATAGAAGTTACAATTCCCATATGGAAATTCTAAGGGATCGTTTGGATGGTTGTAAATGGTTTAAGTTGTAAATGATTTACAGGTGTATATCATTTACAGCTTATCTTGTTTGGCTTTAAGCTGTAAATGATTTACAGGTAAATAATTGTCTGTGTTTGGATAGCCTGTAAATTGTTTTAAGTCCTGTAAATGGAGAGCCAATCTTTCCATTTATAGCTGTTCGGCTGTAAATGGAGAGCCTATAAATGAAATGCGAACTTTTTGCCTATAAATGAAATGCGAACTTTTTGCCTATAAATGAGATGGGGGGAAATGTTGTAAATCATTCATCCAAACGTAGAGTGTAAATGATTTACCTGTAAATCATTTACAACTTGGCCCATTTACAAGCAACCAAACAACCCCTAATGTCTAGTATTGTTACCACAATATAAGCTACATAATGGGGAATGAAATGAAGCATCTCAATCCTTCAAAATAAATTCCAAGCAACAATTCTAGATACCCATATGGAAATTCTAATGGTAAGTCCTCTGATTTGATCCATACTTGTTGTGCAGATGCCTTGCATTCTACAGGGCACGATCGACCGTGATTCACTGTGATGTTCACGGTCAACCGTCGATCGATCGTGGTGCAACCGTCGGGTTTTGCAATTTTACGCGAAACAGGGTATTTAAGTCCGATTTTTCATTAGAGTGAGAATATATACAAGTGTTTTCTCTCAAGGGACTAAGGTTTGCCAAGGGAGAAAACAACTAAAAAGGGCTTGAAAACTTTTTGCCTATAAATGAGATGGAGGTAAATGTTGTAAATCATTCATCCAAACGCAAAGTGTAAATGACTGATAAGCCCATTTACAAGCGTCCAAACAAACCCTAATGTCTAATATCGTGACCACAGTATAGGCTACATGATGGGGAATGAAATGAAGCATCTCAATCCTTCAAAATAAATTCCAAGCAACAATTCGAGATACCCATATGGAAATTCCAATGGTAAGTCCTTTAATTTGATCCATACCTGTTGTGCAGATGCCTTGCATTCTGCGGGGCACGGTCGACCGTGACTCATTGTGATGTTCATGGTCGACCGTCGGGTTTCACGATTTTGCACGAAACAGGGTATTAAGTCCAGTTTTTCATTAGGGTAAGAATATATACAAGTGTTTTCTCTCAAGGGGTTAGGGTTTGCCAAGGGAGAGGGTTTTCCACACTTGTAAAGGGCTTGGGAAGGATTTCTCAAGGGATATAGGGGTTTCTTAGAGGTGTGCATCAACTCGGGTACATCTGTAATCGAAGAAGGTGAGTCTATACAACTCTAAGGTTTTGATTATAGTGGATCTTTGTCACTTTGTGCCATGGTTTTTTCTCATAAGGATTTTCCACGTAAAATATTGTGTGTTTGTGAATTGTTTTCTTTTGGTTTGGTTATCCCGCATTATTATATTGTTCTATCTTCATTTATCGTGCTTCCGCAAAGCACACAGATTGGCTGTGGTGTTAGATCCGAATGTCTAACACCTAGACTTTGATCTGGGTTTGTTATTAAGCTCGGGTTTACATAATTGTGGTGTGATATAGAGTGGGTTCACTCACAACAATACCAAATAACAGAGATTGAAGTGAAGGATCTTAGGCTTTGAAAATGAATCTAGGCAAAAGCTCGACACACCCATTTCAAAGATCCCAATGTCTGTGTCATTTTCTGCTTCTAAATTGTGAAAAAGACGTCAACAAAAGAGATTTCCTTGCTATTTTAACCAAATGAAGATTTTCATAATGCTATTTTTTCTTCCTTTTAATAAATTCCAGTTACTTTAAAAAAAAAAAAAAAAAAAAAAAAGTTCGAAATACCCAAATGGAAATTCCAACATTTGGCATTGCAATTTGGTCTGAAACATATCCTCAGATCGATTAAGAGAAAAATAAAAAATAAAAAATCCAAGACACGCACATCCACATTCCCATGCAGTACTCTAGAGAGAGAGAGAGAGAGAGAGAGAGAGAGAGAGAGAGAGAGAGAGAGAGAGAACTGCTCTTCATAACAGGAAGTGAAATAGGTGGGTATTTTGAGCTTTGTACCTTCCACCAGCGCAAGGGCGGACGTAGGAAGCTCCATAGTGAGAGAAGAGTCGAGAGAGAGTATCGTGAGGAATCGCTTCTGGGAGATGCCGCACCAAAAGGGTTGCTGCTACTGCTTCCGATTCTGCTGCTTGGGACATCATTGCCGGTTCTTCCGAAGCTCTTGGATACCCAAAATGCTGATACTACGCCTGAGAATCGATGTGGGGCTGTCGATGCCTGTAAGTTGGGTTAGTGGGAAATGACTTACAGGAAGTCACTTAGGGGCCGTTTGGATGCCTGTAACTTGTGTAAAATGTAAGAAAGTTACAGGTGACTTTCTTACAGTTTGTGTTTGGGGGAGAAATGTTACAGTTAACAAAGTCTCAACCTGTAACTTTCTATCAGGTAAGATTGCAAAAAATGTAACAGGGGAATTAGGTGTTTTTCAAGTCACAGGTTACTTTGTTACAGGCAATGGCTATCCATTTCGAATTTGGGAGAGGGAGGTGGAAACGCAGCTGTATTGAAAGTGCACCTACCTTCTCTGACACAACGTCTCCGTCTCCCTCTCTCAGCTCTCCTTCTCCCTCTCTCTCGGCGTCTCCTCTCTCTCAGCTCTAGCAAGGTAAGCCGTGACGCTTATTTGTTTTTCCTCTCTCTTTTTTTCTCTCTTCATCATTTTTCTTTGGCTGTCCCCCTGCCATCAGCCCCGTGGCTGGTGGTCGGTGATCCGTGGGCTCCACCATGATGTATGTGTTTTATCCATTCCGTGCATCCATTTTTACAGATCATTTTAGGCTTCATCCCAAAAATGAGAGGGATATAAATCTAAGTTGGAACACACCACAGAACACAATAGAGATTGGATATCCACCGTTAAAATCATCCTAAGGCCCAATTTACTGTTTATTTGACATCCAAATCTGTTGATTATGTCATACAGACCCAGATGAAGGTAAAAAACAAAGATCAGCTTGATCCAAAACTTTTATGTCCCCCAAAAAGTTTTTAATGGTCGTCATTCATTCAACGCTGTTTCCTGTAATGTGGTACACTTGAGATTTGAATATACCTCATTTTTTTGTCTAATAGCATAAAATGATTTAGAAAAATAGATGGACAACATGGATGAAATACATACATCATGTTGGGGCCACAGAGCACCGACCACCAGCCATTGGCCGGTGGCAGGGGAGTCACCAGTCCGTTTGGTTGCGTCCTACGCCCGCCCGTCTCCAGCTAGGAACGGGCAGCAGCTTTGAGCGGCCACAATGATGTACGAGTCTTATCCACACCGTCCATCCATTTTTCGTATCGTTTTAGAGTATAAGCCCAAAAATGAGGCAAATACAAGGTTCAGGACTACACAGTGGGGATTAAACTCTTGCCAATGAAAACTTCTCTAGTGCCACGGAAGTTTTGGATGGATCCGATATTTGTGTTTTATCTTCATCCAGGTCTACGTTACTTTATGAATAGTTTGGATGGAAAATAAACATTAAGGTGGCCCCTACAAAAATTTCAACAGTCAGAATCATTATCACCACTGCTTCTTGTTGTGTGGTCGACTCGAGCCTTGGATCTGCTTCATTTTTGGGCCTATACCTTGAAATTATACGAAAATAGTAGATGAACGGTGTTGATAATACCCATACATCACAGTGGACACTCAAATATGTTTTTCGTTCCTAGCTTGAGACAGGGCAGGGTAGGAGGCAATCCGCGCTAGGGTTGGGCATCGGTCCGAGTCGGACCGAATTGGGTCCAACTCGGATCAATCCGAAGTGCTATTGGCCTAACCAGAACCCGATCCGATCCGGTACTGAGTCCGGGTCGCCTAACTCGGACCGATCCGAAAACTCATTGGACTAATCCGATTCGAGTCTGACTCAGTCAGGAAAACTGAGTCGGATTGGATTGGACCCGAATCGGATCGGTAAAAAATTAAAAAATATTTAAAAAGTTTTAAAAAATAGTAAAATATATTTTTTTAAAAATAAATATTACTAAATAAATTCGAATCGGATCAGATTAATCCAAATCGGATCAGATCAAGTCCAACCCGAACCCGATTCGAAAAGGATTCGAATTTGGATGGGTCTACCCGATCCGCACCGATCCAGCCCATCGGATCAGTTCGAATCGAGCCGAATCGGGTTAGATCGGGTCAGATCCACCAGATCGGACCCGCGCCCGGGCCTACCGTGATGTACTTCCCTTACCGTCACACTCTCCATCCATATTGAAAAGCTCACTTTAGGGTCTAATCCAATTCCCAAGTGGACCACACCACAAGAAATAATATTAACCAAATCCCCACCACTAAAAACTCCATGGGGTCCACTGGAATATTTATTTGTCATCCCACCTGTTGATCAAGTAACAAAGACTTGGACAAAAAAACCACACAAATATCATCTTAATCCAAAAGCTTTTATGGCCCATAAGAAATTTTTAATGGTTAATTACTATTGTTTCCTCGTACGTCCACCTGAGATTTAAATTTAATTTTTTCGATCATGCCTAAAATTAGCTTTTCAACACGGATGAACGATGTGGATATGAAAAAAATACATCACAATAGGCTCCATAATCCGGATCCCGCCCATCTCAATGGATCCACTCCAGTTTAGCCAGTGACATTAGCCAATAGCTAGATCGCTACAAGTGGGTGCTTTGTGGGCCCCACCATATTGTATGTATTTTATCTGTGCTGTCTATCCTTTTTTTTTGGATCATTTTAGGGCTAGATCCCAAAATGGGGAAAATGAGGCAATCTCAATCTTAGGTAGACCACACCATAAGAAAATGGTAGTGATTGAATGTCCACAATTAAAAACCTCCTATGGCCTACTGTAATATTTATTTGACGTATCATCTGATGATTAGGTCCTGAAGACCTGGATGAAGAGAAATATAAATATTATTTTGATTTTAAATTTGTGGCCCCCAAGAAGTTTTTAAGTTACATATAAATGGGCCTACTTTTACATGTTTTTTTAATACATGGACCCACTTTTACAATCCACTTAATGATTAGTTTAGCATAATAATTAGTCTAACTATTCATCTAGATGGGCTCAATAAAATTACATACTTTTATCCAAACTTTTCTATATGTGAATTTGATTTTTAAAAGATTCCATACTCCAAACTCAGGTTGGTGTGAATATACAACATCTTACTTGTAACTAACTTACAGTTTATCCAAACACAGAAACTAAGTTACTTATAAGTTACAGATTACATGTAACTTTTTTACACCTGTAAGTAGGTTACTTGTAATTTACAACTTAAAAAATTTACAAGCATACAAACGTGGCCTTATATAGGTGGTGTTTGGGGAGGAAATTCACTTGTAAGTCACTTACACACAAAAATGCCAGGAAACTTCATGGGGTTGGGGGTGAGCAGTCACTTTCCCAGTAAGTGACTTAGGCCCAATAGTCTGATTTTTGAAAAGAGTGAAAAAGCTACCTATAACCAGCTCTCTCTCTCTCTCTCTCTCTCTCTCTCTCTCTCTCTCTCTCTCTCTCTCTCTCTCTGCAATCGGCGTTGTGCATCTCTCCCTCTCTGTCTCTGCAATCGATTGGGCAGTAGGGTTACGTTCATGTTTTTTTTTTTTTTTTTTTCCTGCATTTGAATCAGCCTCAATTCTCAATTCGGTGAGGCTGTGACAGTGAGGTCCACCTTTGTATGTTTGTATATCCACGTCATTCATTAGTTTTCCCAACTCCTTTTAGGGTGTGGACCCAAAGATGAAGCAGATCCAAATCTCATATGGGCCATACCATGGGAAACAGTGGTGACTAAATCTTCACCATTAAAAACTTCCTAGGACCACCGCAATGTTTATTCGCCATCCAAATTGTTGATAACAACACACAGATATGAACGAAAACTTTTGTGACTCATGTTTATATTTATTTAAAATCATATGTCATTGCACTTGTTTGCATCCAAGGCCATACAATGATGGGCAATGTGGTGCAATTCAGAAAAGTGAAATGGTCCTAATCAGTTATCAAAAGCCATATCTTTCTTCTTTTGACCTTGGACTACCGGTGTTATACCATATTTTCACTCATTCTTACGAAGCCACTAGATAAAGACACATGCATTTTTATGAGAGTTGTATGATGTATTCAATATCTAGATTTTGCCTTAATATAGATAGTGCTTATCAAGTGGAGCTATATCATCCACAAAACAAGAATGGTTGAGTGGAATGTAGTTGGGTCAATAAGGAAACCAAGAGTGATTATTCGACAAGTGGCTTAAAAAGTTAGTAGTACTTAAATCATTCTAGAAATCGTCAAAATGTGAAAAGCATCCAAGTGATCGATTTAAGGCAATAAATAGTAAGTGAATTCAGTAGAAAAATGTGTCCCATACCAGCCAAATCAAATCAAATTAAATCTATCTTTCAATTACCTTATGCTCCTTAGCATTATCAGTCGTTTACATTCCTTAGTGTAATCGGTAGCAATAATCAAGTAGTTGTTAACTTTAGTTGTAATTTAGGTCTATGTTCATAGGCTGAATTCAATTTGAGTATCAAACAAATTCTTCATTTAGAAAAGTACTCTGCAGTTAATTTCTCCATAGCTGACTGTAAAAATTTCTTTGTTGTTTTATCTGTATTGAAAAAGTTTACGGAAGGCAAAGGTGCAACTTATCTTTAAAGGATGAACCCCACCCTTAAAAAATCGTCCGATCATCTTAAACACTGTTGTGCAAGTGGTTGAATAGGCAACCGATCTTATTCGATCTTGGTCACACACAGTCGATTCTGATGTATCCGCCTATCTTGGCACTTGGAGTCGTAGTCGTTTGGTTTGAATTGAGCCGCATATTCAATTCTAGCACGCTCACATAAACCACATGATCAAATTTGAAACCGAGAGGCAACATATTTTTGACACGCCCTATAGGACTCTATCACTAGTTTACTTACCGATGTGATATCATGAATTGACTAATCAGAAATATAAATAGAAGAAGCAATAGAATTGTTAGGGTTGAACCCTCAACACCAACTGCACCGCCTTCAATCGAGGATGTGTATGTTCAAATGGCCCCCGAATTATTGAATTTAAACGCTAATCCGACACTCAGTCCCGTCAACTAGGAAAGAGCATCGACTTTTCGAACAATTTCTATTGAAGAGATAACGGTCAGACTTCGGGATGTGCAACTGAGTATTCAACATGTTCAAGAGTATGGGAGAGCTCAGGCAGATTTGGTACACACCCAAGTTAAGCAATTCTATGTTCAAACTGAGAATGTTAAAAGATAGATATTTAATCAGACAAAGACCATGCAACAATTGATGTCCATCATTACCGAAAAGAGCACCTCCAACAGCACAGTATAATGTCGAATGAAGCTGTCGGTAACATGGTTCAGTCGCCATCGATACCTCCCTTGCAGCAAAGCACACCTCCCGTTCCATTCCAGGATGGACGGAATGCTCCTTCACCCATCTAGTTCAGGTGACCATTGCAGAAGGTCAGGAAAATTATCCTTGAAGCTCCGAATTAAAGTATGTCGGGAGGGCAACCTTTCCAACATTTTCCAAAATTTTATTATTCCACGAGGGGCAGAACCAAGGTAGGTCGTGATCCATCACTGATGTTTGAAGGGTGGACCATAACCAAATCATGTAAATGGTCTAAGAGATGGTAGGCCAAGTCCTCGGTCGCACTACTATCCTAGTCTACCACAAATCTATTCCAAATGGATCAACCAACAACACTCATTGTCGATGAATTATCGACCGGATTTTGCACTATTCTTAGGCGATCTTGGTCAATTGACCATCGAACATGTATATATGTCGATTCACTATTCAGTATGACAAACTAGCTAACAATGACTATCATAAGTTGCAATTATTTAGTCATTCATTAACGGCAGTAGCCTTCACGTGGTACTCTAACTTATTGTCGAATTCAATCCATACCTGATAGGACATAGAGGGAAAATTTTGTACTTAATTTTTTTGTAAGGACATGGAGATGACCACAACCAATCTCACACACTTCCAACAGTTATCAAGGGAATCTTGTGAGAGTTACGTTACCCAATTTAAGAGAGAAAAAAGCCAGTGCAAAGTCATCACGATCGAGGCCAAGTTTATGCAACTTGCACAAAATGGACTGGAATACAAACTCTGAAAGAAATTCATCAAAACGGAGTGTATGAATTTATATAATTTAAACAAGAAAGTTTCCATATATGAGGAACTTCTTCAGGAAATAGCTAGGCAACTAATGTCTAGTCCAATGCCTCATTTGAATGGGCCGATTAGTGGGTTGCTACACCACATCCGTCTTATTAGGTGGCTCACTTAATCACCACAATGGTTCCATTCAATGGCTCAATCATAATCAATCCACATGGCCTAAATATGACCCTACATACACACATCACATAAGGCTTACACATTCACCAAAGAGCCTAAACAGCCCGATACACCGTTAATGACCTCACAAAGCTTTGCTCGAGGTGGGCTTCAAGACTAATAAGCCCACCACTCTAATGCCACTATGAACACATCAGTGGGTTCATAAAATCAACCTCATTCTAGCAAAAAGGTGGGCTTTACAATCAACCCAAAACACACTTCAAGACAGGTCCCAAACTGAGCCCACTATAATGGGCTGGTGGAATGGGTAGTGTGGATATACAAATCATACATCAAGGTGGGTCGCTGATATGAAGGACGATGACATCATGAGGGGTCCACAGCCCGTAGGCATAAAAATGGGTGGACTGAGTGGATAAAACATATACATCATGGTGAGGTCCGCCGATGAACAGCGTGGACATACAACATATACATCAAGATGGGTCCAATGGTGGGCCCAGATCTGATGGAAAATAAACATTAAAATAGGCCCTGGGGAGGGTCTCAATGATCGGTGTAAATCACACTGCCTTTAGTGGTGGGGCCCACCCAAGATTTGGATTTGCCAGATATTTGAGCTCACGCTCTTACTAAGCCGGTAAAACTAATGGACGGTGGATATAATACACATTAAGGTGGGGTCCTCAGTGGCCCCCTTACGTTGGACAACGTGAATGGCAAATAAACATGATGTGGTGCATCTGAGATTTAGATCTGTTCATTGTGGTGTGGCCACCCTGATGGACAGGGTGGATGGACGGTGGGGATATAGAATACATCCATCAAGGTGGGCCCTAGCAGTGTGGGGACCACGCTATCTCCGGACAGTGTGCATCAGCCCGCTGTTGAGAACAACAGGTCCCACCTGTTGGGACCTGCACTCGGGTATATATATATATATATATATATATAAGCCTAGATGACAAATAAGCCTTATGGTGACCGCCCATGAATTTCAATGGTAGGAATTCAATCCTCACTGCTTCTTGACTCATGGACCACCCGAGGCTTGGATTGGCCCAGGATTTGGGCCCATACACTAAAATGATAGGGGAAAATGGATGGACGACATTGATATAATACACATACATCATATGGGGCCTACAGTGGGCCCCACTTCCAGGCATGGCAACATGCTCGCTGCTGTAGCCAGAATGCCTTGTTGCATGCTGCTGCAGCAGCGGTTGATCTCCTTTTTTATTTACATATTATATATGCATAATATATAGGGGTGTGTGTGTGCATGGGTCTGGCCACCTTGGATAGTTTGGATCTCACATACACAGTGGGTATAACACTTTTTAGATCGACCTGATTTTTGAATGGCCCCTTCATCCATGTCTTTGTGACCTTACCATGGGTTGGATGGCCATACACATCATAGTGCGGCCATAGATAGTGGGTCCTACAACGGGCTCATATCAAGCTAATCCTTGTGTTTTCCCTTTTATCTAAGCCGTTGGATGGTCCGGATGGCCCATAATCTCCACCGTGAGGTCCACCATCAGTCGGTCTCACACCTAGATCACCAAAGAAAGAATGATCAAAGGAAGCAAAGAAAGAAAATGTGAGGGGGAGTGCACTCACATGATCTTGACCAACGGCTAGGATTGAAGGTAGCCCACCAAGCTCTCTCTCTCCTACAAGTTTTCTCTCTCCTCTCTTCTCTCTCAGTGGTCAAAATTAGGGAAAAAGGCTGGGGTGTTTTTTTTAGAGAACTTTCCATGGTTAGTTGTTGGAGACTAATCATGGTTAGATGGTTGGATTAGGTTAGGATTATGGTATTAATCCATAATTAGGAGGGATAATGGGGTATGGGGTGTAGATGTCATGGGTACAAATGGTATGGGGAGGGGAGAGGAGGGGGTGTGACATGAGGTGATGTTATACAATAGGGGTGGTACAAGGGGATGATGTGATGGGAGGAGGGTGAAAAATTCTCCACACATGTGAGGCTTGGTGCATGTTGGAGTGATGCGTGTAGCATACATGTGTGGATGTGTTGTGTGTGTGATGCCACATGAAGGTTACATATTCTTTATGGTGTAACATGCTAATGGGGTGCCACATGGATGCGTGGGTAGTACCTTCATGATCACGTTGATGGACCGATCGATATGATAGGGTCTTGGGGTAGGTGTGCATCGCGTAAAGATAGTTCGGGGTCTATCGGGAGCATCAGACATTGCGCACACGTGCACGGAAGGACATGAGAAAACTGGGGCTTTACAAGTTTAGAAGTAGAGGTGTACACGAGTCGATCCGAGTCGAGCTTTGCCCAGCTCGGCTTGACTCGGCCAGCAAGATACCTCGTCTCGAACTCAGTTCGGCAGGCTCATCGAGCCTGAATTGGCATCTCGGCTCAGCTCGGTCAGCAACTCGGTCCAGTTCAAGCCGATTTCGAGTCAAGTTCGAGTTTGAGTTTGAGTTTTTGGGTGGGGTCTGACCATCCAATTGGGCCATAACCACCAGGCCAATGGTTGGGTGGGGTCCCCTAATCGGACAAATAGGGGTGTACATCGAGTCGAACCGAGTCGAGCTAGCTTCAACTCGACTTGGCTCAGTCACTGGCCGACCTCAGCTCGAACTCGGCTCGGCTCGGTCCTCGAGCCTGATTGGCTAGCTTGGCTCGGTTCGGTCAGTAGCTCGGGCTGAGTTCGAGCCAAGATCGAGCCGAGTTCGCCATTGAGGCATTTCCACAAACACCTGAATTGCAAAATCCCACTGTTTTACAAACAGAGGCAATAGTTTTACATGTGTTGAGTCATTTTATCCTACAGAGGGGGCATGAGATCATTGCAAGAACTACTACTTTTATCAGTGAACATGGAGGACAGTCAGAAATTGTCTTGAGGGTGAAACAGGAAGACAACCCAACATTTGGGTTTCTGATGCCTGACCACCATCTTCATGCGTACTTTAGATTCCTTGTTGAACACTAGGAACTTTTGAAAGCAGAAACATATCTTAAACCTCCAGATGAAGAGAAGGTTAAGAGTGGACAGAATCAGGGAGGTGGTATTGCAGGTGGGGCATTGTCACTGCTCGGATCTGTATATGGATCTGGTGAGGATGAGGATGGTGCACTTCAAGTTGTGTCAGAATCTAAAGAAACAAAGCCTGGTAATTCTGTTAATGCTGTCAATATTCCCTTCTCACATTGATCAAATCAAGCAGAATCTTCTACCTATTTGGCTATGGAAGAAAAGAGAAATTGAAACCTTTGGTTCAATTCATTTCCACAAACACCTCCTTGCCACCAGCCACATTCTGTTGAGTCATTTTATCAAACAGTTGGAAAGCAAAATCAATGGCAAAGTACTGAGTCCCTGAACTGGTTCGATCCGAGTTGGATTCGAGTTGGATTCGATCTGAGTCGAGTCGAGCTGGGGCTTGCTCGAACTCATTTTCGAGCTCAAAAAATCAGCTCGACTCGACTCGAAATTAACTTCAAATCGAGTCGAATAGAGCTTTTTCGAGTCGAGTCGAGCGAGCTAACCGAGCTAGCTCAGTTTGTGTACACCGCTATGGACGAGAGATGAGGAGAGGAGTAGGGGAGAGTACCTTTCAGTTGCTAATCGTCCAGGCGAACATTGGAGAATAGAGAGAGAGAGAGAGAGAGAGAGAGAGAGAGAGAGAGAGAGAGAGAGTATTGGAGAGTAGTCGTCGGTCATCATTCGGGCGGTGGAGAATGGCGAGAAAGAGAGGAGAGGAGAGTGGTCGCTGGTCGCCATTCGGGCGCTAAAGAACGGCGAGTGTAACATCTTGAATTTTTGCTATTTTAGATTGTCAAAAAATCCTTAATTTTTTTTAATAACTAGCCCACATCGTCACTTACTGACCCTTGACGCTCGAGGTGAGCCTATACATAGGTGATACCAGTAAAGAACCGCACAAATTCAATTAACCAACCGTATGAAGCCAACTAATCCGCCTGATCACTTAAACCTCAAGTCTAGCCTCGTGAATTGTTCATCAAGGGCCCAAATCTAACTAACCTATTACTGACTAATCAAGACAACCGTAACTAAATTAAAGATCTACCCAAAGCCAAGTTAGCTATGGCCCAGATCTTAACTAACGGACCAGGTCAACCTATTTACTCATTTAGCCTAAGAACCAACGACTTAGGGTAATTATGATCGAATCACCATTTTTGCTAATTTCGAATAGGCCACACTGTGAACTTAGTTAATTCAGACCCTAACAACTGCGCCTAAGAAATCTCCCTACCCAATTCATTTGAAAAAATGCCCCGATTATCCGAACAAGCTCTAGATCGCTTGTTAGTGGTCCACTAGTTCCGAAATTATATAATAATGTCCATCTCACTGGGCTTGACGTCCATCGGGGGTGGCGAACTAAGAAAGTGCTCAGAATTGCTCAACTTGGGCCAGAAGCCAAGTGCTTGAAACACGTGAATCCCCTAAACTGAAATATGAAAACTTAAGTGAAATAGACCTTCCGCTCTTTCACGAAGTTACGACTTTCCAACCATTAAATTGCAATCAAATTCAGGCCATGAGTCAGAGATATTTCCCTGCTCATATCCATATAACCAGGGCATTAATCGAACATCGGTGACTGTTGAGCATGTATCCTAACATGTAAATCCAATTGGCACAGGGCTCCAACACACAAATTCACAGGATCGACACCTTAGGAGTGACTCCGCAAGCCGACAAACCATTCCTAGGTGCGGACCATTATCCTTAGGTGGCCGTTTATCAAACCTAGGCTGAATTTAGTGATTGTGATTACAAATTTTTCTTTGCATGTTGTTTGCAATGGGTATAATGGTAGATACTAAGTATTATTATTGATTAATTCTGTTTAGGGAAGGAGTGTTTAACTCCCAATCATCTTAATGCTTGCATTGTCTGATTTCCTTTCCACCATGAGAAATTAAGTATGACACATCCCCAATTTTGAAGTAAATTGGGAAAATCCTGCTGCATGTCCCCTATGTGCATAATTTGAGAAGGTTAATTGCTAAATTCCTTCCATGCATGTTCAATTTTTTTACAATTAGGAATCGTACACAATTCTCCCATGGTTTTAAGTAACTTAGGATTTATTTATATGCTTATTTAGATCTCCCTTTCAATCCAAGTAATTCATGATCTTTTATGATGACGAGTGATTGTATCTTATGCTATGCATGTCTAAATTCCTCACAACTAGAAGTAGATCGTGATCTTCTTTAATATGTTTCAAAAATACATTTCCCTTTTGTCAGGTTGGCTAGCAAACACGGAAGCTCGTAGTGGTAGCCCCCTCGGTAGGGCCGTCTAAGGACTAATCTGACCCAATTAGTAAAAATATGGATAACCAGCAATAGTTGGACTACGCGAGACGTTTGCTCTTAATGCCGTGTATTCCGAAATTTGTCTAGAGGGGACAAATTAGCTCATTAGCTGGCCGACCATGTCTGTTAACCATGTATGCACATGCTTGTTCGAACCTGGATCACCCTACGTCTATATGCGCCCATTTATAACCAGTATGATGTGATCCACAAGTATCGGGAGCTGGGCATGATGGAATGAGACACTATGCTTAAGTATGTTGGCTTACGCTGGGGTGACGAGCCTCCCCATAGTGACCGTGGGCAATCCAGGGTACAAACCTGCCTCGTGAGCCGGGCATGGTGAAATGTGACACTATACTCAAGCTGTCGGCCTACGTTGGTGTGACGAGCCTCCTCGTAGTGACCACGAGTGATTCAACTTACAATAAGCCTTCATATGTATTATTTGGAAGTGATGAACCCAAAAGGATAAAGGATCGCGGGCGCAAGGCCGCCGTGGCCACCTAGGCCCCACAATCAGGATAGGGCATTAACTCCGTCAGGGTGTTCTAGTTTCCCCAAACTGCTGGATGAATGAACGTAACTAAATACTTGACTAATATATTTACATCACATAACATTAGTTAGGTTGGCGACTCGGCAGTCGAGGTCGCATTGAGGGAGTGTTGGACATTGCTAACGTAAGATGGTGTCGCTTTAGGGAGTGTTGGATGGCGATGGCATGTATCATATCATAATATCATGCATATGCATTAACAAGAGCAGTTAGGAACTATGTGCTTGGTTGCTTTTCACTAATTACATCTATGGAATTGATAATATGTGTAACTTATGGCTAATAGAACCCACCAAGTTGATCACTCACTGTAACGCCCCTTGTTTTCAGGACCCAAGTATATAACCCGTTTTCCAAAAATCCGAGTGTTAACTTATAAAATTCAGAAAAATTTTGAACCGTTTATCATTAATCAGAGTTAACAACAACGAAGCTAAAATAAACCATGCATTAAATAAAAATATTCTGATCATCACCAAATTTCCAAACGTAGCGCCCATACGGGACTTGTACAATTTCAAATCACAAAGTTCAAGTAAGTAAAAACATGAGTCTATCAACTAGTAGTGGAGATCAATGTGGACCGCAAAGACCCTGCCTAGCTCCCTAGCTACTCAATCTGCTCTAGCAACCTAGTGAACAACATCAGCCCAACCTATACCTGCATCAACTATTACGGTTTGATAGTGTCAATGGCTATCGCAGTGAAGAGCACCCTCTAAGATTGTGCACTCATCATTCATAATCCAACATAGATTACCAGTCATGAAATTAAATACACTAAATAGGGCATTTCATAGTCATACTCATACTAAGAAAATCACACCAATCATTCAAATTTCATTATAAGAAAAATATAATAGCAGTCACAATACAAGGAAACATGTCTAGATAACCAAACAATCAAACATACAATTTTCTATTGCGCCCGAAATCACATTGTACGTGAACTCCGCAAGATGGCTAGAAAATCGATAAGCGAACTTCAGCTCCACCCGGAAATCATGGTACAAGCGAAATTCGCAAGGTAAATAGAAAATCACCCTTCAAACCCCAATTTCACCTAGGAATCATGTCGTACGTGAACTCCGCAAGATGGCTAGAAAATCGATGAGCGAACTTCAGCTCCACTTAAAAATCATGGTACGACTGAACATCGCAAGATGAAGAGACAAACAACACAAACTCTAGACCACCCGAAAATCATATCGTATGTAAACACCACAAGATGGCTAGAAATTCGATAAATGAACTTCACTTCCACATAGAAATCATGGTACGATTAAACACCGCAAGATGGCTATGAAACAACAAGATGTATAAATATAACCAATAAACCATAAAGGGCACCAATGACCCATCCAAGCCACAAGGGCAAATGTGCAATTTAAGTCGTGTAAGGCAAATGTCGGCCGCAGGATCACGAGTCCAAGGTAAGTTCCATCCAATTCATCATTCAAGCACAAGCAATAACATATAAATAAATTAATATATATACAATAAAAGATAACATGTTATCAATGAACCATTCATGCATGTTATAATTTAAAAGAAGTGTTTATCGTCCAACACATGAATTAACTATACAACAAGTTAGCATATTCAATAGTAAAGTAAGTAACTCAGTTAAGAGAATCATGTCATCATCTATAACTAGATTGATGAAATCAAGTGGGAAGCTCAAAGGGTGAGTCCTCACCTTGGTCAATTCAAGATGACATCAATTTGAATCACTCCAATGTGCACAAACTCTACTCAGCACCCACACTAAAGGGTCTTGGACTTGAGTTAGTTCAATCAAGGAGGATATATGCATATGAGATTTGAACCGTTACCAATTAAATAGAGATTTAGTAAATAATAACATTGTTAGACATGATTTAACATGAAATTCAAATGAAGTTGGCTTACCCATGCATTCTCCCCATCAACTCATGGACTGGGCCATTTTCTGGCCCAGTAGCTATGCATAAGAGCACCAGATTGAGCTCTTCTTGGCCCACTACATCATTTTCAAAGGGACTACCCTACTATGCTATTTTTAAAGGGCCGGCCTGTGGGGTATGGGCCCACCAGTTTATCACCAAGTGGCTGCAAGGCAAATACATCATGTTTGGCCCACACAGCATTGTCCAGATGGACGGTGAGGCTGTAAAACACATGCATCACGGTGGCATCCCACCGTCCCAATCAAGTGGACAGTGGAGATATAGAATACATAAATCATGGTGGCCACACGTGGGACCCATGGATGCATGGAGTGGATACAACACCACATCAGGGTGGGACTCACATGAAATTTAGATTTGTCTCATCCTGGTTGCAATGCCATATATTGATCTCTGTAAATGGCTGGATGGTATGGACACAACCCCTTCCTCAAGGTGGGCTGCCTGCTGGATGGACAAGATATAACACATATGCATGGTGGGCCCAACTGTTTGTGGGCCACCTAGATAGTGGGCCAGGCCGTGGGCCTCTCATGAATGGCCTAGAGGCCTAAGAAGGTTTCAACGGAGGATGTTAGTTCCCCACTGTCCAGCAGCGTTTGGCCTGCTACTGGACGGTGTGGATATGTACATCATCAAGGTGGGCCCCACGTGCATAACACAAACGTCATGGATATCAAACATATACATTAAAGGGGGCCCACAGATCTTACTATTGCTGACGCCAATACAACAGCTATTAGCTGTGGGCGTGACCTGCTGGCCAATCGTCCAGATGGATGGTTGAGATGTAACGCACCTCATGATCGAGACCCATTGTTGACGTCAATGGGCGGCTGAGGCATGATGCAACGCAGGCGCAACTTCTCTCCCTCCCTCTTTCTCTGTTTCTTCTCCTTCTTCTCTTTTCTTCTTTCTTTTTCTTTCTTCTCTCTTTTCTTCCTTTCTCTCCTTTTCTTCTTGCTCAAGTTCTCCTGCAGTGCCCGGGCTCGACGCGGCCCGACTCGAGCTGCTAGGCGCGGAAGAGGCAGTGAGTTGGCAGCGAGGAGAATGACGTCTCCCTCTCTCTCATGTTTTCTTTCTTCCTTTTCTTTCTGTTTTTTTTCTTCTTCCCTCCCTGTTTCAATGCTCGAGTGGGCTTGTCCGAACCTGGACTCAGCTTAGACTCGGACTGAGTCGGCGCAACTCGGTGGAGAAGACGAGCCGACCATTAATGGCGGACTGCGGTTGGACAGTTTTTTCTCCATTCCACCATTTGTGAATGGTTTAGCTTAGCTCCAGGGAGCTGGGGAATGTTTGGATAGAAGCTTCAGGGAGGTTTCTTCGGTGGGTTTGTGTAACGCCCTGGATTTTTGCCAACCTGGAGTTAGACGTCCTTAGGCAATGGGTCGATCCTAACATCTTATTAATTTCTCAAAACTCAATCCCAAAGTCTAAAATCGCTTTTTAACCCATTTTCTTCAAAATCTCACCTTTCACCACCTTATTCTCCAAATTTTTCTAAGTACTTTCATATTAGACAGGAATCCTAAAGTTTAGGTGAGGAAGAACATTACTTAAATTAAAATTTACTATAAAGAATAAATAAATAAATAAAATGGGTTTTTGACCATTAACATTTTAGAATCTCATGGAATAAATAAGTTATTTGGATAGAGAAGCTTCTCATACCCCAAAATCATATATTGCACGTCGAATAACTCATCCTGGTTCACAAGATACACCCATTTCAAAAATCACATAGCAAAAACCACCACCGGATAGTCCAGCGGACCGCGGCGGCGCCGCGCCTACCGCTGTCTAGTGGGCCGGGCGGCTCGTTTGATGCCCCATTTTCTATAATTTTTCATCCGACTTTGAAAAGTCATCTCCCTCATTATAACTCCGATTTAGGTGATTCAAAAGCCAGATTGAAGCTTGATAAGTCTAATTTCATATAAAAATAAGTAAAAAATATAATAAAAATGTTAATATAGTTTAATCCAGGTTGATGTGACAACTATTCAAAAGTTATTAGTTTGGACAACGGTTACTTCTAGAATTTTTAGAATTTTTTTACAATACAAAATCTAATGAAATTTGGTGGAGATGAAGTAAACTTAATGATGAACTACTATAAAAAAAATTAAATTAATATGCTAACTAAAAATGTCAAAAAAGGACGTAGAACTGCTCTAGGACCATATTCTGTCGTAATTAGAGCATAATTTAGTTAAGTACTAAACTGAATACTCAGTAGAATTAGCTTGAACTACTTTAAATATGATCTGCAAGACCTAAAACTTGTAGAATCATCGACGCTACATTACCCTATAATCTAGGATCAATCTCATTACCCAGTTGCTCTCGGGAGCACATTGAAACTCCGTATTGGAGCTGGACCGCACGTCGAAAGTTCGATGACCACGAGATTAAACGCTTAGGACTGCCTTGCTGGGCTTGACAACCATCTCGGAAATCAAATCCAGAGAGTGTCCCGGGGTTATTCGCTTGAGCCCGGAGTAAAGTGTGTGAGAAATGTGAATATTTTAGAAATAAATATTTAAATTTAAGTAATCTAAGACTTGTCAGAATCTGACCTAAATACACCCTCGGATCAGGGAAAATTTCCTACACAGGCTAGTGTACTTGTGGCCCTAATAGGTGATCGTCGACCGTTGAACTGAAACTGGTCCGCCATGGGCGATCTGTAAATCTGATCGGACTGAAAACTTGACTTTACCTAGATCCATGGTTAGGGAGCTTAAGTCCGACCTTTGGCTTAAGGGGGGGCTCCAGAAGTGCTCCATTGAGCTGAAACTGACGCTCTTTGGACATAACCTAAGTATACCTTTGCCCTGGGGCCATTTCTATCAGTCTTAGGCCTATATAAGGACCTTAAGCCCTCACTCTCTCATCCCATACGAAGTTGGGAAACCCTAGGAGAGAGAAGAGAGAAAAGAGAGGGAAAGTGAGAGAGAAAGTGGGAGAGAGTTCCTGGGATTCAATCCCATCGTTCCACGTGTTTAGCCACCTCATCTGTATCGCTCTTCCAGCGATTCTGATTCCATTTTCGGGTAAGAAATCCTAACCCTGACTTGATCTAGAGTTTCAAATAGTGTAAGTGATGAAATAGCTAACCTATTCCCTGTTATAGGTTGTCGTTGTGCCGTAGACAAAGGCATTGTGTTCAAACTGATTTCATTTCACATCTACCAGCAAAAGGTGCGGACTATAAATGTATAGGTTATGGTTTTCAAGGCTTTCAATATCGGTTAATGATATATTACTGACGTGGATGCTATTTCACATGCATAAAGTAATGTCCGTTTCGTTTTTCAATTATACGTTAACTAGGTTGAATATACTATATTCCTCGTATTTGTAGAAAATACCGTATACATATGAAATTCGGATTTGTACTTGCCATGATTAATTGCTGTCTATGTATTGTAGATGCATGTGTATCAACTTCTAGGTTAACGGATTAGCCAAACACATGTTATCCCAACATGCGTTGTGTATGTTATAACGTGTAGCTTAGGTGTTTGTGAAAATGTTTGAATGAGTATAGAATTTGCATTCGTGCTCGCCATGACAAATTGTTATGGGTATATGATTGTTGTGTAGGCGACAACCCCTTAGCGAAAGGACTTGCCCTAAATCACATCACGACAATATACGTTATATGTGATAAAGTGTGTAGCCCAAGTGTTTGTGGAAATGAATGAATGAATATGGAACTTGGATTCATGCTCGCCATGACTATCCGTCGTGGGTACACGCGTGTTATAAATGGGGCAACTCCCTAGTGAAAGGTTTTGGCCAAATACCTATGTGATCAACATGCGTCATGTATGTTGATGTAAGTAGTCTAAAGTGTTTGCTGAAATGTCTGAATGAGTAAGTAGTTAGTAAATTGTAATGTATGAGGGTGTTGAGATATGATTCTCAACTCCTTTAATTATGTGTATGCTTTCCTCCATGTACCGTATATTATAGTGTCTGTTTATCTATGTGATGTATATGTATAAATCCACGTCTAAGTTGTATTCCATAAAATGCAAAAATAAAGCCGTGAAGGGTGATGGGGGAGTGGTGTAACGATTCGGTGCAACAGCCCTAGTAGCCCTAAAGCGGACAATATCGGACCTTTGATTGTATGATTTGAAATCTTGATTTATTACTGCTTTAACTGTCTTCTAGGATATTTTGTTGTAATTGAATGTGATTGGGGCTATTGTATAGTCCAGGCAATCGGTAACTGATCCTAAATTGGTGGATGGCGTTGTTTCGCCACCCAGGATGTGTTCGACGAATCCGAGCCGTACTTCGGTTGTCGACAGTGGTTAGGACACAAGGAGTGCTTACGCACTTCATGTCGATCCACTTGATGTGCGCTCGTACTAGTCGAGCTCGTCAAGTAACCCGATTGGCCAATGTATGTTCATCATGTTTGGACACTACTGCTTGAACCTAAGGTACCAAACTCACTAGTGGAAAACTCTGCTAACCTTAGTACCTCGATCCGCTAAGACTCATGAGCCGGACATGGTGGTATGGGACACTGTGGTCGAGTTGTCGGCCTAGGTCGGGGCGACGAGCCCACCCGTAGTGACCAATGAGCAACCCAGATTCGTGAGCCGAATACGGTGGTATGGGACACTGTATTCGAGCTGTCGGCCTACACTGTTTTGGTAACGAACCCGTGATGGGTGACGGGGGAGTACTGTAACGATTCCGTGCAACAGCCCTGACAGCCCTAGACATGACCTTTGTAGTGACCTCGAGCATACACTGAACCTGCGTTGAGGAGACGAACCTTTCTGTAGTAATCAGAGTATGAACTAGGCATGTACTGATTTGGCGACGAGCCCTTTGCAGCGACCTAGAACCGCAACTTCGTATGAGATTTACTAGGACTGACGACCTTAGAATGGATCATTGTTTGGGTATTGATATAAGGGAGGTACCTTAGTTTCCCAACCTTGCTGTATGAAAAGGACTAATAAAAACTTAGTAATCATATGCATGCACCGCATTACGCTTGTGGACAGGTGTAGCAGGTCAAGCACTGAGGCAGTGTTGTTCATGCGCGAACATGAGATGAAGTCGCTGCGGGAGCGTAGGCGAGGGCATGCATCATACATTCATACCATTCTTTCATTAACAAGAGTACTTTGGGATGTGTGATTTACTGTTTTATCATTACTGCTTGACTGAATTGATAACATGTTAACCTCTGCTTTATTGTTCCACTGAGTTGATCACTCACTCCCACGTTACGGGACGGTGTTGTACACATCAACCAGACCCTGTTTGAGTTTCAGATGATGGTGATGCTTGCGAAGCGGAGCCGGACTTTTATGATGATGAGGAGGGTTTCTCCTTTATGCAGCTATCAGGCGGGTCTATGTAGATTATCTTCTGATCGACGGGGTTACAGGGTTGCTGATTAGAAGCCATTACACTTTAGTTTACTCTTTTGGAACACCCTTGTATATTCATTTTGTCCATTTTTGGAGTATACATTGATATATTTAACCTGGTAACATGTTCACACTCTGAAGACTTACAACACTTTATCTATTTTATATATCTATCATAGTCTTTCGCTTGCGTAATTGAACTGTCTCTGGAGTATGAAATGCTATTTTGGTATAACCCACTCATGTTTAATGCACTAATATGAACAACATTCAATCATCATTATCTATGTTGCATAAGTGATGAGTTAGAACTCGGGAGTGGAGTTTATGCTCGACCCCCGATTTTCAGGGTGTTACAGTTCGGAAGGAGGAGCTGGCGGTGGGTTTTCTCCCACGACTGTTCTTTCTCTCCCTCTTGTAGTAAAAACCTAGTTTTGGAGGGCTAGGATCCGTTTGAAATGGACGGTCAGGATAGGCGAATTCGGCCTCACGCGGATTGCCAAGGTGGAGTGGAGACAATTTTCGATTTTAGGAAACCGTGTTTGTAGGCCTGATTTATGGCTGGATTTGTGTGCACACGTGTGCAATACAACGGCTGAAACTGGTCATGGATTGTAGGGTTTTTGGCCCTCTTTAATATGGACGGTTTGGATCAAACATGGGACCTAAGGTGGTGGGCCATAACTCATTGAGAACAGGTTCTGTTTGCGGCCTGACGAAAATTTTTAAAAAAAGGAAAGAGGGAAATCCTTTCCTCTTTCGGGCGGGCACGGGTCAGCGCCTGTCTGACCGTGCTAGCGGCTTGGTGCTCCACGGGTGCATGTGTAGGTGGTGCACATGCATCACCAGTGGGGCCCACAGCGAGGTTCCTGCCCAATCCACACCGTTCATCAGTTTTGTCAGCCCGACTTGGCCCCTATCCAGCAAATGCGACTCAACTGTAACTTAGGTAGGTCATATCAACTCAAATATGGCCGATGAGTGCTAATCACCGTCGATTTACGATGTCTGTAAGAGATCTAACCTGTCTATCGGTTACAACGTACTGTATGTTAGGTAAAAATAAATATAATACATATATTTTAAGCACATATACAACTTGTATTACATTTATATTTTATATTAGTAATTATTTATTTACTTTGAAATATTATGTATATATGTATACATGTATATTTTTCTTACATATATATATAAATATTAATTATTCAAAGTGTATTATAACTAATTAATACAATATTATTACATATTCATTATAATAAATATTAGTAAAAATGTTTTAGATTATATAATAAAATACCTTTACATATTTGTTTAATACAATACATTGATTGTTATAGATAAGTATTCATTAATATTTATAATGTATTCTCGTGATTATATATGCACATTTAGTATAGTAAAATTAATATTAAGTGATATATAGTATAATACAATAACATATAGTTAACATTATAAAACGTAAATATTAGTTAATGTACATCAATGGTATGCCATTTATTTTATATGTAGTTTAAATAATATACATAATTTGAATGATTCAAGTAACATATGTATTATTACAAATAATTATAAAATTATTTTGTATTATAATATATTTATACATTTAGAGTGGGTTATTATGGATCAACTTAAGATAGGCCACCCATCTGACCTTGAGGTAGATCTATAACTCAGGTGGGCCTCATCTGGTGGTCAGTCAGATCATGTTTGTCCTCCAACATTCCCAGGCTAAGTCTGGATACATTTAGACAGATGTTCCTAAAGTCTAATGATTTTACAGTTGCTTACATAATCATTAAATCTGGTTTGTGATCCTAATTTAGGTCCTCATGGTAACACCCGAGTACTGAAAAGTACGGGGTGTTACAATCTACCCCCTTAAAGAGAATTTCGTCCCCGAAATTCAATACTCCCTTTATGAATATAATTGAGAATGATTTTTTTTTTTTTTGTTATATATATTTTAACTATATAAGGTAAATGATGTTTATGTTTTTCTTATTTGGGCAAACATGGAAGGACAGTTATCGTAAGTTTGAATCTAATACGTCAAACTTCTTCCTGGCCGGGTAGTGAGTCTACTAGTATCCTTCTTAATCCCAGTGAGTATCGATCTTTTGCTTGATCAGGGCATTGAGATCATTGTAATCATTAGGATTTAGAATTTATGTCAAATTGCATATACTTTGCTTAAACATGGTTCCGTCCATTCGTGTTCCCGATCATTCTTTTCATTTGAGATATGTTATCTAATTTCCTACTTCCCTAAAGAATAAGCCTAAATGATTCATTATACTTCAACATTACAATTTAGCCATCTAGGGTGCCACCCTAAAATCTATAATTCAATCATTTCTAATTATTTAGTCACGCTACTATGCATCCCCAAAAGTTTATAATTCTTACGAGCTACTTTATAACTACTAAGGAAGATCTATAAAGGTCGTACCTTGGTGGTTGAAGTCGTTGCACTGGAGGGAAGATCCTCTCATCTCGTCGTTTCTTAAAACATTGCTTTAAGAAGTGACCTGACCTTCCACAATAGTCGCAAATCTTATCCTGACCCGAAGAATGAGTTGGGTGAGGCACCATACTCTCCTCGACCATAGGAGATGCAATTGGCGTCGTCTTGGCCTCGCTCGCCGAACCTCGAATAAGAGCACGTGTTTTGGCCCTACGCTCGAAGTCCTTCTCTACTCTCATGGCTTTGTCCATGATATCAGCGAAGTCAGTAAAGTCAAAGGTGCACAATCTCGACTAGATTTCAAGTCGAAGACCTTCCTTAAACTTTTCCAATTTATATTCTTCATCCTCAACGGCCTTTGGTACATATCGTGACAATTCGTTGAAATAGTTTCATATTGCAACACTGTCGTAATCACTTGTTTCAATTTGAGAAACTCATATATTTTCTCGTGACGATAGCACGGAGGAAAGTATTTTTCATTGAACCTCTTTTTAAACTCATTCCAGGTCCACTCATAATCAGATGGGACTCTTCTTAGCACGCCTTCCCACCATATATCGGCTTCGCCTTCCAAGGCATAAGTGGCAAGAATAACCTTTTGGGCGTCCGAACAACCCAGTGATCTCATCTTCTTGGCCATTCTATTCAGCCAGTGTTCTGCTAGAACTGGATCTGGTGCTCCTGAGAAGGATGGTGGCCTCAGCCTCTGAAACTGTTCAAACATATCTGCCCCACTAACTTCTTCGATCTTCGGGGCCGATGCATCCATATTACGTTGGAGAGCCTCTAGCAGTGTGGCGATCGAAACTTGCTGTTGTATTATAACGGTAGTTAGCTGACTAATAACATCGCCAGGTGGGGTTTCAGGTTGCGTGTTTGGTATAGGTGTGTCCACATGACTCACATGTGACTGAGGCTGGATAGTTCCTGACGTAGGCTCTCTTTCAGGGCCACTTGACCTAACTGAAGGAGCAGGAGAGCGCCCGGGACTCCCTTCTCTAACAACCTCATTTGTCGGCGAAGTCAACAAATGACCAGTCTGCGGTCTCGGGCGACGGGATGGGGCCATAACCCTGTTAAAAGAAAGGATTCATTGTGGTCATAACCTTTAACAAATCTTAAACTAAGATCATAAGCCAACTCATATGAATCATATAGCCGGAGTATTGTTCAGATTGATAAGTGCTCGACAACTCCCTATCCTTTGCTATTAGGAGCAACAAGACTCCAAAGATACTAAGATGACCATTTAAGCATCCTTATACTCACGTCTTCTTGTCTTCGACCTACAGTTGAGGTCCTATGATAATCTTTAAGGTCATTTTAGCGTCCTAAGATGGACTACAAGAGGGTCTAAACTCATGAGTTCTTATTTTAACCCAACTTTCCACAATGCCTAAAGCTTACTTCTAAGTTCCATGACTATCCTAGAATTTCTCATGGGAGCCAAAAATTTCTACATGGGGATTTGGGTTTAAATATGTTGAACTTACCTAAGTTTTCAAAGCTAGTCTCAACAAGCCTAGCCTAGGGCTGGAATTTTGCCTAAAATTCTAAATTCTTACTATTAGTTATTTCCATTCGTTAGAACATACAAGAGATGTATTAGGGGATTTAAATTACAAGATCCTAGTCTGATTCCTTAAGCTTATAGAGCGCTTATGTTTGATTTAACGCACAACATGGTGGGTACTTGTTTCCTTACGGTACCTGAGTTTAGTCCCTAGTTTCAAACATCTATAATTTACAAGATAACCTAGGTTCTTGCTTCTAAGTTCAAATGGCTAAGCCTAAAATCATAAGGGACCCTAAAGTTTAAGTTCGTAGATTCAGCAATCACAATTCACAAAGGAACTTAGGTTTGTGTTTCTAGGTTCAAATGGTTAACCCTAACATTTCAAGGGAGCCTAAAATTTAGATTTCTAGGTTCATAAATTACCCTAAACACTAAGGGAATGAAACTTAGTTTCAAGTCTCAAATTTCTTCAATGCAACTATGGATTGTTTGAGGTCATATAAGTCCCGTTTTACCCAAGGCCTGGTTTATTTAGACTCGCTCTGATACCAACTGTAATGCCCCGTGTTTTCAGGACCCGAGTATAAAACCCATTTCCCAAAAACCCGAGTGTTAGCTTATAAAATCCAGAGAAATTTTGAACCGTTTATCATTAATCAGAGTTAACAGTAATGAAGCTAGAATATACCATGCATTAAATGAAAACATTCTGATCATCACCAAATTTTCAAATGTAGCGCCCATACAGGACTTATACAATTTCAAATAACAAAGTTCAGGTAAGTAAAAACATGAGTCTATCAACTAGTAGTGGAGATCAATGCCGGCCGCAAGGACCTCGCCTAGCTCCCTAGCTACTCGATCTGCTCCAGTAACCTAGTGAACAACATCGGCTCACCCTATACCTGCACCAACAGTTACGGTTTGATAGCGTCAATGACTATCGCAGTGAGGAGCACCCTCTAAGATTGCGCACTCATCATTCATAATCCAACATAGATTACCAGTCATGAAATTAAATACACTAAACAGGGCATTTCATAGTCATACTCATATTAAGAAAATCGAACCAATCAACCGAATTTCATCATAAGCAAAATATAATGGCAGTCGCAATACAAGGAAACATGTTCAGATAACCAAACAATCAAACATACGATTTTCTATTGCGCCCAAAATCACATTGTACATGAACTCCACAAGATGGCTAGAAAATCGATAACCGAACTTCATCTCCACCCGAAAATCATGGTACAAGCGAAATTCGCAAGGCGAATAGAAAATCACCCTTCAAACCCCCACTTCACCCGGGAATTATGTCGTATGTGAACTTCGAAAGATGGCTAGAAAATCGATAAGCGAACTTTAGCACCACCCGAAAATTATGGTACGACTAAACACCGCAAGATGAAGAGACAACCAACACAAATTCTAGACAACCCAGAAATCACATCGTACGTGAACATAGTAAGATGGCTAAAAATCGATAAACGAACTTTAGCTCCACCCGAAAATCATGGTATGACTGAACACCACAAGATGGGTAGGAAACAACAAAATGTATAAATATAACCAATAAGCCATAAAGGGCACCAATGACCCATCCAAGCCACAAGAGAAAATGTGCGATTTAAGTCGTATAAGGCAAATGTGGGCCGTAGGATCACGAGTCCAAGGTAAGTTCCATTCAATTCATCATTCAAGCACAAGCAGTAGAATATAAATAAATTAATACATATACAATAAAGGATAACATGTTATCATCGAACCATTCATGCATGTTATAATTAAAAAGAAGCGTTTATCGTCCAACACATGAATTAAATATACAATAAGTTAGCATATTCAATAGTAAAGTAAGTAACTCAGTTAAGGGAATCATGCTATCATCTATATCTAGATTGATGAAATTAAGTGGGAAGCTCAAAGGGTGAGTCCTCACCTTGGTCAATTCAAGATGACATCAATTTGAATCACTCCAATGTGCACAAAGTCTACTCAGCATCCACACTAAAACATCTTGGACTTGAGTTAGTTCAAGCAAGGAGGATCTATGCATATGAGATTTGAACCGTTACCAATTAAATAGAGATTTAGTAAATAATAACATTGTTAGACATGATTTAACATGAAATTCAAATGAAGTTCGCTTACCCATGCATTCTCCCTATCAACTCATGGACTGGGCCATTTTCTGGCCCAGTAGCTATGCATAGGAGCACCTGATTAGGCTCTTCTTGGCCCACTACATCGTTTTCAAAGGGGCTAGCCTACTACGCTGTTTTTAAAGGGCCGGCCTGTTGGGTATGGGCCCACCAGTTTATCACAAAGTGGCTGCAAGGAAAATACATCATGTTTGGCCCACACAGCACCGACCAGATGGATGGTGAGGCTGTAAACACATGCATCATGGTGGCATCCCACCGTCCTAATCAAGTGGACAGTGGAGATATAAAATACATAAATCATGGTGGCCACACGTTGGACCCATGGATGCATGGAGTGGATACAACACTACATCAGGGTGGGACTCACATGAAATTTAGATCGGTCTCATCCCAGTTGCAATGTGATGTTTTATTTAAACCAACATGATTTAAATGATTTTTAAACTCGCAAGTATACGAATCAGATGTAGATACAGTACGTATTACGAGATCGTTCCCACGAGGACTGGTCGTCACAATTCAAATCTGTGATTCTCCTTAACTAATCCAACAAATAATGGAGCAAGTTACTAAGCACACTTCTATGAAAAACAATTGAGAACAGGGAAGAAAATTCAATCAGAGAGAGCACTAGGACTTTCGAATCCACCCCTAATTATCCTATCCCTTGTTTTATCTGTTGATTCACCCTAATCTAGATTGATACAACTTATATAAAGAAAGCACAATCTGTGTCCTTAGTCGGGCATACAGAATGTCTAATCTCCTAAAGCAATGCAATGAATAATACATCCCATGTCCTTGGTCGGGCACATAAGGTGTATAATTCATTAAAGCACCCTGTTTCTCCCTCTATAGGAAACCTGTTCATGTTCAGACACAAGTACCTAGAATAAACATCCAGACAACATCCATATATAGACTCTGGTCAAGTTCATAGATGGAGAAGTACAGAATTTAAATCAATCAAGCACACTAGAGAAAGAAACAAACCAATCGAATCAACGTAAAATCAACATATAACTAGAGTTATTCAAATTAGGGGCTTCATCTCAGCGCTAGTTAATGAATTTAGCCTAGCATAAACATGATTAAGCTAGAAAAAACATAAAAATAAAGGAAATAAAAATAAACTCTCTCTCTCTCTCTCTTCCAAACTCTCCTCCCTCTCTGGATCTTTCTTCCTGGCGTTCTCCCCCAACTCTCGATCCCCCTCAGCTCTGGCTCCCCTCATCCATGTTTTGCAACTCTTTTTTATAGCTGATGGAGTGGCTGGACTAGTGAAAATCAGATTTGGAAAGCTGTTGCACGCGCAGCGAAAGCCTTTTCGCAGCCAAGTTTGGGGCCTCGAAACATGACACTTTCCTCACTTAAATTCCAAAAAAACACCGTCTCTAAGGACTTTCTTGGGTCCTCTACATGATGGACGATTTAAATCTACCATATGATCAAATATGGTGGCCCACAACTGCCTGGAAAACCGGATTTCCTAATATGTACGAAACCTTTCGCACCCTTTCGCTGTCGTGATCGGTGGGCCCCACAGAAGTGTTTTCTGGGAAATCCACCCTGTCCATTGGATTTGAGATGAAATTTCAGTCAAAAATAAGTGGTTTTGAATGTCCATTGACGCGGCCCAGAGAAGAAATCACAAAAAGATCAGTTTTGAACTTTGCAGGGCAGTCCGTTTGTGGCCTCTGTATTGCACACGTGTGTGTATGTTTGCAAAGTGACAACATGGTTTTGTAGCTCTCGAAGCCCTCTACACGGTGGTCGGTTCAGATTGGCCGTCCGAGCTATGGGTGGGGCCCACAACTGTTCGTAAAACGGACAACGTTCGTCCGTTCGCTGCAGCCGAAAACGGCAACTGCCGTTTTGAGTTGTAGTCGGTCAACACCGACTTTAACGGTGCGACTCTATCCAGTGCACGCTGAATGCACATATACTTTTATACATGCGATGTTCATGGGCCACCATCGTGATGGTCGTGAAAAATCTGTTCCATCCATATCTTTTCTCATATCAATTTAGCGGTTAGGACTAAAACCGAGGCATATCCAGATTGCAGTGGGCCCCAAATCGATAATTATTGGGCTGATTTGACTGTTGGACCACTTCCACATGGATCCAATGGATGATTTTCGACGTGAATGGTTAATTTATGGCCCTCATCACATGTATGAAGTTTCGAACTGATCGGATGGCGAGAACCATGTGATCTTGCATTTTGGACCAATTTTGGGCCTCTTTTAACGTGAATGGCTTGATTTTCTCGGATCCCTGGCATGTAAATTCTTCAATATTGGTCCTCTGGAGTTCGTTCCTTGCTCTGGTGACTTCAGAATGTCAAATCCATACTTGTAGTAGTCTTTTTTAGTTAACGCTCTTAATTACATTCTACAACAAAAACATAATTAAAATATCCCATTAAGCATTATCATGTTGGTAAAATTAGGTAATAATTGGGGTATAATATGCAATATTCGACACTCATCATAATCCCCAACCAGCATTTTGCTAGTCCCGAGCAAAACATGCGAAAAATAATTTCAGAAATAAAGGACAAATCCTGTAAACCTGAGTGACTTGTGAACAGATAGTTGAGATGTGAAAATTCTAAGATTCATGCATGGTAAGTAGAATTTTCTCCTGGAATCAAGCTCACGATAAACTTCATAATCAAGTTCAAAATATTAATCCATTAACTAAAAAAATTCTAAACATTGAGTTCCATGAGTGTATAGTGTAATCTCGGCTCACAATCATTAAGAGATCTGATTGTCAATTTCATGATATCATTGGAATTCGTGACAACCAAACCTGAAACCAACACTAGCATTACAGATTAACTTTGCATTTTATCAGCCTTTGATTTTTTTATGAACAGTAATGCCAAGGAAGGGAATCAAATCCTCACCTATAGGAAGTAAACCTATGGTGAAAACTTGTCGCCTAACTTTTTCTAAATGTCAACCATGGGGAATCGAATCTACACCTATAGGGAGCAAACCTATGGTGAAGATTATGCGACGTACCCTTTTAATTCTTCTTACTGAACTGATGTTAAAAAATAAAATAAAATTGTTTTTCAGGTTGGTTCCTTTCATGCTTAGTGATTACCAAATTAATCATTTAATTATCGAACCAAAACCTTAATGTGTAAGCGAGATATGTGATATGTGAAATCATGACTCAATCAATGTTTACAACTTCCAATCATGGATTAATAATTCAAACTTAACTGTGAAATCTAACCGACAACTGAATCCAATAGTAAAAAATTACCAACATTCTGTATCTTGTAATTCTGCAATCACGACTATCCTTCAAAATCACTTCAAATTCACAAGAAATTCTAGAAAAATTTAAAAATTTAAAAATTGTCACAATTTTTGCTCAAGACCAAGAAAATACTGATTAGGTAACCTAATCTCCCACCCCCAACCTAAAATCTACATTGTCCTCAATGTAAAAGAAATAGGCATGCAATGCACATGGGACAACGAAAGTAAAAGAGGAGTGATGGAGAGATAGTACCTGGACGAAAGAATCAAGAGGCTTCCAAAAATATCAGCATAAAAGCGATTCAGCCAAGAGGGACATCAACAAGAGCAAAAAATAGCAAAAATAAAATCCTAAAAAGAAGATCCTACCTATACCACTTTCGCAGGTGCTCTCGATTGCATTTAGCGTATGCAACAAGCCTTTAAACCCCTAGGTTGCCCCTAGTGGACGAGTTGAAGTCTCGCGAGGGTTTGCAACAATGTTACCCACAAACATTGAATTAACTAACTAGGAAAATGAAATGAAATGAAATAAAAAGCTGAGTTACCTCCAGGAGCGCTAAGTTTAACGTCTTCAGCCAGACAAGCAATGAAAGCAATCATGGACCATCGGCCAGTATCTTGGTAAATTTCTCAGAAGGTTTTTCAACAAGATCATCCAAACGCCCATTTTGCAGTAGGCTTGGATGTCCTCGAGCGTGAATATCCAGGGAAATTGAGGGACCTCAGCATAAAGTGTTCTTTTTATCGTCTGAAGTGTCCAAAGTATATATGATTCACCTCTGGCAGAAAAAATTTCAACTTTAGTATTCCATAGTGAATCAGATACTACACTTAAATAAAGTTCAGAAACTTCTTAAAAAGTGATGTAGTCTCAACATATTCCAAAGTTTCACTCTTTGGTTTAATTTTCAGCTCCTCTTCCTTTAATGGTAAACATTCAGAGTCTGGGGAAGGAGGGGCTTCAGAATGAGGGTTCTCTTGGTCAGTGATAACTACCAAGGTATTGTCTTGCGAGGCATCCACTATTTCTTTTATCATAGGTTCAATTGAATCTACAAAGTATGCTAGACAATAATCCAAAGAGTTGGGAAGTTCAGCTGAGCATGACTTATTTTCCACATTGGAGATTGTGATGATCTGCCCAAGGAATCCATCGTCTTTGAAAGTGGATGGAGGTATACTCTCTTGCTCCAACCCTATGCACACAATTTGAGGGTAAGAAACGAAGTATTGATGAGAGGACTCTGTTCATTGATACTACTCAGAAGAGGCATTGAATTGTCAAAAGTGTTTGGCTCAGATGGTGGCTTCAACTGGGTGGTTTCAACTTCCAAAGTCATATCAAGAGGTTCGTTCATTTTCCGAATCATATCATTATCCAATTCAGTGGAGTGGCCTAAACATGTGTCACAAGAGTTAGAATGGTCGGTTGTAATGGGCTCATCCTCCACTTTTAAATCAGATATGTTAGGTGAGAGGAGTGACTCATTTTGACCGACCACTTTGTATACTTCGTGATCACTGACCTGGACCATACTTGAGATTGATTCCAGGGGAATTTGGGCTGAACATTCATGATCATCATCCCAATACATATCATTGTCTAATTCCCTGTTGTGCATACTTGGGATGGGATTGCTTTCCTCACATTCTATTCCTGAATTGGGTTGAGGTTCGAATAAACTGACCTCTTCCTCATCATTGAAATCCTGTGTGTCATGTAAGGAAGGTGTGTCATCATCTTTGTATTCGAAAGACACCCATTTCTCTTCACCATTCCTTTGAACCGTCATCGAGATCGATTCATCTGGAAATTGAACCATATGCTCCTTAACACAATTCAACTCTTCATCCCGAATTCTAGAGTTTGTCAAAAGCGAGTGAGGATCACCTTCCTCGCATTGTATTTCTAGATTGGGTTGTAGTTGAGACGAACTAGCTTCCATTATCTCATCGTAAGTAGGGAATCCAAAGGAATAATCAATGGGTTGCGGTTGGGATGAATTAGTCTCCATTAGCCTATCAATGCATGATTCAAGTGCGTCTAATAATTTCCATATGTCCGTAACTGTGTAACTCGGAGATGACTCATCTTGGATCGTTTCTGGTTGGATCTCAAAGGTAGGGGATCCAAGAGAATAATTATAACATGTTGTTGGTTCATTTCCCCAATTTTAATATTTCCACTGATTATAGTCATACGGATCATAGGTGGGAGAATCTGATGGTTGGTAATACATATTATCGCTCATAATATAATCACGCATTATTTTCTTTTTATCTGATGGGTGATAATAATTCTCACTCCCATAGTTATGATAATCCCCACACTCATGTACTGTTTTGTTAATCCGTGGGATGTAATTGTTCTCCAGCATATGATCACGTAAGGACTTCTTAACCGGTGGATCTTTATATTTCGGTCGGTTCTCGATGATAGTTTCAGAAAAGTTTTGAGACATTGGTGGATTTCTATAATAATCATCATCCCAATATATGTTATTCTTCTCAGCATACTGACATTCTCACTCGTGCATATACACGGTGAAACCCTAACTTTGAATCTAATTCTAAAAGAAAAAATCTTACACCATTCTAGAAATAGGAAGAGAGATAATTTAGAAAGAAGTTACCAATTTGGAGGTCTATGTTAGAATCCTGCAAAAGAAAACAAAACAAGTTAGTTCTAAAACAAAAAATCTAAAATTAGAAATTTTCTAAAGAACAAAAAAGAAGAGTTAGTTTCTAAAAAGGAAGGAAATCCTAGAATTAGAAAGTTACTAAAGATAAAAATAGAAAGTTAGTTTCTAAAAAGGGAAAAATTTCTAAAAGTAGAAAATAGAAAGTTACTTAAAAGAAGAATCTAAATCTAAAATTAGAAAGTAGAAAATTTCTAAAAAAGAAAGCCTAGAATTAGAAAATTTTAAAAAATAAAAAAAAATAAAAAATAAAACACTAATTCTAAAAATAGAAGTTAGAACAAGTAGAGAATTTGGAAAGGGACTACCAAATTAGAAGTTTATGACAGGACCCTACAAAACAGGAAATAGGTTAGTTTCTAAAAATAAAATAAAATAAAAAATTTAACCTAAAGTTAGTAAAATCCTAGGACTATGAATTATGATAAGAGAGAATCCTAAATTGAATTGGACAGAAACAATCCCCGGTAATGATGCCAAAAACTTGATGTTTTATTTAAACCAACATGATTTAAATTATTTTTAAACTCGTAAGTATACGAATCAGATGTAGATACAGTACGTATTACGAGATCGTTCCCACGAGGACTGGTCGTCACAATTCAAATCTATGATTCTCCTTAACTAATCCAACAAATAATGGAGCGAGTTACTAAGCACACTTCTATGAAAAACAATTGAGAACATGGAAGAAAATTCAATCAGAGAGAGCACTAGGACTTTCGAATCCACCCCTAATTATCCTATCCCTTGTTTTATCTGTTGATTCACCTTAATCTAGATTGATACAACTTATATAAAGAAAGCACAATCTGTGTCCTTAGTCGGGCATACAGAATGTCTAATCTCCTAAAGCAATGCAATGAATAACACATCCCATGTCCTTGGTCGGGCACATAAGGTGTATAATTCATTAAAGCACCCTATTTCTCCCTCTATAGGAAACCTGTTCATGTTCAGACACAAGCACCTAGAATAAGCATCCAGACAACATCCATATATAGACTCTGGTCAAGTTCATAGATGGAGAAGTACAAAATTTAAACCAATCAAGCACACTAAAGAAAGAAACAAACCAATCGAATCAAGGTAAAATCAACATATAACTAGAGTTATTCAAATTAGGGGCTTCATCTCAGCCCTAGCTAATGAATTTAGCCTAGCATAAACATGATTAAGCTAAGGAAAACATAAAAATAAAGAAAATAAAAATAAACTCTCTCTCTCTTCCAAACCCTCCTCCCTCTCTGGATCTTTCTTCCTGGCGTTCTCCCCCAGCTCTCGATCCCCCTCAGCTCTGGCTCCCCTCATCCACATTTTGCAACTCTTTTTTATAGCTGATGGAGTAGCTGGACTGGTGGAAATCGGATTTGAAAAGCTGTCGCACGTGCAGCGAAAGCCTTTTCACAGCCAAGTTCGGGGCCTCGAAACATGACACTTTCCTCACTTAAATTCCAAAAAAACATCGTCTTTGAGGACTTTCTTGGGTCCTCTACATGATGGACGGTTTAGATCTACCATATGATCAAATATGGTGGCCCACAACTACCTGAAAAATCGAATTTCCTAATATGTGCGAAACCTTTCGTACCCTTTCGCTGTCGTGATTGGTGGGCCCCACAGAAGTATTTTTTTGGGAAATCCACCCCGTCCATTGGATTCAGGATGAAATTTCAGTCAAAAATACGTGGTTTTGAATGTCCATTGACGCGGCCCAGAGAAAAAATCACAAAAAGATCAGTTTTGAACATTGCAAGGCAGTCCGTTTGTGGCCTCTGTATCACACACGTGTGTGTGTATGTTTGCAAAGTGACAACATGGTTTTGTAGCTCTCGAAGCCCTCTACACGGTGGTCGGTTTAGATTGGTCGTCCGGGCCATGGGTGGGGCCCACAACTGTTCGTAAAACGGACAGCATTTGTTCGTTCGCTGCAGCCGAAAATGGCAACTACCATTTTGAGTTGTAGTCGGTCAACACCGACTTTGACGGTGCGACTCCATCCAGTGCACGCTGAATGCACATATACTTTTATACATGCGATGTTCATGGGCCACCATCGTGATGGTCGTGAAAAATCTGTTCCGTCCATATCTTTTCTCATATCAATTTAGCGGTTAGGACTAAAACTGAGGCATATCCAGATTGCAGGCGGGCCACAAATCGATAATTATTGGGCTGATTTGACCGTTGGACCACTTTCACATGGATCCAATGGATGATTTTCAACGTGAATGGTTAATTTATGGCCCTCATCACATGTATGAAGTTTGAAACTGATCGGATGGCGAGAACCATGTGATCTTGCATTTTGGACCAATTTCGGGCCTCTTTTAACGTGAACGACTTGATTTTCTCGGATCCCTGGCATGTAAATTCTTCAATATTGGTCCTCTGGAGTTCGTTCCTTGCTCTGGTGACTTCAGAACGTTAAATCCATACTTGTAGTACTCTTTTTCGGTTAACGCTCCTAGTTACATTCTGCAACAAAAACATAATTAAAATATCCTGTTAAGCATTATCATGTTGGTAAAATTAGGTAATAATTGGGGTCTGATATGCAATATTTGACACTCATCACAATGCCATAAACCGGTCTCTGTAAATGGCTGGACGGTATGGACGCAACCCCTTCCTCAAGGTGGGCTGCCTGATCGATGGATAAGATACAACACATATGCATGGTGGGCCCAACTGTTTGTGGGCCACCTAGATAGTGGATCAAGCCGTGGGCCTCTCATGAATGGCCTAGAGGCCTGAGAAGGTTTCAACGGTGGATGTTAGTTCCCCACTGTCCAGTAGCATTTGGCCTTCTACTGGACGGTGTGGATATATACATCATCAAGGTGGGCCCCACGTCCATAGCACGGACGTCATTGATATCAAACATATACATTAAAGGGGGCCCACAGATCTTGCTGTTGCTGACTCCAATACAAAAACTATTAGCTGCGGGCGTGACCTGCTGGCCGATTGTCCAGATGGACGGTTGAGATGTAACGCACCGCATGATCGGGACCCAGGCATGGTGCAACGCAGGCGCAACTTCTCTCCCTCCCTCTTTCTCTGTTTCTTCTCCTTCTTCTCTTTTCTTCTTTCTTTTTCTTTCTTCTCTCTTTTCTTCCTTTCTCTCCTTTTCTTCTTACTCAGGTTCTTCCAGCAGTGCCCGGGCTCGACGCGGCCCGACTCGAGCTGCTAGGTGCAGCAATGGCAGTGAGTTGGCAGTGAGGAGAATGACGTCTCCCTCTCTCTCATGTTTTCTTTCTTCCCTTTCTTTCTATTTTTTTTTCTTCTTCCCTCCTTGTTTCAACGCTTGAGAGGGCCTATCTGAACTTGGACTCAGCTTAGACTTGGACTGAGTCGGCGCAACTCGGTGGAGAAGACGAGCCGGCTATTAATGATGGACTGAGGTTGGACAGTTTTTCCCCCATTCCACCACTTGTGGATGGTTTGGCTTAGCTCCAGGGAGCTTGGGGAATGTTTGGATATAAGCTTCACGGAGGTTTCTTCGGTGGGTTCAGAAGGAGGAGCTGGTGGTGGGTTTTCTCCCACGACTGTTTCTCTCCCTCTTGTAGCAAAAACCTAGTTTTGGAGGGCTAGGATCCGTTTGAAATGGACGGTCAAGATAGGCGAATTCGGCCTCACACGGATTTTCAAGGTGGAGTGGAGACAGTTTCCCATTTTCGGAAACAGTGTGTTTGTAGGCCTAATTTGTGGCTGGATTTGTGTGCACACGTGTGCAATACAACAGCTGAAACTGGTCATGGATTGTAGGGTTTTTGGCCCTCTTTAATATGGACGGTTTGGATCAAACATGGGACATAAGGTGGTGGGCCATAACTCATTGAGAACAGGCTCTGTTTGCGGCTTGACGAAAATTTTTTAAAAAAGGAAAGAGGGAAATCCTTTTCTCTTTCGGGCGGCACGGGTTAGTGCCTGTTTAACCGTGCTAGCGGCTTGGTGCTCCATGGGTGCACGTGTAGGTGGTGCACATGCATCACCGGTGGGGCCCACAGTGAGGCTCCTGCCCAATCCACACCGTTCATCAGTTTTGTCAGCCCGACTTGGGGCCCTGTCCAGCAAATGAGACTCAACCGTAACTTAGGTAGGTCATCTCAACTCATATATGGCCAATGAGTGCCAATCACCGTCGATTTACGATGTCTGTAAGAGATCTAACCTGTCTATCAGTTTTAACATACTGTATGTTAGGTAAAAATAAATATAATACATATATTTTAAGCACATATACAACTTGTATTACATTTATATTTTATATTAGTAATTATTTATTTACTTTGAAATATTATGTATATATGTATACTAGTATATTTTTCTTATATATATATAAATATTAATATTCAAAGTGTATTATAACTAATTAATACAATATTAGTACATATTCATTATAATAAATATTAGTAAAAATGTTTTAGATTATATAATAAAATACCTTTACATATTTATCTAATACAATACATTGATTGTTATAGATAATTATTCATTAATATTTATAATGTATTCTCGTGATTATATATGCACATTTAATATAGTAAAATTAATATTAAGTGATTTATAGTATAATGCAATAACATATAGTTAACATTATAAAACGTAAATATTAGTTATGCCATTTTTTTATATGTAGTTTAAATAATATACATAATTTGAATGATTCAAGTAACATATGTATTATTACAAATAATTGTAAAATTATTTTGTATTATAATATATCTACACATTTAGAGTGGGTTATTATGGATCAACTTAAGATAGGCCACCCATCTGACCTTGAGGTAGATCTATAACTTAGGTGGGCCTCATCTGGTGGTCGGTCAGATCATGTTTGTCCTCCAACATTCCCAGGCTAAGTCTGGATACATTTAGACAGATGTTCCTAAAGTTTAATGATTTTACAGTTGCTTACATAATCATTAAATCTAGTTTGTGATCTTAATTTAGGTCCTCATGGTAACACCCGAGTACTGAAAAGTACGGGGTGTTACACTCACTCCCACTCTGGGATGGTGTTTTAAAACATCAACCAGACACTTTCATATGTGCAAGTACTAGGAATCCGACACGCTGGACGAAGCATCTATAGACTCGAAGGAGGAGCTCTCCTATTGCCAGCTCCTGGGTAGGCTACTATAGTTGCCCTAGGGCCAACGATGGGGCCATAGGGTAGGGTTATTTTTGTATATTTTTGCACATTTGTATTTGTATTTTTATTTTTTGAATTGTAAACTTTCCTCAGTTGTAGTCCTGTACTCTGGATAGACATATTTTACTTGTTACTGATTTACTTACATTAAAATTTATGTTTATTCCAGGGTACATCACATAGTCTATTTTAATTTTATGAATTTCTCAAATGCTAGGTGAAACGATTGTAAAATTCTGCTTCTGCAAAGCATAAGTGGCACTCAGGATGTCGGGAGTCGAGTATCTACTCGGCCCCAAAATCTGGGGCGTTACAGAGAGAGAGAGAGAGAGAGAGAGAGAGAGAGAGAGAGAGAGAGAGAGAGAGAGAGAGAGAGAGGGTCTGGGTCGGTCGTTGCTGGTGGACGATTGGAGTGGATTAGTGTTTTTAGGGTCGGGCGCTGGAGAACGGCCGAGACTCGAGTGGGTTAGGATTTTTTTTTTAATGTTTAGAAATATATATATACCTAGTGAAAAAATCGAGTTGAGTCGAATCGAGTTGAACCAAGTCAGGTTCAAGCTTAAGACCGCTTGAACTCGATTTGAAATTTTTCGAGCTCAATAAAATGGCTCGACTCGGCTCGAACACAGTTTCAATTCGAGTCGAGCTTTTCTGAGTCGATTCGAGCGAGCTAACCGAGCTAACTCGGTTCGTGTACAACTCTATTTAGAAGCATGCTCAGTATATAAAACCACATAAAGCATATTTATAAAGTAAAATATATATTTTAAAATTAAAAAGAACCATGATTTCAATGTAAAGCAAGAGTAATGTCTCTATGCACAAATCATACATGCCATATAATTAAGGGAACCTCCACTTGCTATTCCCACCTTTATTGTTATGTATAACCTTCGATTGATAATCCCACCTTTTATTCAATGAATGACCCCCACTCGATAATCCTACCTTTTATTTAATGAATGGCCATCGCTCGATAGTCCCACCTTTTATTCGATTAATAACCCTCCCTCGATAATCTCACCTTTTATTTAATAAATTATCCTTGCTTGATAATCCCATCCACCTTTTACTCAAGGAATGACTCTCACTCGATATTTCGATCTCTAATCATCCATCTTAAGAATAATTCAAAATAAAGCAATTCACATAAGAATGTGCATGAAATCAAATACTAAAACTTTTCCATCATTGCAATCTTTCATGAGGAACATTCCAACGCAATGAAATAGTACATAGACATGAGATTCTAGAAATTTACATTTTTTCATAAATCATTATTCAAATGGGAATTGTGAAGGTAGATATTTAAATTTAAAATCAATAATTTAAATCTTGAAATTCAAGAAAATTAAAGCAATTAATGATGTTAGGAATTTAGGGGAACATCTTTCAAAGATGGGATAGAATTTTAAAAAGAGTGTACTTAAACCTTGAAAATCAAGAGTTAAATGTTTTAGAGTAACAAAGGAAAGATTTTAAACTTAAAAGGAAAGAAAAAATGGCTATTCTTAAATGTAAAAAGGGTTATTTCCAAAGATAAAAACGCTATTTCTAAAGCAAAAAGGTTATTCCCAACGTAAAATGGCTAAAGTCCAAAGGTTCCCACCGATCTATATCAATGGAGTAGTTATAAGTGCTAGTATTCTAAGTACACATATATTTGGCAAATTTCGTAGACAAAATACTGGTTGGATCTTTAACACACTTCAGTCCTCTACGACACTTCATGAAGCATGACTCAGGTAAAATGAATAGAATATTCAGAATGGTTTCAAGTGAAAGATCAAGTGTATGCCAACCTTCAGGTAAAATGACCTTAGAAAAAACCATAGGATAAAGTACTTGGTCATGGCCTTTATAATTTTAAATTGTGAATTTTTTTTTTCGATATAAACCTGAGGATGTTTGGCCAGCCCAACCTCAAGTTCGGCTAGCCCAACATCGGCCTCAGCTAAGTTTACAACAACTTTATACTGGAAATTGAGAGCCAAGTTCGGCCAACCTGACCCTGGGTTCGGCAAACCGAACTTAGCTCGGGTCAGCCCAAGGGTGACTTGGGTTAAGTTTCTAATAATATTTTTTTTTTTTTGGATTTTAGGAAAATTCGTCCAGCCGAACCCTATATTTGGCCAACTGAATTGTGCTCGGGCTAGCCAAATTTTTGATAAAATCTTATCCTGCGAATTCTGATATTTATTGGAACAATATCTTTGTAATTCGGCCAGCCGAAGCTATTCTTAGGCTGACTGAATAACCAAAACCTTTGGCTATAAATAGAGACCTTCCCTCATTGTTTTAGATACAAAAATGTGAGAAAATTCTTCCTCAAGCAAAGAGAGAAACTCTAGTCATTTCCAAGCTATTTGTGTGGTAATTCCAATTTTGTTTTAGCTTATTCAATTTCCTTTCTCAAGTTCGATTTAAATTCAATTAGATAGTAAGCAATACTCTACTTGAGATTAGAGAATTGAATCTACAACTTTCAGGGTTTTATTCTTTGAGAAATTATATATCCCTAGATACTTTTTGGTTGAGCATACATTGATTCATCATCATCTAAGAAAGAAGATCGCTGCGTTGATTGAAGCTTCGACTTCATCAGTATCTTCACATTGATGTTTCGTCTTCAGAAGATAATTATTTATTTAATTAAAATTTTGTCATTTAGGCTTATTGAGATTGCCCGAAAATCTCATCGAGTTGTGTGGTGTTTAACCTGTGAAAATCATTAAAAGGTTTTGTTGTAGTAAGCCTATAAAAATCACAAGAACTATAAGAGGTTGCTGAGGTGATCCTGTGAAAACCTTGAAAATAGTGGAAAGCTAAAATTATGTGGAGTACCAATTTTAGTAGTGAAGTAGGTTTGTGTTAAATACCGAACCAATATAATTCTTTATGTATTGTGGTGATTGTTTATCTTATTCTCTGCCTTTATTGTTTTGAAAGATTGATTTCAAGGATGTCGTGAAATAAGGTTGTCCTGTCTAAAGTTTTTAGATGAAGGTTGTCCTACGAATTAATTGGAATCAAAGTTTTAATATCTTTTGTAATCAAGAATATATTTTCCGTGGTTTATTATAAGAAATTAGTTTAGTCCTATTCACCCCCCCTAGGACATCTATAGCTCATCTTTCAATAATAGTCTAATCAGCTAACAGAATATGAATTAATCATTCACTGTGGGATCAAGTGGGTGAGCATATAGGATTGGAAAAGGTTACCACTATCAAGCCATATGAGTTTGGAGTAGGGTGCCGATCAATTGGTGTAAAATGGCCCTGGTGTTCAAAAGTTCAACTATAGTGATCTTTGTGGCAACCTTCCATATACACAATGTTACCTATTCATGATATTGTTCCATATAAAAATGCATCGAATTTAACCATTCTTAGATTTGTAAGTTATGCATATGGATATCTAATAATTTTGTTAAATAAGGTTTACTCGGATTTAATATGCTTCCTTTTAAAAACTTGTGTGGAGATATACTCATTAGGCAGTTTAGCTCACCTACATGGATGTTGACTTTCAGAAATAGGACCTCATGGGAGAAATTGAGGATTTGACTGCCTAATGATATTATTTCGTAGCTAATTAAATATTTATTATTATTATTCGTACTATATTTGAAGTACAAAATTCATATTTACAGTTGGATGGTGATATCTTATTATTATAAAGTTGATGTTATTTTTTAATAAAGCTTATAAGTGGAAGCTATATGTAATGATTATTTTTATTGAATTACAGGTTGAGAACTTAGAAATTTTGAGTCACGTCCTTGGGTGCATGATTAGAGTCCATCATACCTGGTTGCTAGGCTAAAGGTGTGATAATTAGGTTTCTACATTATAAGGTAGTGCTTACATAACAAATACCATTGGTGCAGTGGCTCCTAGTAAGAAAGAAAATAAAAATATATAGAAAATAAAGTTTATGAATATAAATAACTAGAATATAAACTTTAGAAAAATAAATGCATAAAAGTAAATAGATTAGGACTAGAAATCTCCAAAAATTAAAAGGTCTTGTGTTTAAACTAGCATCTCCTTAGTGAAGTCGACAAATATGTGCAGTACTCTCTGCGAACATGTGCAAGGGCACTCGTAGGGCTTCCTTTCGAGGTGTGTAGATAAGATGAGGGCTCAGAATATGATATTGTTAACTTGGAGTTGTCACTAACTAGTGAAGTTTAGAATCTGCGTTCGGGTAGACATCATAGAATCACTTATGAGCTAGGTAATCAGAAGATCCCATGAACTGAGTGACTCCTGCGGTTGATCTGCGATCGAGAATTCAAGGTAAGGGCTTCAATGATGAAGAAGAAAGAGGTTAGGTACCTTTCTTCGCTTGCACAATTATGTGGTCTCTGCCTTATGGAAATTTGGGATTTTGTGGAATTTGTTAAGCTCTATAATATTATTGTAACCAAAGTTGGGACTGTGGAGATGGAGTGCTCAACATCAGTCCATGCCACAAAATAAGCAGAGAAAAAGACTAAAATAAGATATTGTAACTATGTTCTTAACATCTATCTTAATCACGGTTTGGAATGAATAAGTAAAAGAAATGGTGTGGAAAAGTAAATGCAACTTAATGTTTTGAGATGTGAGAGGAAAATAGGGATATTCGATACTCTTTGATGGAAAAGATAACTTAACAACCGCAATCTCAACCCTACTTGTTGAACCTAAGTTGACTTAAACTTTCACTTTTCACTTGCTTGTTCTTTTCTTCTCCTCTTTTCATTTCTCTTTTCTTTCTCTCAAAAAAATTACCTCTCTTCAACCACACTCCTCTCTAAATCACCCTCTCCTCTTTAAGACAACCTCTCTTTTGTAAGTGGGGGTGGTATGCTTATATAGGCAAGGTCGATTAGAATAAGATTCCCGCTGGCTACCTACGTTCTCTTGGCTGCCTAAGTGGTTGATAAAAAATCTCGAGGCCTCCCTTTACTGTTGTGTACTCAGTGTAGTTGACTTTGGGCATCGGCTAAAATTAGATCTACCTACATATAAAACTCACTTTTCAAGGTGTAATTTTTTATAGCTTGTAGTTTTGTGCGATCTCGGTGCTCTTTTTAATAAAATCATCGTTAACTTTTAAAAAAGGAACAAACTGGACAGGCAGATAGAAGCTACACAAGTTATTGGTTGATATTGGAATTTATGAGCGATGGGTTTTTTCATGGAATGGGCCTCATGTATAAATGGGCTGAGAGAATGTAATTTCCTGTTTAATTTGTAGTTTTGTGCCTTCTCGGTGCTTTTTTTAATAAAATCATCATTAACTTTAAAAAAAGGAACAAGCAGAACAGGCAGATAGAAGTTACACAGGTTATCAATTGATATTGGAATTTACAGTAAGGATCCTACTTCATGGAACCTGGGTACTAATCCATATATACTACAATCCTTTCACCATAGATCATTTATGTACAAATGTCCTCATAATTGATGTAAGACTTATCTTGTCTTAAATTCTCATCATCATCATCAGAGCCTAACTGCGGCTATTTGGAGTCGGTATTGCGAATCCTACTTTGCCTACCAAAAAGCTAAGGCACTATCCTCAATAAGTGAACAAGTCATCATATCCCTTTACACAATTTCAGTACAAGTCCTTTTAGGTCCTTCTTCACATCCTCTTTTCATGGCCTTCAACCCTAATTGATGTTCCCCTTTGTCATAACCCTGCTCACAATTCCAGTCCAAGTCATTTTGGGTCTTCTTTACATTCTCTTTTCACGGCCTTTAACCCTAATCATTGTTCCCCTTCATGCCAAAGCCATCTCTAGTCTTTGTTAAACGTGACCATACTATCTCAACTTGTTCTTCATCATTTTATCTCCTACTTGGTACTACTATTAGGATGGCTCTAAACAACCTCATATACCACATAACAACCCAGGGTGCCACATATTAAGTTGTGATTTGTGGATGGTGGCTGGCGGGAATTCAATTCCTGTTGGTACCATCACCCTTCATTTCCATCAGGGTCGACCTTAGAGGCTACGAGGATGCTCTCGACTGAATGTATTAAGTCTTTAGATGTCACACCCCTAATTTTGGAACTGGGGTTCTCTCGACCCTGTTACCTAGTCAAGGATGTGACTTGGGAAAATTTTAAATGATCACATTCATTCCATCACACAACTTATGACATGAATAAAAAATACCAACTAAATAAACTAATCTAAGATCCAAAGAAGAACATTCACAGAATGTTTCCCTACACATCCGTCTATTTGAGTCAAATCAACCAAGTAAATTTCATAAACAATAAGTAAATGAAATGTTTATAATTATCCATTTATTTAAAACACATACACACACATTTAGGGGTGTACATCGAGTCGAAATGAGTCGAGATGGCCTCAGGTCGACCACTAACTGACCTCAGCTCGAACTCAGCTTGGCTCGGTCCTCGAGCTTGACTGGCCGGCTTGGCTCGGTTCGGTCATGTAAGGCCCATATCCTAATCCGTACTGTTCCGTTGACTCCCGCAATCCTTCCCGTCGAATTTCGGCAACTTGCGACCTATAATCGACATTTGCGGGCGATCCTAAGTCATATCCTGTAGATTTAAGTGGGCTTAATCTGAGACTTGTACCATTGCGACCGCACGGTCGTTGCAGTTCCAACGCCGTGGTTCCAACGCTGCATCTTACACACCGATCCGATACCCTAGCCAGGAGATGTGGACCTGCGTTCAGTTCGAAGAAAACACCGCGCGCTGCAAATCCCAAGAGAATCTCTACAACCCATCCCATCAATCAATCAATCACCTCATGTCAAGTACAAGAGCAACCCCAAAGTCAACTCTCTCTCACCCTCTCTTTTACACACACATACATGTCAAGTACAACTATCACCTCACATCCATCACTCACATCCATCACCTCTCTTACAACCATCCTGTAACGCCCTGAAATTCGGGGGTCGAGTATGAACTCAACTCCCGAGTTCCAACGCATCACTTATGCAACATACACAATGTCGGTTAAATGTTGTCTGAGTTAGCGCAATAAACATGAATGAGATTAAACCAAAACAGTAATTCATACTCCAGTTCAATTGCATTTAAAAACAGCGGAAGACTGAAATTTTATATACAAGTATGTAAAGTAACAAAATTTTCTGAACTTCAGAGTATGAGTACTAGCTGAGCACCAATATACATGTAAAGTTTGTAAATTAAAAACCCAAAATACATCCTCAAAAGAGGCCCCGAAAGTCCCGCGATGCAGCCGGCCTAGGCGTAGCCGTCAGAATACTGCATGAAAGAGAACTCCTCCTGGTCCTCATCAACGTCGGGCTCTGGCTCCTGAACCAAGGCGCCCTCTAATCCTGCAACAGAGTCTGGTTGGTGTGTACAACACCGTCCCGTAACGTGGGAGTGAGTAGCTAACTCAGTGGAACAATAATGCATAAGTTAACATGTTATCAAATCAACCAAGCAGTAATGATAAAGCAGTACAAATCAAGCATTTCTAACTACTCTTGTTAAATGCAAAAATGATATGACATGATGCTGTATGCCCTTGCCAAACCACCCTCAAGCGACATCATCTTACGTTCGCGAATGCTTAACTCCCTCAGTGCGCCACATCTACAAAGCACATGCGGTGCGATGATGTTCATGATTACCAAGTTATTATTAGTCCATTTCAATCAGCAGTATTGGGAAACTAAGGTACCTCCCTTGTATCATTCCCAACATGATCCATTCTAGGGTCGTCAATCCTAGTTATTCTCATACGATGTTATGGTTTGAGAAGCTTAGTGATGGCATCGCAACAGGTTCGTCACCCGTCAGCGCGGATACAGATCTCACCGTATGCGGCTCAATTGCTGGCCGTCAGCTCGAGTACAGGTCTCACCGTACTCGGCTCAATCACTAGCCGTCAGCTCAAGTACAGGTCTCACCGTACTCGGCTCAACTCACACTCTAGTTACTGTGAAAGGCTCGTGGCCAATCACAGATACTTAAAGTACACTCGATGATACCACGGAGGACTCGTCGCCCGTCAGCACGAGCACAGATCTCACCGTACTCGGCTCTCGCCGAAGTATCGACAGCTCGAATACAGTGTCCCATACCACCGTATTCGGCTCACGAGATAGTTGCGCAATGGTCACTACGGGGAGGCACATGGCCCCAGCATAGGCCGACAGCTCGACCACGGTGTCCCATACCACCATGCCCGGCTCATGCGTCTTAGCGGATCTAGGTACCATGGTTAAACAGGAATCACCACTGGTAAGTTTGGTACCCTAGGTTCAAGCAGTAGCGGCCAAACAAGGTGAACACACAACTACACTTCGGTTCAAGTGGCGAGCCTGCCTAGCTCGAGCGCACCACAAGTTGAGCGATATGGAGCGCAAAAGCACTCCGCGTGGCCAACCACTATCGCCAACCGAAGTACGACTCGGGTTCGCCGGACCCGTCCTTTGTGGCGACATGAATCTCAGCCACAATCACAAGTCTGGTACCGAGTGTTTGGACTATAAACATAGTCCCAAACTCAAACAGTTTTCATCGCTAGCATGTGAAGTAAAGCATGGTAAACAAGCAATACAAGCATGTTAGTCGGCATGTTATAAAGCATAAAGTAAGACATGACACGTAAAGCATGTTACAAAGCATGTTGAGAAGCATGTTTAAAGCATTTTGTAATGCATGTAATAAAGCACTATCCCCATAGGGATAGAATTGTGTGTGCAATGCAATTAAGTGGTTGCGGTGAATCACCGCATGGAGGGGATCCTACATGTCTCTAAGGGAGTTGGAGAACCCATATCAGCGCCTATCTGAGGCACTAGTACATGCACATGTACACCTACATGCACATACACAAACACTTAGAATACACGTTTCCAACATACATGACGTATGTTAGGCAAGTTCGTGATTGGGCTGTCCCTAAGCCCCGGGAGTATTTTTCCCACGTATATCGTATTCATACAGCAAATAATCATTACAATTACATATCCAAAATCCGCACGTATGCGGAATTCTGGAATACACAATTTCCACATATATGACATTTACACATGAACATATATTTTTGCGATCCCTTTCGCCAAACTAGCATTTTATCCACACATGATATAATCAAACATTAAATAAACATGTAAACATTTTCTCAACAAAAATACGTATACGGTATTTCTACGTATATCAAGAGTATGTAAAATTCCATATTCTTTATCGCTAATCGAAACAGGAAACGGAAAGCACTTTGTACATGTGCATTTGCATGCAGATCATGAATCTATCATTATCTGACATTGAAAGCGTTGAAAACCGTAACTTATACGCTTAAAGTCCTCACCTCAGCCCTTGGAATTCCAACGAATCAGCAAGAAGGTTGGTGCTTCCGTATACGGGAGTTTCTTAGCCTAAAGATCGCATTCGATTAGTCTTTCCTTAACCTATCACTAATCAGGCTCAAATCAGACCTAGGGTTAGGGTTTCTTACCTTCAAATGGGGTGGAAACCGCCGGGAAATCTCTTGGGATAGAGCGGTGTAGGCCGTGGGAGAAGTGGAAGCAGCAGGAGGAAGATCGGCGTCGATCTCCACAAGTTTCTCTCTCTTTTCTCTCTTTCTCTCTTAGGGTTTGAACCCAAATTCGTATGGCTGTGAGAGGGGCTGTTCTAAGCCCCTTTTATAGCCAAAAACCTCCCCAAAACAGACTCAGGTTCAAGGGTGACTGCTTACATAGGCATTTCGCCACTTTCCAAGCTCAAAAGGGGTGTTCTGGTGGCCCTCTTTGAGCCAAACGTCAGACTTAAGCTCACCCACTGCGGATCTACGTGGGATTACGTTTTCGGCTCGATCGGATTCCCAGATCGCACGTGGCGGACCACTTTCAGTTCAACGGTCCGTGGGCCACGATCGGAATTTCTGAGTACATGTAAATGTTCCTGAAATTTTTCTTAATCCGAGGGTGTAATTTGGTCAGATTCCGACGGTCAGGTTGCTTAATACTGACGCGCAACCGAAAGGTGCCAGATCACTATTCCAGATATTTTCTCTGGATGGAAATAGTGTTTTTCACACTCCCTCGCTCCGGAGTGAAAATAATGGCCGTGGGACATCGGAATCACCTGATTTTTGAGATGATTGTCAAGCCCAGTGGGGCGGTCCTGGTTCCTTAGCTTCGTGTTAACTCGGACTCCCGATGTGCGATCTAGACCTCATACGACGTTTCGTTTCAGTCCCGAGAGCAGACGGGTAATGAGTTTGGCTCTAGACTTTAGGGTAACCTAGAGTCACCAATTCTGCAAGTTTTGGGTCTTGCAGATCGTATTTAAAGCGATCCCAACGGATTTCATGATTTACCGAGTTTAGTACTTAGTTAACTTTGTTAAATTTCTAAAGGATTTAATCCTATGTGATTTCTGGTCGAGGTGGTACTCGGCCCAATGTACGGAAATTTTCAAGTCGTTACAATCTACCCCCCTTAAACAAAAAATTTCGTCCTCGAAATTTATACCTTTTCGTAGTCCTCGAGAATCTGAGGGTAGTTCTTTCTGACCTCGTCCTCAGTCTCCCAGGTAGCTTCCTCCTCGGAATGATGTGTCCACAGCACCTTCACCAGTGGGATGACCTTGCTACGTAGTACCTGCTCCTTCCTATCAAGGATACGCGTCGGGCGCAGCTCGTACGTAGCATCCTCGCTCAACTGTACCTGCTCCCATCTGATGATATGCGTAGGATCAGGAACGTACTTCTTCAGCATAGAGACATGAAATACGTTGTGTACAGAAGCAAGCGGCGTAGGCAAGGCGAGACGATACGCCACATCACCCACTCGATCCAGTATCTGAAATGGACCGATAAATCTCGGTGTGAGCTTCCCCTTCTTTCCGAACCGAAGGACTCCCTTCATAGGGGAAACTCGAAGGAAGACATGATCCCCGACATCGAACTCCAGCGGTCGCCGCCTCGTATCGGCGTAACTCTTCTGTCTGCTCTGCGCTGCGCGTAATCGACGCCTGATGATATCAATCTTCTCTGTAGTCGTCTGGACCAACTCTGGGCCAATCAGGCAGCGCTCGCCAACCTCTGCCCAGCAGTGCGGTGCCCTACAAGGTCGACCATATAAAGCCTCATAAGGCGCCATACCAATAGTCGCCTGGAAGCTGTTATTGTAGGCGAACTCTGCGTACGGAAGACAGTCATCCCAGCTGTCCTTGAAGTCCAACACACACGCTCGCAACATATCCTCCAAAATCTGATTTACCCGCTCTGTCTGCCCATCAGTCTGAGGATGAAACGCTGTACTGAACTTCAACTTCACACCCATCGCCTCCTGGATACGAGTCCAGAAGATGGATGTGAATCGCGTGTCTCTGTCCGACACGATCTCTAAGGGAACTCCATGCAGACGAACGATCTCTCTGATGTACAGTCTAGCCAGCTCGTCTGCAGAGTTCGTAACTCTGATAGGGAGAAAATGGGCCGATTTGGTCAACCGGTCCACAATCACCCAAATAGAATCATGTCCCTTCCTCGTCTTCGGCAGCCCTGATATGAAGTCCATGGAGATGAAGTCCCACTTCCACTCCGCTATAGGCATGGGCTGAAGCAGTCCAGGAGGTCGGCGATGTTCTGCCTTGACCTGCTGGCACGTCAGACACCGAGATACATACTCAGCGATGTGGGCCTTCATGTTGTCCCACCAGTAAGTCCGTCTCATGTCCTGGTACATCTTCGTGCTACCAGGATGCATCGCAAGCTTCGAGTTATGGGCAGACTCGAGAAGCTCGCGTCTCAAGTCAGCCACATCAGGGACACATAGGCGGCCACGGAATCGTAAACCCCCATCAGAACCAACTCTCCACTCGGAACCCACGGCGTCGCTAGCCTGCTCTCGAAGCTCAGACAGCCGTATATCGCCCCTTTGGGCCTCAACAATCCTGTCGTCAATAAGTGGCCGCGCCCGAACGTGCGTAACACACTCAAAAGGCTCCTCGACAGTGAGTCTCTGCTCGAAGTCGCGCACAAACTCCATCATGTCCCACTCGGCTATCATCAGCGGTGCCGCAAATGCAATCATCTTCTTGCGGCTCAACGCGTCTGCCACAAGGTTCGCCTTGCCAGGATGGTAGGAAACCTCGAACTTGAAGTCCTTCAAGGTCTCCATCCATCGGCGCTGTCTCATATTCAAGTCTCGCTGCGTGAATATATACTTAAGGCTCTTGTGGTCGCAGAAAAGCTCGAACTCCTCTCCGTAGAGGTAATGTCTCCAGAGCTTCAATGCAAAGATGACTGCCGCCAACTCCAGGTCATGTGTAGGGTAATTCTCCTCGTGCTTCCTTAATTGTCTCGAGGCATACGAAATCACCCTATCCTTCTGCATCAGCACACAACCCAAACCAACGCGAGACGCGTCAGTATATACCGTGTACTTCACCCCTTGCTCTGGCAATACTAGCACAGGGGCGGACGTCAACTTGTCCTTCAGCTCCTTAAAAGCTGCCTCCGCCTTCTCATTCCAGGCGAACTTCAGGTCCTTCCTAGTCAACTGCGACAATGGCCTGGCGATCTTCGAGAAATCCCGAATGAAACGTCTGTAATACCCAGCCAGACCGAGGAAACTCCTCACCTCAGTAACCGACTCAGGCTGCTGCCAATCCTGAACCGCGGCTACCTTAGCAAGGTCCACTGCTATCCCATCCTTGGACACCACATGTCCCAGGAACTTGACTTCCTCCTGCCAGAAGTCGCACTTCTTGTATTGCGCAAACAACTGGTTCCTCTCTAACGTACCCAACACTGCTCGCAGGTGCTCCTCGTGCTCCTCCCGACTCGTGGAGTATATCAAAATATCATCGATAAAAACGATGACGAATCGGTAAAGGAAGGGCCGAAATACCCGGTTCATCAGATCCATGAACACGGCTGGTGCGTTCGTCAGACCGAACGACATCACCAAAAACTCATAGTGCCCGAAGCACGTCCTGAAGGCTGTCTTCTGTATATCTTCCTCTCTCACGCGCAACTGGTGGTACCCTGACTGAAGGTCAATCTTCGAGAAATACTTCGCCCCCCTCAACTGATCAAACAGATCATCTATCCTGGGCAAAGGATACTTGTTCTTCACCGTGACCTGGTTCAACCTACGGTAATCAATACACAACCGTAGCGACCCGTCCTTCTTCTTCACGAACAACACAGGTGCTCCCCAAGGAGACACACTAGGTCGAATAAAGCCTTTCTCTACAAGTTCGTCAATCTGTTTCCGCAGTTCCTCCATCTCGCATGGAGGCATACGATAGGTCGGCAACGAGATGGGCATCGCACCAGGCGTAAGGTCAATCGTAAAGTCAATCTCGCGCCGAGGAGGTAAACCAGGGATAGTCTTAAAGACTCCAACAAACTCCCTAACCACTGGCGTACCCTCCAGTGTCGGACCATCAATCGGCACAAGTAATGCAGCATAACAATCAACTCGACAGGGCCAACTGACCTGTACAGAGAACGTGAACGCTGTGCCGTCAGGTCCATAGGCGGTCACGATCCGAGCATCGCAATCTATCTCCGCCCTCATCTTGGCGAGCCAATCCATGCCAAGTATAACGTCGTAGTGCCATAGCGGAGCAACAATAAGGTCGACGTGCTCCGTGCTGCTACCCAAATCTATCGCGCAACTCTCGCATAAACGCGTGACATCCGAGAAGGTCCCGGTGGCCGTAGTGAGTCTCGTTCCCTTAGTGGGAACAGAATGCAAAGATAGGCGTTTCACCGCCCCACATGAAATGATAGAGATAGTGGACCCAGTGTCCACCAGTAGAGAAACGGGAGTACCATGGATATGAGCCGTGCCCTCGAAGGCCGTCGGTGCCGATATCGACGCCTCTGGTGCCTCAGCAACAAGGGTATGCACACGGGCCTGCTGCTGGCGATTCGGCTGAGGAGCCTGGGGTCGCTGTGGCGGTCTGAAGAACGGCACAGGAGGTCGGAATGAAGGATGTGCAGGAGCGGTCTGTAGCGGCGGAGCTGAAATGGTCTGGGGATAAGAGCGACCCAATCTCTGCGGTGGCGCAAATCCGCTAGCCCTCATGCGCGAGAAGCAGCTCTCGGCAGGATGTCCTGGTTTCCCGCAAAACGTGCAGGTCACCAACGGGCGTCTCATGGGAAGCACTGGCGCTGCAGCCCTGGGGGGAGAATCGGCTCGAGGCCTCTTGCCTAAAATAGGCCTGCTCTGTGTATCCTGGCGCGGTCTCGCAACCATAGTACCGCGTGATCGGGCCAGACGGTCCACATCCTGCTCGGCCGTCATAGACATGTGGACCAGTGCTGCATAAGTAGGGATAGTGAGGCAGCAAAGCTTCGACCGTATGTCAGGTCGCAAGCCTCCAGTAAATCGTCGCATCCTCATCTGCTCATTGACGAGGATGGTCGGGACAAAGCGGCCCAACTCGGTAAACCGGTGCTCATACTCCGTCACCGACATGCCTCCCTGCCTGAGGCGCAAAAACTCGTCCTCCCGCTCATGTCGATATGTCTGCGGGTAATACTTCTCGTGGAACCGAGACTCGAAAGCCTCCCAAGTCCACACGAAGTCCACTGCGACCGTGCGCAGCACACTGTCCCACCATAAACTGGCCTCCCTCTCAAACATAAAGGTAGCCAGCTCAACCTGCTCTGCCTCAGAGCAATGTAACATCCGTAGCATCTTGGAGATGCGGTCCAACCAGAACTCTGCCTCCTCGGGTCTGTGAGAACCCGCAAATGAAGGAGGCCTCAAGCGCTGAAATCGCTCGAGTAGCCCTCGCGTACCGACATCTCCAGTAGGAGGTGCAACGGGTGCAGGCAGAGGCGCATCCTCACACCGCGCAGGAGGCTCAGAATACTCCTCAGGATGCGCAGACGTAGTAGGTGGAGCCGCACCACCACCGTGGGACAAGGCCTCAGCAATAGTGGCCATCAGATCCTGATGCTGCTGCTGCTGTATCTGCTGCTGCATCTGCTGCTGCTGCTGTATCTGCTCATGCTGCTGCTGCATCTGCTGCTGCTGCATCTGCTGCTGATGCATCATCATCATCAGCTGCTCAAATCTATCAGGCTGTGGAGCAGCCTGGGAATCATGATGTGCAGCAGATGACGGCCGATACTGCTCTCTGACCGGGGGTGTGTAAGGTGGCTGTCCACCACTAGGACCAGCAGAAGGCTGATCAGATCCCAATCCACGGTCAGTAGGACCGCCACTACCAGAAGGAGTCTGGTCCATAGAGCCGGTCAAACGTAGATGTGCCGTGCTCCGCGTATACTGCCGCGGCATGCCCTATACAACATAGGGTAGATCATTCGTGAGATATAGCACAAAACACATCAGGAGGCACTTACGCATTCCACACATCATCAATACAAAGAGGCTACATGCTTTTCATTTACTCAAAATTGTCATAATACATGGACACAGAGTTACATGAATCACGACAGAAAATCACATGATAGCCATTACATTCATTCCATGAAAACATACAAAGCATGCTACTACCTACTACATCAACAACATAAAAACATAAACCGCCTATCGCGGTAACCAACATAAGCAACAACACACAACACATGGATGGCTAAGCATCCGAAGTAGGCGGTGGAGGAGGAGCATTCTTATCCTGCGCACAGCACAGGATGGCCTTCAACGTACGGGACATCTTCTTGAAGCTTCTCTTTATATAGGCGTCAGTCTCTTCAAGCTTGGCTCGAACTTGACCAATTTCTTGCTGCAGGGCGGCTTGCCCTTCCTCAAGACGGGCAAATCGCGCGTCAAAAGCATCCCGATCAATACCAGGCTCCTGAGCCACAGGAGGTGAACTCTCCTCGGTGTCCTGAGCCTCAGGTTCTTCTTCCTGTATATCATCATCGCCCTCCTCATCACTCTCCTCGCCGGCACTATCCGACTCATCACCAGAGTCGTCGAGTCGGGCTTGCCGCTGTTGAGGGCCGATCTTCATATTCCTGAGTGTCACTTCACTTATGATTCGGACCGGTGCAAGATCCTCCATGTTCAACCTGTAGCCTACATCACGAGCCATCCTGCAGATCAGACGGCCAAATGGGAGCGAAAGATCGTTCCTGGTAGAACGAACGGCATGCACTATCTGAGATAGGATGAACGTGGGTAGGCATATGTCGTCTCCATGTCCCATCTTGTACAAGAAGTCTACCATCACCCGAGTACATTCCGTGCGGTTACCCGTTCGTGGGTACACGTTGTAGGTGAAAATATGATGGAGTAAACGGAGGTCTTCCGCCATTTTTGTCGACGCAATGCTGTTTCCTCTCCTCCAAGTAACCCGGCGACCACAGAGATATCGCGCGCGGCGATCCCTTTCCCGCGCACTTCTGGAAAAGCTACCACTGGGGTGTACCTGACCACGCGGCAGCTTGGTGATCCGAGCCACTTCATCCACTGTAATTGTGCGTCTAATGCCCCTCACAGAAACAGTAAACTGAAGAGGCTCAACAGATGCGTCCACGATGTGAGCATAGAAGGCGCGGACCGTGTTCTCACATGCAGGCGACTGGCCATCAAATATAGAATTCCAACCGATGTCCACCAGGTGGTCCATCAGTGGGTGTAGCCCGAACATCCTTTCATCTACATGGGCTTCAAACACAACTTTGCGGCCCGCAAAGCGCCCATATTCCATGCCAATCGGGTAAGCATTTCTGGCGGGATGGTCGGGATCCAAGTCTCGCTTTGACCTAAATTCCCGCACGGTGCTTGGGCCGGCCCCGACGGATCTTCTTCGGGAATGGGCTGGCCTACTTGGGCCGGCATCATCAGCCGCGGTTTTCCTCTTTCCCATGAGAGATAGGATGGAGGAAAGAGAGAAAATGGTGGCCACCACACCAAGGAGGGCCATGGAAATTTGCCCAAAATGGGGTTTAAGGGCTGATCTCTTTGCTCCACCACAAATAATCAATGCAATGGGTGTGGGAGGAGCCCAAGAGGTAGAAAATGAAGAAGAAACAAGAAGGAAGTGGGATGGGTTTGTATCTTACCCGATTTTGAGCTCCAAAGAGGGATATGAGAGCTCCAACTTGAGAAAATGGGGAAAGGGGAAAGCTAGGGCTGTTGTGGGAGGTTGGGATGGGTGAGATATGGAAGAAAAATGGAAGATTTGGAGGTTGTAGGGATGGGTTTTTGAAGAAATTCGAAAATGGGGTGGAGGTGCTTGAAAAGAGGGGTGAAATGGAAAGGGGGTGCTTCCAACCCTATTTATTCTAACCAAAACCACAAATGGGACGTGCCATGGGGTAGGGGGGGTCAAACCGACCCAGCCCACACTTGACCATCGCCGGAAAGTCGACCGGCCGGCGGCGCGCCGCCCGACCCGCGGCGCCGCGGCCGGACTTGGCCGGAGCCGCGCTGCCGCGGCCTGGCCCACCTTGCACGTGCCCAGGGTGCTGAATGCACCCTGGCTTGGTCAAAATTTAAGTAGGCTGACGTGGGGGGCCCACGAACTCCGTTCGGCTCCCAAACGGGTAGTTTCCGGAAATTTCAGCTTCAATCTGATTTTTTTCTGATTTTAAGGGATTATTTTTGGTGAAGTGTGACCATGACACGTCAATAGACGGTCAAGGGGTGATTTGGAGTCCACGTGTGCGGTCAGGATCGAGTACAAACTCGATCAACGCGTCTATTTTCAACGAATTTCACCGAACGGTGAAGTCGGGAGACCCTAGGACTGTTTCTAAACGTTTGCGCACCCTCCTAAGTATAATGCGTCAGCGTACGTAGTGGGGACATAACTCAGGTCCGGTTTTAATCAAAATCATGCTCTGATACCAACTTGTAACGCCCTGAAATTCGGGGGTCGAGTATGAACTCAACTCCCGAGTTCCAACGCATCACTTATGCAACATACACAATGTCGGTTAAATGTTGTCTGAGTTAGCGCAATAAACATGAATGAGATTAAACCAAAACAGTAATTCATACTCCAGTTCAATTGCATTTAAAAACAGCGGAAGACTGAAATTTTATATACAAGTATGTAAAGTAACAAAATTTTCTGAACTTCAGAGTATGAGTACTAGCTGAGCACCAATATACATGTAAAGTTTGTAAATTAAAAACCCAAAATACATCCTCAAAAGAGGCCCCGAAAGTCCCGCGATGCAGCCGGCCTAGGCGTAGCCGTCAGAATACTGCATGAAAGAGAACTCCTCCTGGTCCTCATCAACGTCGGGCTCTGGCTCCTGAACCAAGGCGCCCTCTAATCCTGCAACAGAGTCTGGTTGGTGTGTACAACACCGTCCCGTAACGTGGGAGTGAGTAGCTAACTCAGTGGAACAATAATGCATAAGTTAACATGTTATCAAATCAACCAAGCAGTAATGATAAAGCAGTACAAATCAAGCATTTCTAACTACTCTTGTTAAATGCAAAAATGATATGACATGATGCTGTATGCCCTTGCCAAACCACCCTCAAGCGACATCATCTTACGTTCGCGAATGCTTAACTCCCTCAGTGCGCCACATCTACAAAGCACATGCGGTGCGATGATGTTCATGATTACCAAGTTATTATTAGTCCATTTCAATCAGCAGTATTGGGAAACTAAGGTACCTCCCTTGTATCATTCCCAACATGATCCATTCTAGGGTCGTCAATCCTAGTTATTCTCATACGATGTTATGGTTTGAGAAGCTTAGTGATGGCATCGCAACAGGTTCGTCACCCGTCAGCGCGGATACAGATCTCACCGTATGCGGCTCAATTGCTGGCCGTCAGCTCGAGTACAGGTCTCACCGTACTCGGCTCAATCACTAGCCGTCAGCTCAAGTACAGGTCTCACCGTACTCGGCTCAACTCACACTCTAGTTACTGTGAAAGGCTCGTGGCCAATCACAGATACTTAAAGTACACTCGATGATACCACGGAGGACTCGTCGCCCGTCAGCACGAGCACAGATCTCACCGTACTCGGCTCTCGCCGAAGTATCGACAGCTCGAATACAGTGTCCCATACCACCGTATTCGGCTCACGAGATAGTTGCGCAATGGTCACTACGGGGAGGCACATGGCCCCAGCATAGGCCGACAGCTCGACCACGGTGTCCCATACCACCATGCCCGGCTCATGCGTCTTAGCGGATCTAGGTACCATGGTTAAACAGGAATCACCACTGGTAAGTTTGGTACCCTAGGTTCAAGCAGTAGCGACCAAACAAGGTGAACACACAACTACACTTCGGTTCAAGTGGCGAGCCTGACTAGCTCGAGCGCACCACAAGTTGAGCGATATGGAGCGCAAAAGCACTCCGCGTGGCCAACCACTATCGCCAACCGAAGTACGACTCGGGTTCGCCGGACCCGTCCTTTGTGGCGACATGAATCTCAGCCACAATCACAAGTCTGGTACCGAGTGTTTGGACTATAAACATAGTCCCAAACTCAAACAGTTTTCATCGCTAGCATGTGAAGTAAAGCATGGTAAACAAGCAATACAAGCATGTTAGTCGGCATGTTATAAAGCATAAAGTAAGACATGAAGTAAAGCATGTTACAAAGCATGTTGAGAAGCATGTTTAAAGCATTTGTAATGCATGTAATAAAGCACTATCCCCATAGGGATAGAATTGTGTGTGCAATGCAATTAAGTGGTTGCGGTGAACCACCGCATGGAGGGGATCCTACATGTCTCTAAGGGAGTTGGAGAACCCATATCAGCGCCTATCTAAGGCACTAGTACATGCACATGTACACCTACATGCACATACACAAACACTTAGAATACACGTTTCCAACATACATGACGTATGTTAGGCAAGTTCGTGATTGGGCTGTCCCTAAGCCCCGGGAGTATTTTTCCCACGTATATCGTATTCATACAGCAAATAATCATTACAATTACATATCCAAAATCCGCACGTATGCGGAATCTCTGGAATACACAATTTCCACATATATGACATTTACACATGAACATATATTTTTGCGATCCCTTTCGCCAAACTAGCATTTTATCCACACATGATATAATCAAACATTAAATAAACATGTTAAACATTTTCTCAACAAAAATACGTATACGGTATTTCTACGTATATCAAGAGTATGTAAAATTCCATATTCTTTATCGCTAATCGAAACAGGAAACGGAAAGCACTTTGTACATGTGCATTTGCATGCAGATCATGAATCTATCATTATCTGACATTGAAAGCGTTGAAAACCGTAACTTATACGCTTAAAGTCCTCACCTCAGCCCTTGGAATTCCAACGAATCAGCAAGAAGGTTGGTGCTTCCGTATACGGGAGTTTCTTAGCCTAAAGATCGCATTCGATTAGTCTTTCCTTAACCTATCACTAATCAGGCTCAAATCAGACCTAGGGTTAGGGTTTCTTACCTTCAAATGGGGTGGAAACCGCCGGGAAATCTCTTGGGATAGAGCGGTGTAGGCCGTGGGAGAAGTGGAAGCAGCAGGAGGAAGATCGGCGTCGATCTCCACAAGTTTCTCTCTCTTTTCTCTCTTTCTCTCTTAGGGTTTGAACCCAAATTCGTATGGCTGTGAGAGGGGCTGTTCTAAGCCCCTTTTATAGCCAAAAACCTCCCCAAAACAGACTCAGGTTCAAGGGTGACTGCTTACATAGGCATTTCGCCACTTTCCAAGCTCAAAAGGGGTGTTCTGGTGGCCCTCTTTGAGCCAAACGTCAGACTTAAGCTCACCCACTGCGGATCTACGTGGGATTACGTTTTCGGCTCGATCGGATTCCCAGATCGCACGTGGCGGACCACTTTCAGTTCAACGGTCCGTGGGCCACGATCGGAATTTCTGAGTACATGTAAATGTTCCTGAAATTTTTCTTAATCCGAGGGTGTAATTTGGTCAGATTCCGACGGTCAGGTTGCTTAATACTGACGCGCAACCGAAAGGTGCCAGATCACTATTCCAGATATTTTCTCTGGGATGGAAATAGTGTTTTTCACACTCCCTCGCTCCGGAGTGAAAATAATGGCCGTGGGACATCGGAATCACCTGATTTTTGAGATGATTGTCAAGCCCAGTGGGGCGGTCCTGGTTCCTTAGCTTCGTGTTAATCGGACTCCCGATGTGCGATCTAGACCTCATACGAAGTTTCGTTTCAGTCCCGAGAGCAGACGGGTAATGAGTTTGGCTCTAGACTTTAGGGTAACCTAGAGTCACCAATTCTGCAAGTTTTGGGTCTTGCAGATCGTATTTAAAGCGATCCCAACGGATTTCATGATTTACCGAGTTTAGTACTTAGTTAACTTTGTTAAATTTCTAAAGGATTTAATCCTATGTGATTTCTGGTCGAGGTGGTACTCGGCCCAATGTACGAAAATTTTCAAGTCGTTACACATCCCTTCTCTCCCTCTTTCCCTTCACATTTTCTAAGCAACAAAGGAGCCAAAGGAGTGCACGTCCAAGCACTTCCAAGAGAGAAAAGAGCGAGTTGTGTGGCCCACTTCCCATCCCAAGATCCATCATCCTAGCCATTCATTTCTCATCATCTTCCATCGAAGTAAGACACAAGTAGATCGGCGTCCCATCGGACCAAGAAGATCGAACGGTGGGCATTTCTATAGGCCTAGATGGTATGATTTTGATGATGGGCTAAGTGGGGCCTACCGATTGATGGTATGGATCTCACTTTGGACCGTAGGTGTGGCCGATGGCCCACCTTGATTCTCATGATCATTCCATGATGGGGCCATTCTCCATGGACCCCATCATGATGTTTATTCTCCTTGCATGAATAGGGTCATCTAGACCTTACATTTTGGTGGAGAATGGATCTCCACCATTGATTTTCGATTTGATGGGCCCACGTGTAATGGGATCCACTTGATGTATGATTGAATGCAAGGGAGGGCTCATAGTGTCGGGGTCACTCCATCACACGTGTCTTCTTTTCTCTTTCTCTCTCTCCCTCTCTTTTTTTATTTGTTATTGTGTGTGATGACTTGTCTGTGTGGCCCACTCGGATGGACCCCACCTTAATGTATGTATTATCCACACCATCCAACCTTTTGGTGGCCCACGTCTGTAGGTGGGGCCCACCTTAAAAGGGTGTTACAACCAAACCGTCTAGCATCCAAGGACGCTAGATGTGGCCACAAGTGACGTATGAACTGACAGCGTGGTGTACTGACGTACAAACCCAAAAAAAAAGAAAATATATTACTTTGATTCTTAAGGTTTTTGGGTGGGCCACTCATACAGGCCCTACCTTAATGTATAAGTCTAATCCATGCCATCCATTCCATTCCCCAACTCATTTTAGGTGTTGAGCCAAAAAATGAACCCGATCCAATTTTCTGGCGGGCTATAGCATAGAAAATATTGATTTTTACCATTAAAATCGACTAGGACCCACCTTGAGCCAAAACATACTGAAATTGGGCTTGTTTGGTTGGTCTTGAGCCATGAAATGCAATGGCCAGAGTGGATTCACTTGATGCGGGCCCTACATACGAAAAACCTCAGAAATACATCAAAAAAAATATATAATGCAGCAGGTGCTGCTGCGCATCCAAAGGACGCTGCAGCAGCGTCTTGCTGGTGCGATTGACGGTGGGCAAGGACGTGGGTCCCTACCACGGGCCCCACCGTGATGTGTGTGATGCACATCAACACTGTGCATTGGGTAGGCCACCTTCCAGCAGTGGGCCCCCTCTAAAAATCAACCAAATGTGGAGCTCAGGTGGCCCACGTCACAGGAAACAATGTGATTGAATGTCTGCCATTGAAACCCTTTTTGGGTAACAGAAGTTTTGGATCATTATGGAAATTTTTTTTCCTCTTCATATGGGTCTGTGTGACCTTACCAATAGATTGGATGGCAGAAAAACATTATGGTGGGCCCCATGTGGGACCACTGATGTATGTATTGTATCGCACACCGTCCCACGCATGGGAGTGGGATGGATGGTGTACCTCACTCCAGCTATAGCTGCTGTAGTGGTGTCACCAAGTTCCATGGGTCCCACCTGTATCATCCACGCCGTCCATCTATGGGACCCACCATGATGCATGTGTTGCATCTAAGCCGTCCAACCATTTTGAAATCTTGTCTTAAGGCTTGAGACTAAAAATAAGATAGATCTATAGTTCAAGTAGACCCCACCATTTAAAATAGTGGGGACAGTGACATTCACCATTCAAAACCTCTTAAGGGCCACGGTAGTTCCGATCAAGCTGATGTTTTTGCTTTCACTTCATCTATCTCCATTTTAACTTATGAATAGGTCGGATCCAAAAAAAAAAAACATAACGGTGGGCCTTGTAGGATTTTTAACGGTGGAAATCATTGTCACCACTGTTATTTGGAGTGTGGTCCAATTGATTTTTTATATGATTCATTTATATATATATATATATATATATATATATATATATATATATATATATATATATTGATGTACTTGTGGCTGTTCGTTGAGATCCATTTGATATATACATGAGGCCCATGTAATTAGGCCCATCTTGATGTATTTGTGGCCCGTTGTTGAGGCCCACCTTGATGCTTATAAGGATCGTTGTTAAGGCCCATTTTGATATATATAAGACTCATTATTAAGGTCCATCTTGATGTATTTATGGCCCATCCATTGAGGCCTACCTTGATATATATGAGGCCCATGTTATGTGGCCCGTTTAGTGTATCAAGGCCCATGGGTCGAGGCCCAATGGGATGTACACAAGTCCATTACAATGTGTGATTCCACCATGGTTTGTGTAATGATATTTATGGCAGGTTGTGCCTTGGGAGCAATGTTGGTTTGACGTCCACATTGTAAGGATAATGTTGGTTAAATGTCCGCATTATAAATCTCCCTAGGGCCCATTGATAGGCTCATACTTGTTGTGCATAGGCTATCTAGGCCCATCATCATTGTGAGGATAGTTCATCACCTTATAACATGCTTAGTATAATTCTATGACTCATGCCATACGCATCATATGTATGCTTGATATGAGTAGTGACTGATCATAGCATATGCCATTGGGCAGATTATTTATGGGACTCACTAATAGGAGTTACCCACATGAGTGCGTGGTATGTGCAGGATTGTTGCATGACTGGACAGTGTGATTCATGCATCTCGCATCTGTGTGTCATAATCATTGTACGCCCTAGCGACATCAAGGCTGTGACCTCCACAGGCACATCGTGGATAGCCATATTGGATACCAATAATACTTGGTTCTAGCACTATGGGCACTCAGGATATCCTTGGGTGAAAGTCCCAGAATCTTTTTGGTACCAGGAGATGCTCCAACGTTTAGACCGAGTGGATACACGAGCGCCCGGGTGCCGAATACTAGTAGGCCGTGTCTCCCACTGTGTCATGGTTAGTTGGAGGGGGTGTGGCCTTATCCACCCAAGTGAGGGGGTTGTAAGCTAGGCTGAGTTTGACCAGCTTGCAAATGAGTCCGCTATTGACAAGCCGGGTAGGTTTTGACAGACTACTGGTCAAGCGGATAGTGTAGTCTCTTCCACTCGTTGGGCTGTGTGGCTAGGGAGGCAACAGTCAGTGTGGAGTGTACTAGACCCCGGTGATATCCCAGAGAGGAACTATACTGATATATATACTTGATGAGGACTGACATACTTATTTGCATCTCGCATATGAACATTTGGCTACATAAGCCTCGCATCGCATGGCCTTGGTATGGTCGATAGAATTCATGTCTTGTGTTATATAGCCTTGGTACGACTGATTGTATTCATGGACTTACCCGCATATTTCCGCATTACTCTGATATTGTATACTTGGTACTCGCCTTGCGCACACACTTACACCACCCTCTAAGCTTTTGTAAGCTTGTGCACGACTGTTGTGTGTAGGTGGTATTGGATCGCAACAGTGCTGAGGTAGGAGCACGCAACAAATTATTTTAGAGTTTTTGATCACCTCGTATTTTCCTTTCCACATTGTACTCAAAGTTTTTGATATAGTGGATACGTGGTGATGTTGTTTTGTGACTTGGTTATACTTGTGGTTATGCTCCATTACAAAAAAAAAATCATACTGAAAATTCGCCTTGTAGGATCCCAGGATCAGAATCTGGCATATGAATGTCGGGAGCCGAGAATGAGACACTTCAGAGGCTGTTGGCGCCGGATTCGGTGATCAGGAATTTTATGAACCCATTTACTAAGTTTGGGGCGTGACAGGTTAGCAGCTCGGGCTAGTTCGAGCCAAGTTCGAGCCAAGATCGAGCCGAGTTTGCCTTTGCAACATTTTCACAAACACCTGGGCTGCACCTTCAAAATCTAATTGTATTTGAGATAGCAACAATGATTTTACAAGTATTTTATCAAACACCTTCTAAGTAACATAAAAATCAAGAAAAAAAGGGTGTTGGTTTCATATACATACCTTCCTTGCCACCAACCACACTTCTTTGAGTCATTTCATCAAACACTTGGTGAGCAACATCAATATCAAAGTAACCGAGTCACCGAACTGGTTCTATCCGAGTTTAATTCGAGCTGGGGCCAGCTTGAACTTGGCCCGAACTCATTTTCGAGCTAAAAAAATAGCTCCACTCGGCTCGAACTCAGCTTCGAAATGAGTCGAATTGAGCTCTTTCGAGTCGAGTCGAGTCGAGCGAGCTAATCGAGCTAGCTCAGTTCGTTTACACCTCTACACACATTCATTCGTCATTCACCTCAACTCCCAACGTTCATATACTTCCATGATAGCTTTAACACGTTTCACTTCCTCAGGAGGTATATTATGAACGCCATCAGCTAATCCATGCAAATGACGCACATATTCTTTATCTTGGATGGTTACTAGTCAACATGGTTACCTATCTAAGCCTAGTAAGTACTATGCATTCATTTATAACTCATACATGATACAGGTAACATTGTAAATGGTATTCAAAACTTATATAAATCAATGTATGGTTAGGCCACTTGAGTTTTCATCACAAAATTTGTATAGTTAATCATTTGAACTACTAGGGCCTAATATATTCAACTGAGCCTACTAACACCCACCTGACTAACACCAGTTGACCCTAACTCAAGTGACGATTCATATACTGGGCATATAAGCCTCGGGTATTGACCCATCCTCCCATTTTGGGCTATGACACCTAACCTAGCTAATTGAGTAACCATTACGAGTTGGTTAGAATCTTACCCTAGCCGACTTGTGGTCCTTGACAGATGCCTTATTGGTACCAACTAAGGTTAGAGATTTGCACTCCGGGACCTCTCCTCCCATATATGCAAGGGATTTCTCGTTTCCTTGAGTTGTCTGGTGTTCCTTTTCATAGAATATCACTTCCCATTTCCCAATTTAATTCTTGATATACAATTTAATTCACAAGGCATGGTAACTGCAATACATATAAGCTAAAAGATGCATAGACAAATCTACCATCCATCAATTTTGTAACTTACTCATATAAAGTTTAGTTCATACTTACCCATATAGAGTAATTTGCATGGGTGTAGTCCTTTTTTAAGTTTAATTGATATCTCCTTAATAAGGCTTTTGGGGATGACCTTTTGACCCATCGAGAACGCATCTTGGCCATAATGATATTATAAAGGTTTGGCTATTTACACAAAGAATACAAATTTCTACTCTAGTCCCTTTTTTAGTATCACACCAGTTTATCAATATATGTATTATAAATCTCACAGCCTAATTGAACTAATTTGCTATGAGATATGATGAGTTGGGACCCAAATTAGGAAAATAATGATTAATCCAAATAGAGTATCAAATCGGTACATGTGGCATTTATTTCTTTTACAAACTTTAATTGGTAGCCTTTTTTTTTTTCCCCCCAAATTTAAGGTAAAGCCCACATACACTAGGTAAATGTCTATTTATTACGAATGACAATCAAAAGTCCATATATATATATATATATATATAATATATATATATATATATATATATATATAGATTATATATAAAGGATTGAGAGTACTTTATTTTTCTACCACATCCAAAATATAGTTATATTCTTGAACTCCCGTATCACTAACACGGTGTGTGTGTGTGTGTGTGTGTGTGTGTGTGTGTGTGTGTGTGTGTGTGTGTGTGTGTGTGTGTGTGTGTGTGTGTGTGTGATTTTAAAAGATTTTGAAGATAATTCATTATAGGAAAACAACTAGAGTCAGATAAGAATTATTAATTCCACTAATGGGTTGATCATACATCTAACCCATTAATATGGCCCATTTGAAATTCAACTACCCCCAACAATTTTTCTATAACCAGATCCAACCACATCATCAAAACGACCCTCTTTTAGATGTATTTCTTCATTTCTTTTCATCTCAAACAAATTGAGTGTGGGACCCACCTATCTGTCCAGAGTGGACAACCTATGGGGCCCACACAGCTGGCCATGTGGGTAGCATGTGTGGTCCACATGTTTGTTCCACGTGGATAGTGTGTGGGCCCTAGATGGATGTCCCATAGGGGCATTGTGTGGGGCCCACACATTCTACCTACGTGGTGATCAAACCCAAGGGTTGATAACCCCAAGTGAAAGGCTGTGATGTAGTAATAACTTGGTGAGACCGAGGTCGAATCCACATGGAATGGGGTGAATGTGCCCTAGTTTATCAAATTACGTGAGTGTTGAGTTAGTCTTTAAGTGAGCCCAAAAATGAAGATTATAAGATAAAGACGTCAACCAGGAAAAAACTCGAGTGCTCAAAATAGGTAAATAAAGCCTCACTTCCCTAACAAAACCCTTGTGGTATATGACCCCATTTAACTTAGTCTTACCTCCAATACATTGTAAATCATCTTTGGTAAGCTTAAGTGTTAAACGCTTAGAATGTTAAAGGAGTAAAACATGAACTATATAGGAAAAATTGATTGCATCGAGTTGCAATTGAAGACATTTTCGATTCTATCGAATATGGTTCGATTGCATTGAGAAATATACCCATTTTGTCCAGGAACAAAATGACCATCCGTTGAGAAATATCTATTATATCGAATAGATTTCGATGATAGAATCGAACCATCTTAATGACATCGACTCAGGGCACTCCATCAACACCGAAAACATTCTCTAAGTGTTCATCGATATAATCGAGTCACCTTCGATCACATTGAGAGTAAGTTCTTGATAGAATCGAAGGATGTTCGATTATATCGAGAATCAGGAACATTTGGTCCAACAAGCCATCTAGAAATATACATTTTTTCGATTACATCGAAGACCATTCGATGTCATCAAACTTCAAAATTCGATAGCATCGAATAAATGGACAAAATCTTCCAGCAACCAAAGGTAATTTTCTGAAGAGAATCCAATGGGATCGAAGTACCTCTTGATTACATCGAAGTGCATGTCGATAGAATCGAAGGGTGCTCGATAAAATCGAGCAGAATCTATTCTACACAAAAATGAATATATGTGTGTAAGAAATTGATGCAATCGAAGTAGGCTCGATAACATCGAATTTCGATGGAATCGAAGACTACTCGATAACATCGACAATGACAGATTTCTGTTCAGTTTTTTACCATTGGGATTCTTCTTTTATATATACCATGGTTGCTTCTTAACAAAATGAGCTAGAATCTAAAAGAGTTTGAGAGAGTTGCTTTAAGAGTTAATACCCTCTTCCTCATTCCCTCTTTCCCATTAGAGTTCATCATTCAATCTTTGGCATAAGCATTTACTCAACATCTTCATTGCTTGGATTAAATCATGAACTCTAGCATTCAATGAGTTTCCAACAACCCTCATCATAGGCAAATCCTTGTGTTGGAACTCTTGAATGCATAGCTCATGGGAATCTTCTCTATGTGTTTAAATCATATCATCTAAATAGAGAAGAACAATAAAACCCTAAACTTCACAACCTCGGAGTATTGATCGAAGCATTAGAAGTGGTTGCGGTTCAAGGGAGTTGAAGACTCTTCGTCAACATCAAAGATCTTCAGATTGTGTGAGAAATGGGCTCACTCACTTATCTATAAGCATAAGGAGTCCATTGAGTTTGAAGCCCTTTCCTTGTGTAGGATTGAGTTCAGGGTTTGAGTGACCAACTCGCCAAGACCTCTTTGTAGGCCTCTGACGGGAGAATATGTTATCATTGTGTAGGACGTGTTGTCTTTGTGAAGGACGTATTGCTTTGTGTAGGCATATGTTGCCTTATATAGGCTCCTAGTTGTGTCCCTGTGTAGGACTTATCGCCTTGTGTAGGCACTTAAGGCAACCTTGTGTAGGTCCTTTAGCTAACCTTGTATAGTTTATGAAGGTTCATGGTTAACCTGATTTAAAACCATTGGATAGTAAAATCCGGTACACTGTAAGAGAGAGTGCGTCCGCCGTAAGTGGAGGAGGCAAGTAGCCAAACCACTATATATGATTATGTTTGGGATTGTTTTTTGTGCATTGATCTAATTATGCTTATGTCTATCAAATGATTACTATGATGCATGATTTAGTAAATGTATAAGTATTGATAGGAATCACATCTCACACACTATCACATACACTACCCTTATAGGCTTGTTCTTTACATATAAATCTTGTGTAAGCATATGTGTTTTGGACCCTCTATTGGCTCAGATGCCATAGAGTTACTTTGCCTTACTCATCTTGATTAAAAATTAGGCATTAGATGTTCTTAAAGGAAAATAATTTTTAAAAAGTCCTATTCACCCCTCTCTAGGACATTTGGACATACTTTCGTACTTCAGTAATAGCAGTTCTACCACAATTTCACGGGGAACACGGCCTAGAACTAATCTAAGTCTAATGGTTTGTCTGAGTTTTTAATCTAGCGAGATAAAAATATTTTTAAAACAAACAAATAAAAGACTCAGGATTTAGGAATCCACTCATAGTAATCACACATTCAATTTACTGATTCAATGTACATCTCAATTGGAATCGAAGTTCTATCATATCCAATTGGAAGATAATTCTATTAAACTATTCATAAATACCAAAAAGAATATGATTTTCAATTGATCAATTCTATCATGAAGCACTCGAATCTCAATCACAGGGAATAAAAAACGTCTAAAGCATTCAGAGGAATCGATAGATCAATCAATTATACAGATTAAATCCTTCTCTAATTCAGACTAAACAAATGTTGAATCAAAGCATTCTTTGTACCCGAAGTGTATAACAAATCCATAAATAAACAAGTCAAAAGCTTTTAAAGTAAATCCAAATCAAATCAATCTAATATCATTATTCAAAATAATGTTATTGAATCAAATAAACTAAATAATGTAATTGAACTACAAGCTTCATCCCTTAGCCTTAACTAAGAGATTAGCATAACATGGTTAACATTTTAGAAAGAAAACAAAAGAAAAATTAAAAAATAAAAACTAGAATTGAGAGGAAGAAGAAGAAGGACGGTTCCTTGGAAGCTCTGCTACTCTAGGTCTTTCTCCTCTACAATAATTTGTATTTTGGAAGGTTTAGAAATCCCCTGTAAATAGGAAAAATCTGCACCGACTTAGAACTTATTTCAATTTTTACGCTTCGGCTACAACCTACCGTAGCCTTCAGTTGCATCGAATATCTCTTCGGTTACACCGAATTAGTATCTTGGTTGCAGCCAAATTTCTCCAATATTTGTCTAAAGTCTCTGTCTCCCTTAGATCGCACTGAACCCTCCTTCGGTGGCATCGAACATGGCTTTGATCAGACCAAATGTTGAGCCGAATTAGCCTTGAAAGTCATTATTTTTTTGCTTGATTGTTCTATGCACATTTGGTCGCACCGAACCAACCTTAGGTGGGACTGAACAGTTTGTTTATTCTATTAATACTCTTTGTGATTTATCTAGTCTTTTCACTCTCCTTTGTCTTTGATTTTTCTTGGATCTCTGGTATGTGAATTCTTCATTAATCACTCCAATTCTCTAATTCTTCATTATCTTCTTTTGAGCTTTAAATATATCTTTTAAGCACATATTCATTTTAAGCTTTTAAATCACCTTACATGAAGAAAACACACACACACACACACACACACACACACACACACACACACACATATATATATATATATTATTGAATTAACACTTTGAAGAAAACATATATAATTATATCGAATTGACACTTTTTTTTTTTTGTAACTCACGCACACACAAGACCACACTCACACCTTAGTGGGATTTCACCACCCATGGGTGCTCGAACCCTTGACCCGGTGTTGAAACTCTTAAGAGTCTACCACTGGAGCAAGAGCAAGGACCCACATTGATGAGAAATTGCAATATTTGAGTCTCAACATATGACAACTTCGTGTGGCCCACATTGATGAGTGATTTGGGTCTCCTGTATGTTGATTTTTTTTCTTCTAGTAAAATTCCCTCTATGAAAATCTATAATTACTTTATTAGGAAAGGAAAGAAAAGAAATAAATACATGATCTTACCATAAAAGTTTGTAAAGAATCATTCATCTAAATCACAACTTTGGCAAAAACTATTTTATAAATGAATAAAGGTTGAAGGTATATCCACACTCGATATCGATTGTGGCCATTCTAAGGATTCAATGATCATCTCAGCCGTACATATGAAAGTTCTCAACTTTTAGTACATAGTAGAAGGTTCAGATCCAATATCAAAATCAAGATAAGATTAATATTAAGCAATCTATCATTTCAAATCAAGAAATATTTATGATCAGATATCAATTCCATGATGATCTAGCAAAATGAATAAGGATCAACAGTTGGATCGAAGAATCAGGCACTCATCTTCCTTGATTTGGAGGATCTAACCACCAGATTTTGTTTTCAATGGTTAATTTGATGATTTGATGTTACATATTGATTTTAGATGGTTCAGATTGGAAATCTAATGGTCTGATCGTCCAGATTTAAGATTGATAATACCAATCAAAGATCCAACAGTTGGATTAAAAATCCAACGGTAAAATCTATTATAAATGTAACACAGATAGTCCTGATTGATGATCCAATGGTCAGATCATCATAATTATAAGACTGATGATCTCGATCGATGATCCAATGGTAAGATTATCAGAAATACAAGACCAGTGGTCTCAATCGATTATCCAAAGGTCAGATTATCATATAAACTCCCCGATCAAAGATCCCAATGGTCAGATCTTCCTAAATTTAGGACATGTGACCTCGATCATCTATCTAATGATTAGTCCCACTATATATATATATCTATATTATATATATATATTATATATATATAGGAAAACGCTCACCTACGAACCAGTTCGTACGTAATACGTACAAACTTTTTTGATGACCCATCATACGTGATGAATCTCGTAAATCTGAACGGTTTCACATGAAGCAGAATCTAATGAAACCCCTAGTAGGAATTTTTACTTTGATCCGAAACTGGTGGTGGACCGTGAAAAATGTAAACAGCTTCTTTCCTGATTGAATTTCTCTTTGCTATGGACGGTATGGATAGAAGTTTTAGATAAAAGTAAAACTTGTCCTGGAGGTTTTCACTAGTGCTGCTTCACATGAACGGTTCAGATTTTGGATCAACATCACGTATGATGGGTTCTCAAAAAAGTTCGTACGTAGTACGTACGAACTGGTTCGCAGGTGAGGCGCTTCTCTCTCTCTCTCTCCTCTCTCTCTCTAATATATATATATATATATAAATATATATATTCTAATATATATATATATGTATGTATTTTTTTTATATAAATTCTTACTCACCCAAAATTTGCAAGGTTTTAGATTAGTTGTCTTCCTGAGTCAATCGAATGTCTTATTTCAAAGCTCAATCGAGTTCTTGTGAAGTAGTTTTTCTCATCTTTTGTGGGGTGTCGATCTATAAAGTACTTCATGCCAAGGCATACATTTTAGGCAAATCGGGATAGTGATCCAATTAGATTGAGCCCCCTAAGTCAGGATATGGCATTAACCAACCATAAATATGAACTAAGATTTAACTCCAATGCATGCACATGAGTATAGCAACCAAGAGTATGCATTGACCTATGGTTTCAATGCATGTGCTCGAAGAGAAAAATCCATCATACCATCACATATAATAAACAGGTACTCTTTAATCATACACAGGACTTTAAGGCATTCGATAAAACTGTAGTGTCTTGTTTAGTATATTGTGTTGCATATCCATGTACATTACTAGGGCACCCTCTAGCTTTTGTAAAGCCATTAGGTGCACTTAAATTACATGCATTAATTAATCATGCTTAAGCCTAGGGTATTTATATCAAACTGCACTAACATCACATTAAATATGGGCTGACATGTCAAAATTATAAGATTGGGCTTTCCTCTAACCATTTGGACCATTAGATATGTCCAGCACATTATCATTGGGCTAGCGGTAAAGTTTCAATCAAACCTGACCGCAGATGAACGAGATCTGGTTAAAACATTTTCAATGGCTCAAAATCAATCCAGACCATATCTGAAATTTTAACATCAGATCTGTTCAGTTCATTTACTTCATCACATTGAACAACCCTGTCATGTAAAATTTCAGATCAAACCGATCAAAAATGAGTGAAATATGATCCGATCAAGTTTTGAGTCATCATACCCATCCAAATTGCACACTGTCAACACATCTGATTGGTTGAGCATTCACATCCTGAAGTATCCACTGTTAGATCATCCTCTAACTGAC
>JAJHSJ010000009.1:57874128-57938561 GCA_021015155.1 Magnolia officinalis | reverse complement strand
AATCTGGGAACAGAAGAAGAGCCGCGAAATACATTTATAAGCGCCAGTCTCCTCGAACAGGAAGCCGATCAATATATCCAACTCTTGAAAGAGAACAAGAATGTAATCTCTTGGACATATGCAAAAATGTTAGGCCTAGAACCATCGATAGCAATGCATCGGCTAAATATCTCCAAAGACAAGAGGTCGATCAAGCAAGCGCAAGGCGATTCCATCCAGACCTAATTCCTCTAATAGAAGAAGAAATAAATAAGCTGATAAAAGTCAGGTTCCTCAGAGAGGTTAAATATCCTAAAGAAGAAGAGCGGGTATATTAGGGTATGTGTTGATTTTAGGGATCTAAATGAAGCTTGCCCAAAAGATGATTTCTCATTACCAATAACTGAATTGTTGATGGACAGTACGACAAAGTATGCTGTCATGTCCTTTATGGATGGCTATGCCAGCTATAATCAGATAAGAATGGCTCCTGAAGATGAAGAAGTCACGACATCAGAACTTTGTTAGGAATTTATTACTATAAAGTCATGTCATTCGGTATCAAGAATACTGGCACAACGTATCAGAGAGCGATACAGAACATCTTTCAGGACATGATGCATAAACATGTCGAATGTTACATAGATGATTTGGTAGTTAGATCAAACGACCATCAAGAACACCGCAAGTATCTGACTTCAGTATTCCAACGACTCAGAAAGAAACAGTTGAAGATGAATCCGGCTAAGTGTGCCTTCGGAGTGTCATCAGGAAGATTTCTCGGCTTTGTCATTAGACACAGAGGAATCGAAATTGACCCAGGAAAAGTCAAGGCCATCCAAGAAATGCCGCCACCGAAAACGTTGAAAGAACTGAAAAACCTACAAGGGAAATTGGCGTACATTCGCCGTTTTATATCGAACTTGGTAGGAAGATGTCAACCATTTTCTCATCCGATGAAGAAATGAACGGAATTTGTGTGGGACAAGTCCTGCCAGAATGCATTCGATTCAATAAAAGAATTACTGAAACAGTCTCTAGTATTGGCAGAAGGGTAAACCACACATTTTATACATATCTGCAACTGAAAATTCGATGGGAGCTCTATTGGCACAGGTGAATGAACACGGGAAAGAAATTGCGCTTTATTATTTGAGCAGAACTCAAATAGGTGCACAGTGTAATTATTCTCCGATTAAGAAAATATGCTTGGCACTAATATTTGCGGTGCATAAACTGAGACATTACTGCCTCTCCCATGATATAATTTTGATCTCGCGAGCGGATCCCATAAAATTCTTAATGACAAGGCCGATGTTATCAGGAAGATTGGCCAAATGGATGTTGTTGCTTTCAGAATATACGATCACTTACGAGCCGACGAAAGTAGTTAAGGGCCAGGCAGTGGCAGATTTCTTGGCGGCTCATCCCGTAGTGGACAGTGAAACCATCAGCGACGATTTCCCCGATGAACAAGTTATGATGATTGAGTCACAAAACCCATGGTAAATGTATTTCGATGGCACTTCCCGAGCATCAGGAGCGGGTGTCGGAGTGATATTTATTACTCGTCAGGGTGACTTGTTGCCTTATTCTTTCACGTTGGGTACTTCATGCACGAATAATGAAGCAAAATATAAGGCTCTCATCATCGGGATGCAGATAGCTCAAGAAATGAAAATAAAAACGCTGCAGATCTTTGGGGACTCCAAGTTGATCATAAATCAACTGACAACCGAGTTCGAAATAAGAAAATAAGAGCTCCTACCATACCGTCGAAGAGCACAACAGTTGCTAGAGCAATTCTATCATGTCGAAATCAAGCACGTACCAAGATGCGAGAACGTGAGGGTGGACACTTTAGCTAGTCTGGCAAAAGATTTATCTTGGCCAAACCGGAGTCCGCTTCAGGTAACAATAGAAGAAAGAAGATTTTTACCATCATTAGAGATCATCAATGAAGCCGCTAAAGCACTTCTTATATCATGTCTAGGAGAGACAACAGACGATTGGCGCGAGTGGATGAGAGTACGCGCATAATGACGTAGTGAGAATATGCGCACAATGGAGACTTGTGTTGTGCGGATTAAGAGGTTTACACATGTGGAAGTCTATAAATACTCCAATTCTCCTTATGATTCATTCATAAGAAAAGAAAGATCAGAGCAGCAGGAGAGAATTCATACTTCGGGACAACTTAGGTATTCGAAGTACCTGTTGTGCGGCGCACAACTAGTGAGCCGTACAACCAATGCAAGCAACCAACTAGTGGGCCACACAACCAGTGTGGGCGTACAACTAGTAAGCCGCACAACCAGTCTGGATGCCAATAGCTCTATTCATATTAAGGGTTCATTGTATAGACAGTCAGTTCAGATGATAATTATTCAGTCTGCTTAGAAGCATAGAATCAATCAGAATGGATGTCATTCCAGCACAACAATATTCAGATCTGAAATACTACAGAAATTAATATCAAACATTTAATATCTGTATTGGTTTATGTAAATGCTTTACTTTAGAATCAAATGAGATAAAGGATGTAAACAAATTCCAGAATAGATAAATATTGTGATTGTTCTCTTTATTCTTCTTTTGTTAATTATCGAGTAGAATAAATTCTTCCAAATCGAATGCATTTGTTTCTTGTTGAAACTATGATATGTTGATTACAAGTCATGATATGTCTAAAAACAACGTGCTGAAGACTCGATTAACAAGGACATTCGAGATGAAGGATCTGGGGGCTGCAAAGATGGTTCTCGGCATTGATATTCATAGAGATAGGAAGAGGATCAGGCTTTGGTTATCACAAGCAGAATAACTTGAGTAGGTATTGGTCAAGTATGCGATGGAGCAGGCAAAGGCGGTGAGCGTTCCCTACGTGTCTCACCTCAAGATTTCCTCAGGACAATGTCCCAAAATAGATGAGGAAAAGCAGGATATGTCTTATGAGCCTTATTCGAATGCGGTTGGCAGTGAATGCCATAGTCTGTATTAGATCGATTATTTCACAGGCAATCGGTGTTGTGAACAAATACCTCGGCAAGCAACATTGGGAGCAGTGTGTAACATCCCGGATTTTTGCCAACCTGGGATTAGACGTCCTTAGGCGATGGGTCGATCCTAACCCCTTATTAACTTGTCAGAACTGAATCCCACAGTCTAAAATCGCTCCTTAAAAACCCATTTCCTCACAAACCCAATCCCACTTTCACCACCTTGTTCCTTAAATTTTGTAAGTACTTTCACCATAGACACTATCTTAAACTAACTAAGTAGTATAACTTGGATCACTTTATATACAAACTACAAAGGACTAAGTACCACCTCAGACAGAAATCTTACAGGACAAAATCCTTTAGAAATTAGGCGAGATTTAGTTAGTGTTAAACTAGAGTGCCTGTGAAATTAGCACCAATCACTTTAAATACGATCTGCAAGACCCAAAACTTATAGAATCATTGACGCTAGGTTACCCTAAAATCTAGGATCAATCTCATTACCCGGCTGCTCTCGGGAGCATCTCAAAACTCCGTATCGGATCTGGACCGCACGTCGGAAGTCCGATTAACACGAAGTTAAGGAACTAGGACCGCCTCGCTGGGCTTGACAACCATCTCGGGAATCAAATCCAGATAGTGTCCCAGCGCTATTCGCTTGAGCTCGGAGTGAAGAGTGTGAGAAATGTGAAATTAATTCAAAATAACATATCTTGAATAGTAATCTGGCACCACTCGCTGCGGATCAGTATTAAGCAACCAGACCGTCAGAATCAGACCAAATTACACCCTCGGATCAGGAGAAATTTCATACACATTTACATGTACTCGGAATCTCCGATCGAGATCCGCTGACCATTGAACTGAAACTGGTCCGCCACGCGTGATCTGGAAATCCCACTGAAATGAAAACTTAATAGAACGTAAATCCGGTGTTTGTGAGCTTAAGTCCGACCTTTGGCTCAAGGAGGCCCGCCAGAAGTCCTCCGTTGAGCTGAAACAGATGCCTTTTGGACAAAACCTTGTTCCCAAGTCTATTTCGATGAGTTTTTAGACTAATAAGGACCTTAGAACCCTCTCTCTCACAGCCATACGAATTTGAGATTTGATAGAGAGAAAAGAAGAAAGTGTGGGAGCTGTGGGGGAATCTCCCTTGCCACTCTTCCCTGCCGCTATTCGGGCTCCACCGCCTGATTCTCATCGCTTTCCCGGCATTTCCGGTGTCATTTCTAGTAAAGAACCCTAACCCTAATCTGTTTTGGGTTTTAGACAGTTGTAGGTTGTGAAATAGCTAAACTATTTCATTCTATAGGTTTACCAAACTCCAAGTACCGAAGCTTTTGGCGAACCTAAATCGACTCCATTAGGATCGATCTACGACAAAGTGCAGACTTTAGTGTATAGGTTATGGTTTTCATTCAAACGCTTTCATTCATTTCAGATAATGATAGATTCATTACTGCATGCAATTTGTAACGCCCTGAAAATCGGGGGTCGAGCATAAACTCAACTCCCGAGTTCCAGAACATCACTTATGCAACAAAATGAATGATGATTGAATGTTGACTGTATTCGTGCATTGAACATGAGTGAGATTAAGCCAAAACAGCATATCATACTCCAGAGACAGTTAAGTTTGCAAGCGGAAGACTGTGATAGATAGATAAAATATAACTTATGATGAGTCTCCAGAGTGTGATAACATTACCAGGTTAAATAAATACAAGTGCAGTTCTAAAATGTACCAAATGTGAGGAATGTAATGCCTCCTATCCCATGTACCATAGCCCCGTCAATACAATATCAGGTCTTCATTGACCTGCCAGAGAGATACAGATAGGAGAATTCCTCCTATCATCATAGAAGTAGTCCGGCTCTGCTTCACAAGCATCGCCACCACCTGAAACTCAACAAATCTGGTGGTGTTCGGAACACCGTCCCGTAACGTGGGAGTGAGTGATCAACTCAGTGGAACAGTAAAGCATAGGTTAACATGTTATCAATTCAATCAAGCAGTAATGATAAAGCAGTACAAATCAAACAATTCTAACTACTCTTATTAAATGCAAGAGTGAAATGACATGATGCTGTATGCCCTTGCCAAACCACCCTCAAGCGACATCATCTTACGTTCGCGAATGCTTACTCCCTCAGTGCGCCACATCTACAAAGCACATGCGGTGCGATGATGCTCATGATTACCAAGTTTTTTATTAGTCCATTTCAAACAGCAGTATTGGAAACTAAGGTACCTCCCTTGTATCATTCCCAAACATGATCCATTCTAGGGTCGTCAATCCTAGTTATTCTCATACGATGTTATGGTTTGAGAAGCGTAGTGAAGGCATCGCAAAGGGCTCGTCACCCGTCAGCGCGGATACAGATCTCACCGTATGCGGCTCAATTGCTGGCCGTCAGCTCGAGTACAGGTCTCACCGTACTCGGCTCAATCACTAGCCGTCAGCTCAAGTACAGGTCTCACCGTACTCGGCTCAACTCACACTCTAGTTGCTGTGAAAGACTCGTGGCCAATCACAGACCCTTGGAGTGTACTCGATGATACCACGGAGGACTCGTCGCCCGTCAGCACGAGCACAGATCTCACTCACCGTACTCGGCTCTCGCCGAGGTATCGACAGCTCGAATACAGTGTCCCATACCACCGTATTCGGCTCACGAGTTTGGTTGCGCAATGGTCACTACGGGGAGGCACATGGCCCAGCGTAGGCCGACAGCTCGACCACGGTGTCCCATACCACCATGCCCCACCATGCGGCTCATGCGTCTTAGCGGATCGAGGTACCATGGTTAAAAAGGGGTTTCACTGGTAAGTTTGGTACCCTAGGTTCAAGCAGTAGCGTCCAAACAGGGTGAACATGCATAAGGCAGATCGGGTTACTTGATGAGCTCGACTAGCACGATCGCCTTGAGCTGCACGACATGAAGTGCATAAACAACTTCGTGTGGCCTAGCCACTGCCGACAGGCAACGCACGACTCGAGTTCGTCGAACACATCCCACGTGGCAAATGAATCTCAGCCACGAGTTCAATCTCGTTACCGATTGCCTGGACTATAATCATAGCCCCAAACACAATCAATTACAGAGATATAAAGCAGTAATGGATCAGGATTCAAATCATACAATCAGTCTGGTATTATCCGTTTAGGGCTGCCAGGGCTGTTGCACGCACTCGTTGCTCCGCCGCTCCCCCATCACCCATGACGGATCATACAACGTAAATATAAATTTAAACATATGCATTACATAGTTAAAATCATAAAGCAGTTGAGCATGTTATGAATCACAACACAAGCATGAGTTTGTACATGTTCAATCCTAATCACACAACTATATCAAGGAGATCATACACATAGTGAAAAGAGGTTGAGAATCATATCTCAACACCCTTATATATTACAATTTGCCAACTACTACACATTCAGACATTTCAAGAAACACTTAAACAAACATACATCAACATACATGACATATGTCGATCACATAGGCATTAGGCCAAATCCTTTCGCTAGGGAGTTGCCCCAATCATAACACGCGTACACCCACGACGGATAGTCATGGCACGCAGGAACCCAAGTTCCATATTCATTCAGCTATTTTCACAAACACTTGGGCCACACATTTTAGCACATATAGTGTATACTGGCCGTGGCGTGATTTAGGGCAAATCCTTTCGTCAAAGGGATATCGCCATTACAACAATCATGAATCCATGACAATTAGTCATGGCGAGCACGAATGAGAATTCTATACTCATTCAGCCATTTCCACAAACACTTAGAATACACTATTCCAACATACATAGTGTATGTTAGCAAACATGTATTAGGGCTATTCTTTCGCTAAGCGGTTATTTTATCCGCGTATACCATATTCATACAACAATTAATCATGACAATTATATTTCCAAAATTTACACATACGCGGTATTTCTAGAATACACAATTTCAACATACTAGGCATTTACACACGAGCATGTATTTCAGCGATTCCTTTCGCCAAACTAGTATTTTATCCATATACTATATAATCATAACATTAAATAAACATGTCAAACATTTTCCCGAAAAAAATACGTATACGGTATTTCTACGTATACCTAGAGTATGTGAAATTCCATATTCTACAAACGTTAATCGAAACAGGAAACGGAAAGCACTTTGTACATGTGCATTTACATGCAGATCATGAATCTATCATTATCTGACATTGAAAGCGTTGAAAAACGTAACTTATACACTAAAGTCCGCACCTTTTGTCGTAGAATCGTAACGGAGTTGATAGGTTTGCTAAGCTTCCGTATTCGGCAGTTTGGCAACCTAGAGAACGAAATAGGTTAGCTATTTCATACCTACAACCTATACAAACCCTAAAACAGATTAGGGTTAGGGTTTCTTACCTAGAAACGGGGCTGGAATCGCCGGGAAAGCGATGAGAAAGGGATGGTGCAGCCCGTGTGGTGGCAGGGAACGACGGCAGGAGATTCTCCCACTTCTCCCTCACTTTCTCTCTCTTTTCCCTCTCTCAAATCCAAATTCGTATGGCTGCCATGAGAGAGGGTTTAAGGTCCTTATATAGTCTCGAAACTCACCGAAATAGACTCCTGTTCAAAGGTTACTGCTAATATAGGTATTTCGTCACTTTTCCAGCTCAAAAAGAGGTTCTGGTGGCCCTCCTTGAGCCAAACGTCAGACTTAAGCTCACCACACATGGATCTATGAGGGATTACGTTTTCGACTCGATCGGATTCCCAGATCGCACGTGGCGGGCCACTTTCAGTTCAACGGTCAGTGGGCCACGATCCAAATTTCCAAGTACATGTAAATGTTCCTGAAATTTTTCCTGATCCGAGGGTGTAATTTGGTCTGATTCTGACGGTTTGGTTGCTTAATACTGATGCGCAAGCGAAAGGTGCCAGATCACTATTCCAGATATTTTAATTAGGATGGGAATAGTGTTTTTCACACTCCCTCGCTTCGGATCGAAACGAATGGCCGTGGGACATCGGCTGGATCTGATTTTTGAGATGATTGTCAAGCCCAGTGGGCGGTCCTAGTTCCTTAGCTTCGTGTTAATCGGACTCCCGATGTGCGGTCTAGACCTAATACGAAGTTTCGTTTCATTCCCGAGAGCAGCCGGGAATGAGTTTGGTTCTAAACTTTAGGGAAACCTAGAGTCACTGATTTTGCAAGTTTTGGGTCTTGCAGATCGTATTTAAAGCGATCCCAACGGATTTCATGGCTAATCGAGTTTTGCACTTGGTTAACTTTGTTAAATTTCTAAAGGATTTAATCCTAATTGTTTTCTGGTTGAGATGGTACTTAGGCCTTTGCAGTTTGTATATAAAGTGATCCAAGTTTTACTACTTAGCTAGTTTAAGATAGTGTCTAGGGCGAAAGTGCTTTGAAAAATTGAAAGCACAAGGTAGTGAAGGGTGGGATTTGTGAAGAAAATGGTTTAAGACGGGATTTGAGGCTTTGAATTGAGCGTTTGAAAAGTTAATCAGGTGTTAAGATTGACCCAATGCCTAAGGATGTCTAATCCCAGGTTGGCAAAAATCCGGGATGTTACACAATTACACATGTACAAAGTGCCGTCTGTTTTCCGTTTCGATTAAAGATGAAAAATATGGAATTCTACATACACTAGGTATTTGTAGAAAGTACTGTATACGTATAAATTTTGGAAATATGTTTGACATGATTATTTGTTGTATGAATATATTATACATGGATAAAATACTTGTTTGGCGAAAGGACTCGCCCTAATACATGTTTTGCTAATATACACTATGTATGTAGAAAAAGTGTATTCTAGAAAATACCGTATACGTATACATTTTGGAGATGTGTTTGCCATGATTATTTGTTGTATAAATATATTATATATGGATAAAATACTTGTTTGGCGAAAGGATTCGCCTTAATACATGATTTGCTAACATACACTATGTATGTTAAAATAGTGTATTCTAAGTGTTTGTGAAAATGACCGAATGAGTATAGAATTCTCATTCGTGCTCGCCATGACTAATTGTCATGGATTTATGATTGTTGTATTGGCGATAACCCTTTGACGAAAGGATTTGTCCTAAATCACGCCACGGCCGATATTCACTACTTATATTAAAGTGTGTTGCCCAAGTGTTTGTGGAAATAACTGAATGAATATGGAACTTGGATTCCTGCTTGCCATGAATATCCATCGTGGGTGTACGCGTGTTATAATTGGGGCAACTCCCTAGTGAAAGGATTTGGCCTTATACCTATGTGATCAACATATGCCATGTATGTTGATGCCTATATTTTAAAGTGTTTGTTGAAATGTCTGAATGAGTAGTAGTTAGTAAATTGTAATGTTTAAGGGTGTTGAGATATGATTCTCAACCTCTTTTAACTATGTGTATGATTTCCTTGGATAGTTGTGTGATTAGGAATTGAATATGTACAAACTTATGCTTGTGTTGTGCTTCATAACATGCTCAACTACTTTTGTGATTTTATCTATGTAATGCATATGTTAAATTCATGTTTACGTTGTATGATCTGTCATGGGTGATGGGGGAGTGGTGTAACAAATGCGTGTAACAGCCCTAGCAGCCCTAAACGGATATTATCAAACTTTGATTGTATGATTTGAACCTTGATCCATTACTGCTTTACTATTTGAAATTGATTGTGTTTGGGGCTATGATTATAGTCCAGACAATCAGTACCAGAGTTGAATTCGTGGCTGTGATTCATTTGCCACGTGAGATGTGTTCGACGAACTCGAGTCGTACTTCGGTTGGCGATAGTGGTTGGCCACACGAAGTGCTCATGCGCTTCATATCGTTCAACTTGATGTGCGCTCGAGCTAGCCGAGCTCGTCAAGTAACCCGATCTGTCTTATGTATGTTCACCATGTTTGGACGCCTTTGCTTGAACCTAGGGTACCAAACTTACCAGTGGAATCCCTTTTAACCATGGTACCTCGATCCGCTAAGACTCATGAACCGGGCATGGTGGTATGGGACACCGTGGTCGAGCTGTCGGCCTACGCTGGGGCCACGTGCCTCCCCGTAGTGACCAGTAAGCAACCAGACTCGTGAGCCGATTATGGTGGTATGAGACACTATATTCGTGTTGTCGGCCTACATTGATAAGGTGATGGGGGAGCGGTGCAACCTTTGTGCGTAACAGCCCTGACAGCCCTTTGTAGTGACCTCGAGCATACTCTGAAATCGCAGTGAGCCTTAGGGTTTGCCGCGGCATATAGAGTATGAAGTAGGCCTGTTTCTGTATTGTGATGAATCGTTTAAGGGGTGGTGGGGGAGTGGTGTAACCTTTGTGCGTAACAGCCTTGGCAGCCTCTGCGGTGACCTAGAAAACACACCATCGTCTGATATTAACTAGGACTGACGACCCTAAAATGGATCATGTTTGGGAATGATACAAGGGAGGTACCTTAATTTCCCAATCCTGCTGTTTGAAATGGACTAATTAAAAACTCGGTAATCATGCTCATCATGCATTGCATGTGCCTGGAATATGTGGAGCACTGAGGGATGAAAGCATGCCGCGAGCATGAGATGGTGTCGTATGAGGGAGTATGTCAGTGAGGGCATCCATCATACCTGCATCCATACTTGCATTAATAAGAGTAGTTAGGAGTGTTTGATTGTCCTACTTTATCATTACTGCTTGACTATATTGATAACATGTTAACCTATGCTTTATTGTTCCACTGAGTTAGCTACTCACTCCCACGTTACGGGACGGTGTTGTACACACCAACCAGATTTATTGAGTTTCAGGTGATGACGATGCTTGTGAAGCAGAGCCGGACTACTTCTATGATTATAGGAGGAGTTCTCCTATCTGTATCTCTCCGGCAGGTCAATAAAGACCTGATATTGTATTGATTGGGCTTTGGTACTTGGGATAGGAGACATTACACTTCCTCACATTTGGTATATTTTAGAACTGTACTTGTAATTATTTAACCTGTTAATGTTATCACACTCTGGAGACTCATCATAGTTTATATATTTTATCTATCTATCACAGTCTTCCGCTTGCAAATTTAACTGTCTCTGGAGTATGATATGCTGTTTTGGCTTAATCTCACTCATGTTCAATGCACGAATACAGTCAACATTCAATCATCATTTATTTTATTGCATAAATGATGTTCTGGAACTCGGGAGTTGAGTTACTACTCGACCCCCGATTTTCGGGATGTTACACAGTGGGATGGTTACTTTGATACATTCGGGGTACAAAATACTACGTCTTAACTTTTGAGAAGACAGGAGCAAAGTTGGTAGGGTATGTGAATTCAGACTACGCAGGCAATGTAGATTCCAGAAAGTCAAATTCAGGATGCTCGTTTGTACTAGCGGGTGGAGCAATTAGTTGGATATCGAAGCTTCAGTCCATGGTGACTCTTTCCATGACCGAAGCAAAATATATGGTAGTGACAGAAGCATTTTTAAGGAACATGTTTGGTTAAGAGGCATGATAAATCAGTTGGAACTTCAGCAGGAGGCCGTGCCGGTTAACTGTGATAGCGAGAGCGCTATCAAGTTGGCTACAAATTCTGTTTATTACTCTCGTACTAAACACATTGATGTATATTACCATTTTATCCGATAGGTGCTTGAGGAAGGAAGCGTAACACTAGAAAAGATTCACACTAGCGTGAATCCGGCAGACATGCTTACCAAGGTCATTCCTACAGAGAAGTTCAAGTTTTGTGCAACTTCTCTAGTCTTGGTGATGGCGTAAAAGAAGGACGGAGTGTGCACGAGAAGCATTGATTGAAGATATGATGTAATGCAGAAATAAAAGAAGAGGTCAAGAAGCTACACATTTGAAGATCGAAGACATGGTGGAAATTGTTGTTAAAACGATGTCTTAAATCTAGAGATCTTCAACTAGCCCTAAGAAAGTTCGGCTCGAAGTCCAGCAACAATGTATTTGAAATTCCCGAGATCTTCGACCAGTCAAAGAACGGGCTCGACCAATCGAAGGGTCCTTCGACTAGTCGAAGCTTTGGCTCGACTAGTCAAAGATTACGCAGATTGTACGCGGAATGTGTAAATTTAAGGCGGTTTCTAGGGATGTGTGTAACTGGGAGTTCCCCAACTATAAATAGGTGTCCCTAGGGCCATTCTAAGGAATTCTAAGGCTTTCTAAAGGTATTCCAAGGGTTTTTAAAAGGGTTCTAGGATTTTCAAAGGGTGTAGTAAGGGTGAGATTCGAGGTTGTTCGAATCGGGTAAGTCCTCTCTCTTTGTAATTTATGCTTTCATAGTGGATTTTTGTCGCTTTATGCCATGTTTTTTTTTTCGAAAGGGTTTTTCACGTTAAATCTTTGTGTTCTCTTATGTTTTCTTGGTGCTTTTGGATAACTATCCTAGATCCATCTCTGTGTGACTTTGCAGAACAAATCCCAATAATTTCTATGTTTTCAAAGAATGAAAATTGTACAATTGCAGCACGTGATTTATTATGATTTCGTGTGTTAAAATCCATGCAAAATCTAGTCTATTGATTTTAGTTCCATGGTCCACTAAACACATGCATTACTTAATATAATGTAGTTTTTCAAAGGAAGAATTAAAATTGCGTGGAATATGATACCACGATTATGTGTTGATCAAAGTTTAGCGGAGCTAAGAAATGATGGCTATGTCTTAGAGGAGAGGTGATTAGAACTAAATAAAAATTATGTCTTTAAACATAATTGTCTATTTAAACTAATATATAAATTAAATTAAGCAAGGCAACTAACTCTAAGGCTTCCTGGCCATTAGAGGGTCCAATATTCACATAAACTACAAAAGATATGCTAATTAAGTAACTAGTTTATAAACATGATAGTGTACATGTGTATGTAGGATGTGTTACATATCAACTCCTAGCATTCATCTAATCATGCATACATATAATTAAACATTCAATCACATAAGCATAATTAATTAAACAAGTGCTAAAATACAATACCAAACACAAGCATATATAATGGTTTAGTTTTCCTACTCCGCTCTCGGTGGACGTACTCAACCCATGAGTGTACCGGATTTCACTATTGGAGGTTTTAAATTAGGTTACTTCTAACCTTTACAATCATACATAAGGATCAACTCTAACAAGAGACTTTACATTGTTTTCATATGCTTGCCATGAACCCTAGTTCTACACAGGAACCTACTGACGTGCACTCCCGTTAGAGGCTCCTGTAAGGGACTTTAATTGATTTTATATAAGCTAACTAACAATCTCGGTCCTAATCCAAGGACCCATGTTTACTCTCATTGGAGGCTCCCATAAAGACTAACACGTACTCACCCGTGTCTAGTGAATTCGGCTCTAAACAAGAGCCTACGTCCTAGATAAGAACTTATTCGAGTTTGTGTCACAAACTCTTACCCTCAATCAAAGACAAGAAAAGATAGTATGGACTCACTCGATGACACTTATCAAATTAAGCCCCATTGATGCGTCGTTCTTGAGTCGCTTCTTCAAACTTCATCCGTACTTGAATCCTATTCTCAATTACTCCCCCAATCTTGACATTGATGCTTTGTCAAGGCTTTAGCTCCAAGATCAAACACCTTTCATGTGATGCTCCGATGTGGTGACTATGGTGATGGGAGGTAAGGTGAATCATGTACAACTATTGAAAAGTTGTAAAGTCTAGGGAATTCACCTAAAATGGTCTTCTAGAGAATTTAGACAATGATATACTAATAGAGATTGGGTCTAAAATCTAGAGAATGGTGGAGATTGAGTTGAGGTTGGAATCCTCATTATAGTGGTAAAGCTCAAGAAGATAAATTAAATCTCATGGAATATGAGGCTTAAGATGTAAGATATGATTGGAGATTCACTTAAGCTTTATTTGCACCAAAAACCTTCTTCTGTGCCCAAAGACCAGATCTCATATATAAAGGAATCGAGATCCAACAATAAAAAATGGGAAGAAACGGCTAGTCTTCGATCGCACTGAATGTAGGTTTGGTCATACCAAATAATGTTCAGTCACACCGAATTGAGGTTCGATTAAACCAAATTAGACAGGAAAGCCACTTGACAGACTTAGGTACTTTCAGTCAAACCAAAGGTGGTCTTCGGTCGCACCGAAAGTGGTCTTTAGTGAGACCAAAGGTGGCATTAGTTGCAGCTGAATTACCTAGAATTCTACCATAGCCTGTTGTCCTGTTTTAGTCATTTTTTTGTCGGACCAAAGGGGGGTCAACATGGGACCTCTAAAGCTAATATAAAGGTGGTCAATTTAGGTTCTTATAGCTTAAGGGATGATCAGTAAAAGGTTTACCTATTAGGTTTAAGATCATCTGTAAGTATAGGTTGTTTTGGGTCAAGGGTTAGTGTCTCCAAGGCACCTCATTTACCTGTTCTTTGCTCATTGATGCCCCACCTTCACTTGTGTCTTTAGTCTTCAACTTCCAAGGACCCAACCGACTACATGACACAACGACTTGCATGATTGACAAATATGGTGCATAAATCAGTGCACTAATAAGAATTTGATCCCCAACCATTGGATTAGACGGTCAAAATACCATAATGTTTACAAACATGCAATTGTTGGGTAATAATGGTGTTAATTTCATCTAATGCAATTTCATATTATTGCACCAACATGCCCTAAAGCATCTAATAATAATAATAAATCAAAATATAATTTAAAATTTTATATAACTAAAAACATTCCAAACTATATATAAAATTTGAAATTTTAGATTAGCAATAGATCACACACTTCTGATGGAACTGGACGGTTTGGATTTTAGACTCAACCTGATCTCAAACCAAACCAATCTCTCTCTCTCTCTCTCTCTCTCTCTCTCTCTCTCTCTCTCTCACACACACACACACACACACACACACATTTATCTAAGCTCTTGTTGACTCTCTCCTTTTTTTTATAATAAAGGAGAGGAATGGAGGGTCATGACTTCGTGGTTTTGTGGGGTAGTGGTCAATTGAAATCATATTCATCTTAATACTTGTGAATAGTTTAACTGTTCTATCATCCGACTAGATAGATTAGGACTTTAATTCCATATGTGTTATTTTATATTGAAGTAGCAAATTGATGTTGAGATTACTACAAGTGGATTCTTGGATTCTTAGTGTTTTATCTTTATTATTATTTTCTTCCTTCACATCACTGGATTAAAATCCAACCAACCAAGTTATACTTAGATTAGTACTAGACTGTGTTCCCCATTCCTTGTAGATTCAACCTCGGTCTCACTGAGTAATTACTACATCGCAACCCTGCACTTGGGGTCGCCAACAGTTGGATCACTCTCGGTTTAAAATCCACATTTCTTGCTTTATATGGAAAGATCATGCAGGAAGGTATGCTCGTCCTAGCTAGTTGCAAATAATAATGTAAGGTTCTAGTTAGAGGACCATTGTATACACCGTTTTCATATTTTAGCTCATTAGCATGACGATTCAAAGGATCTTAGGTATTGTCTAATCCAGCCATTAGAGGTGGGCATCGAGTCCAGTCGGACCGAGTTAGATCCAACTCGACTCGATCCAATTTTGCCAACTCCCTGACCTGAACTTGATTCTACTCGAGACCGAGTCCAGTAGGCCTGACTCGATCCTAACCGGATCTTGGCTAGGCTGACTCAAATCAAGTCCGACTTGGTCAGAGATACCGAGTCGGATTGAGTTGGCTACGATTTAGATTTGGTCAATTTGTCATTGACTCATTTTAATGTTGGGTTGGGTCCAATTAGGAATAATCACAAAATACTTAGCTTGTGTTGGGTTCTTATGGTGGGTTGAGCATAAAGGAATTTAGGTGGGGTTAGGTTTAGAAACCTTGGGCCAGATTTCTAAGTTGGGTCCTATTGAGGTCAAATTAGGCTCAAGTTGACCTCAACTCCACCCAACACACCCGAGTTACAACCTTAACTATGGCATGCATGGCGGTGTGGGGAGCATAATGTGAATGCAAGTCTTTGTTGTGTATTGACACAAGTTGACCTCAAGTCCACCCAACATACTTGAACATTTTGTTTTCACCGTCAATTTAATGTCGACAGATCGAAACATTTCATGCCACAGGGACCAATGGTCCACTATTGATTAGACCAAACATGATGTGTATACCGTATTTGAAAATTCTAGCCATTCAATAAAGAAATTCGATAGCAGTCCTCATTCAAGTGTTAAAATATCACAAATCCAAGATAAGATCTTTCAATTTGGGAGATTTTATGAAGCATCATCCATGGTGAGACGTATGATATCAATACGTTAGACCATTTAGCTAGGTCATTCAACTGTTAAAATATCATAAATCCAACTTCCAAAGTAAATAAACTATGTCTATAAACGAACAAAGTAAATAAACTCTGTCAAAAATGAAAAGTAAATAAACCTAACATGCACATACAGACAAATAAAACTTTCATTCCTTCAATAACCTTTGTATGATGAAGCCTTTGTGGCTTGTAGGCAGAGTAACATTGTCCATAATAGTAACCTCCTCCTCCACCTCTGTCATGCCCTATACTCGGTAACCGGACTCACAAGGAACCCGATGGCTGGTTCTGGTCGCAACAGCCTTCACAGTACCCCATTCTCGGCTCCTGAGGCAAGTTCCGATCCTAGGATCCAACAAGGAGGATTTCCATAATAGTATAATCATTCCAATACAATCATACCCAAGATCACAGCAAGTATAGCTGAGAATAATAAAGGCACACATCACAAAATCCACTATGAATTTGAACTTTTACAAATTTTTATAAGGTCCAAAGGGACCACTACCAAAACACTGGGCAAAGCCGACGGACTCAGGGCGGTTTTGGCTACGGCTAAAATCCGTCGGTATCACCGACGGCTAAAAGCCGTCGGCGAAACCCAATAATCCGTCCGCGTAGCACCAGTTTTGAATGGTGGACGTCCAACCATCCAGCCTGTTCTCATTTTGTGGTCGACCTGAGAATTAATTAGGGCTAAGTTTTGGGGATCGATCCCAAAATGATGTGGAGAAATGGATGGACGGCGTGGATGAAACATATCCATCATGGTGGGGCCCATAGAGCCTTCCCATTTCCAAAGGTATGTTTACCGTTTTTTTCTTCTTTAAAAAAACTGTGAGTTTTGTACAGTATGTAAAATAGTGGTGACTCGTTCATGAAAATAGTGTCAATGATATAAGTTATCCAGACCATTCAAATAATCCATCTACTTGTAAATGTTTAATATTTATAATTTTATTATATAATACAATCTTAACTATCCAGAAAATGGTCCCTCTTGCATGTACGGTTGTTATCAAGTTTTTTGTTATAAACAGTGTTAAACTCACACTTCTTCGGATTTGAAATGTTTATGTGATTTAGGAGAGGAATTCCAAAATGTTAAGCGCCGTTTGCTATTTTTGCATTTTCATCGAGCGGGTCTGCAACCTTCCATCGGCCTCTTCCATCGAGCAGCGTCTTCAACGTTCCATCGAGTGGGTCATCTTCCATTGACAGCGTCTTCAACCTTCCATCGAGCAACGTCTTCAAATAGGTAAGCTTCTCTTTTCCCATTCCTTCTCAATCCTGCTTTCGTTTGTTGAAGATGAAGAAGAACTTGCCCGGGCAGTCCGTCAGCTATGGATGCAGAGTTCTAATTGGATTTTATGCCATATAGCTAATTTCTTAGTAATTTAAACTGCCTGCATATCATCCATAGCAGTCTGCCAGAGTATCAAAGTATTTCTCTGGATGAAAATACGAGTCCCAAATTCATTAGCATTGTCTTCCCGCAAGCACGTGGAATGCTGCTGGAAATGACTGCCACTTTTTTTTTTTTTAAAAAGGAAAAGCTTCTTAACAGTTGGCAATGCCTCTAAACCTGCAAGGCTACCTGTTTAAGTTAAGTTGTTTAAGGCAGGATGTGTGTATGAGAGAGAGAGAGAGAGAGAGAGAGAGAGAGACTGTGTAGACATCCTTCTCTCTAGATGGTCCTTCTTTAGTTTTTGGACTGTACCGTAAAATATGCTTCCACAGCGACCACGCCAGTTCCACCATTGGTCATTTTTTCTAACTAGAAGTGTTAATGAGGCAAGTGTGGCAGACATAATGAGTGGCCGGACTGATCCTCAGGCCAGGCCATTCTAATCGTGGGATCACCTGATGGATGGTCCAGATATTGTGAACGTGTCTCATGGAAGCGGATTAGGTAAGACCTCGGATTCACAGAGGTGGGTGGGACCCTTGACTATGGGGCCCACTATGATATATGTGATACATACACGCCATCCATCCTTACCGAAAGCTCATCTCATAAAAAAAAATTGAAATATATCCAAATCTCACGTGTACCATGATAGGAACAGTGGTAATTGATTATTAAAAAATTTCTGTCAACCATAAAAGTTTTGGATTAAGGGCCTGTTTGATTTTTTGGCTCAAGTATAATTACCATGTAAACATGTAGACATGTACTAGTAATGTACAAGGGCCATCATCATGGGTCCTGTTGTGGATGGAACATAACCCATAAATAACACTAGCTCACGATCATAACCATCCGATTGGTGTCTACCAGTCGATGCTTAAGACTAAAATGGTCTGCTGTCCAAAATCAATGGCTGAAATTAGATACTGAAGGGTCAATCCACAATGTGAAGGCAACACTTGTGTGGTGTGGGTTGGACGGTGTCTTCTCTACTAGCCCACCTTTTTTTTTTCTTTTTCTCTGGGTAACTCTGTTTTATTGAATTTTAAAACTAAAAATAGTTTGAAGCAATATGAAAATGCATACATCAAGGTAGGCCCCACAGAGCACTTCTAGCACAGATGTTGGTGCTGGAGGGGTCTTGAATGCATCCCATCCTTTGAATTCCTATCACCATCCGTTGATCCAAACCGTTTATTAGGATGAGTCAGAAACTTGTGTCCATCATTTTAACCATTGAAAATTTGGTTCTTTTATTTTTCTGTGTAATTAAAGGATTGAAATATTGAAATATGATATACTTTTAAGGAATTTATAATCCAAGTAGAGCCCTATGGCATGAACAGTTGTGGACAGCTACAATAAACCCAATTACTTCAATGAAGATAATCAAGAAACCGAAACTGGTAAGCGGTTGAAAGCAGAAAAGGAAGTTATTGAGAGAGAGAACTCTCACCCCAACCCCAACCCCAACCCCAACCTAAAGCATTCTCATTTCAGGGCTGTGGTTAATCGAACTAATCTCATGAAGCCATATATGTGCATTCCGAGGGTGTTCGGTGTAGGAAAGGACCTTCCAATCGGACGGGTAATGACCCTTAGAGATCCAAAACAAAGGTCATGGAAGGTGAAGATTACTGGCCGGAGTGATGGTAGAATTTATTTTTCAAGTGGTTGGACGAAATTGGCGGTTGCTAATGGCCTGAAAGAAGGAGATGTGTGCATCTTTGAGATCATTCCTTCGATGAAAGATGTGATGAACGTTCAGATTAAGAGGCTGGCCATATAGGTGAAGAATCGCCTATGTGTTGTTACTTGGGGTGGGCCCTACTCAGTATTTGTCCTAGAACAAAGATCTGTCCGTTGGTTCTTACAAACAGTTGTAATAAATCTGATCAATGGTCCAGTTTTGGTAAAAATAAAAAATAAAATTACTTCAATGAAGGCCTCTTGCTATCTTCCTGTAAAGACTGGAATACGTGGTTAGAGATCCGTACATGGGGCCTATGGCAACCAAGTAGAGCTCTATGGCATGAACAGTTGTGAAAACAACCAAATAATGAAATTATTGTTAGATTCTGCAATTTTCTATTTCTTGAAGATTTCATAGGGGTTTTTAACATCCATATTTTGAATTCTCTCTACCCAAACAGGTTTGGATAAACCAGTTTTCCCCAGTTGGTATTTAAAATTTTACTTCCTTTTGGAAGGCTAACTTGGCTCCCCTCGATCTTTTCCCCAATAGAGGTTTTCAAATCATTGTATCAACAGCATGTGATCTTGGAAAAGGCTAGTCTGCCTTTTCCATTTTCCTTTATTAAAGTCCATGTGCATTGGTTGAAACTAAAAGAGAAATCCTTTGCTAGAGGGATTCATCCAAACTTTCCCACTGGGTAGGATGGTAAAAGGGAAAAATATCAATGGACCTCATTTAAATGCATGGTTATGAGTCTGTTGAAATCATGAGAATTAACCCATTCAAAAATAAAAAAATAAAAAATAAATCGTGAGAATTCAATTTATAAGCTATTGCTGGATTTTTTAAAAGTAGTCATGTATGATGAAAAGAGCCATATTATTATGTGAAGAAAGATAGTCATTGTTTTGTACATAATTCCTTCTTGTGGTATTTTTGTAGCTTGTTGATGCAAGGACCTATTGCTTGTTTGTTTTTATGGAATTCAAAAGAAATTGCAGACCTTGTAACTGTGGAATCACTAGCAATTAGATAAATCTAAAAAGAAAAGATGTTTTAATTTGCTTAAGAAGAAGCACTACTAAAGTGGGTCTCCTTCCTCTTCAAGAAAACCTAATTGATATAGATAACAGGGCTATATTTGGTTAAGTAAAACAGAAGAAAAGAACTGTTAAATAAATGAAAATTTCTATTTTTCTCTTTTTGGTATGAATAAAAGTAATGGATTCTAAAAGGGGGGGCATGATGGGCTAGATCTCATGGTTTTACAGAGGACAACAATCCATGTGTAGGTGATCATGTGGGGTGCTGTTTTGACCAATGACTGAAGGGCAGGCTTGAGAGTTCTGCTCTTTGAAAATCAGCTGAACCCTGGAAAAAAAAAAACTGGTAAAAACTTCAGTTGGACACGCTTGCCAATGACCAAAAACACAGACTCCAAAGTACTTGAGAGCATCAGGAACATTGCCTGTGTTGTTCAATCACAAACATGAAAACAGGTACCTAATCTCAATCTCATAATGACCAGATGCATTCAACTTCCAAAACCAATAACCCATATTAAAAGAACAAAGAAAAGAAAGGAGGAGGAGAAAAACAAAACCCAAAAGGGGAAAAAAAATAGATAATAAAAAAAGTGAAATCAAAGAGCATGTATCATGGTATTATATATTTATATACCCACATACATACCCAAATGCAGAATATTCTTTTCATGATAGACTGGCAATCTTTCTTTTCTGGGTTTTTTAATGGGCTCAAAGGACCATGAGGTGATCAATATCTTGATTTCTCTCTTTTCCAGAAGTATAATAAATTTTCATTTTTTTTTTTTTGGTTTCCCCCTCTTTTGAGATGGTTCTGATTGTTTATTCTTCATTTCCTTTCTAGGACGTTACACTCCATGATTTGGATGCTGCAAATGCTCACCCACAAGGAGGACAAGATATATTATCACTCATGGGCTAGATGATGAAACCTAAGAAGACTGAAATTACTGAAAAGCTATGACAAGAAATTAGCAAGGTTTTGCTGCTCGTTCTTTGAATGGAATATGGCCTTTAATGTAAATTCATTATGTTACGGTGCGTTTGGTTGCACAAAATATCATGAAATTTCATGATATTCTGCAACAAATTAGACTGATTAGGCATGGAATTTCATGATATTTGGTGCACTCAAATGCAGCCTTAAATATTTCGTTCATCCTATTTAGTCAATTAGTACGGAGTCTGGTGGAAATATGTGTAGTGGGATGGTGGAAGTGTGTAAACCTTGCTGAAAAAACCACATGGTTAACAGCTGTTAACAGATGATATATTGATGAGGGGTAGTGGAGCTTGTCCTTGGAGTCCTATTCATTGATGAGGTGCCTTTTCCTTTCAAGTCTCTTTCATTTTCTACATGGGTTGGTTTGTTCCTTTGGTTTGACATATCCTATTTGCAGGTTCATATGTTCGATATGGAATTCGTTTCATACCTTAATCGTGCCCTTGAAAGCTCCCTATTACCAATAGTAATTTTTACTTCTAACAGAGGAATATGCAGTGTTAGGTGATGAGAAATTCTAGGCTTTCATGAAATGTGAAGGGTGTGAAAGGGCCTAAACTTGATTCCATGAATAGTCATTTGTTTTCCATGCTTGGTTTTGCTGAATGGATGAGTAAGTTGTCAATCATATGAAAAGTGCCCAAGTCCATCAAGTGGGCCTATTTTGAATAATCAAGGGTTTGTTCAAACTTCAAACCAAGTCTGCGGTTTTGTTCTACTAGCTAGTTCATTCTCAAACATTGCTTTCACAAATATCAGCTGCATTGTTATGCTTCCAAGATAGACGTTTGAGAAATAAATACCAACTAGTCGAATTCCAGCTTGTTGCTTTCTGGTATTTCAATTCACTAGTGGGCATGTTTATAGCTTCACATCAAGGTGTCCCGTATCGGTATCGGTTGGCGTAACGGTGACCGCCAAAATCGATACGGATACGGGGGCGTAACGGCGATACGGGGGCGTAACGGCCCGTAACGGCGTAAAATTTTTTTTTTGCCAAAAAAATATGGATTAAATCCGGAATATTCTAAGCAATCCAAATATGCATTCATTTATAAATTGGAACATGGTTACGGTGGTGTAACGGTCCACTCTTTGGTGAGAAGTTGTATCGGATTGTCTGATGAATTTATGAATCAGATAACCTAAATTTGACTACAAAATTCATATATTTATTTTTCTAACTATCTACTATCAATGATAGATATATTAGAATGAATGTAATATGAAAATATCTTACATTAGGTGTTTGCAATTATTTTTGAGGAATTTCTCGAACATACTTGTGCACGTGATTGTGATTCCTGTCTATAACCTGTCATCCTCAAGTCAAGAATATTTAAAAAAATTAGTAGTGTCTGATATACTCCCCTGCAACTTGATTAAGGATTACTTGATTGGTTGTCAGGGGAGTTATTTTAAATACAAGTTCGGTAGTGTCAAGTGTGTGCATGACTACATGGCTTCTTGCAATAATACTGTTGTGACCTGTCTGCTGCAAATACTTACCTTAATACAAATATATACTCACAATCACAAGTCACCAGACTCACCACCAAAATGAAAATCTGCTTTTTTGTGGTTGCTCGACCTCCACATCATCGTCATCGTCACCATCAGGCTGAGGCTGTCCAATAGGTGTAGGTGCTGCATATCCATAATATCCAGTGCCAGAAGGAAATACTAGATCAACGAAACCAGAGGATGACTGATCCTGACTAGGCAACGACTCTGACCCCGAGTAAGGATATCCACCAGTGCCCGTCGAATAGCCATACTGGTGCCCATACTCAGGCTGTTGAGAATCTTGAGATTGAGAGTGCGTCTGCTGTGATGAGTAACTTGGATTTGAATCTGGATATCTATAATCATATGGATATTGATCGGGAGGGCTACTCCAACATGAATGTGATGGAATAGGCTTAGTATAACCACCATAATTATAATCCAATTGACCATAAGAATATCCATCATAATAACCAAAACCATGAGCCTGTTGATGTTCCGGACCTCCCGGTCCCCGTGCACCACTAGATGTACCCTCCTCCGGCTGGCTGTATCGTGACTCGGTACACTCGTAAGTCCGACCTCGTGTACCACGTCGTCGATGTTCATCGTCATCGTGATCTGTAGAAGGCTGTATAGGGGGGTAAGCAACACCAGAAGTGCCAGCACCAGGGGCAGGGGGGTCGTCATCATCTGACACGGTCACGCTACCACTGCTTGTACTCTTTTGTTGATCTTGAGCCGTATCCGTACGTGGCATAAACGCTGCCCCTCTTACTGGGTCCAACACATCTGCACGACTCTCTTGTTGCGCTCTGCGTATTTCTGGGTCATCAATTTCCAATTCTTCACTATCCTCTTCAATTTGCTTTTCCCTTGTTTCCAACCAAGGTAGAAGTGGGTCATCCTCATCATAAATATTGTCCAAGTTTATTGGACAGTAGTCTCCGTCATCAGCAGCTGTAATGCTCCTATGATGTCGTCGCATTCTTAGTTTTATATTGTAGTGCATGAAGACAAGTCTATCTAATGTTCTAGTCTACAATCTATTCCTATTCTTTGAATGAATGAGCGCAAAACAACTCCAATTCCTTTCACAGCTAGAGGAAGACGTTGTCTGGCTCAAAACTTTTACTGCAATTTTTTGGAGAGCCTTCGTACTCTCTCCGAAATTAATCCACCATTCGGCCGGTTGCAACCTAGATACTGCATGCTGTGCAAGAGCATCTCCAAAGCTACCAAGGCGATTTCCAAATGTATCTAATTCATTCAACGCCTTTATTTGCAGATCTAAGTCAGGCTCTAATCTCTTTATCACATTTTTTAGCCTGACACGAACTTCATCATCCGTAGCAAATGATTGGGCATATCTATACCTAGGATTTAGGTAGTAACCTTCAGCATGAAGATCGTGATGGAGTTGCTTTGTCCATCTCTTATCGATCATCTTCCAATAAGTCTCCCAACTTCTACAATCACGTTGAATTGCAAGCTTTGCCTTATCCATGGCATCATATAGGAAGCCCATGGTAGGTGCTTCATCGGTTTCAACAAGACGGAGTACCCTCATTAGTGGCTCCATCACCTTTAGGATCGCCTTAACCTTCTTCCAATATTTGTTGTCCCGTATGGTGTTCGCAACGTCGACCGGTGTCCCTGATGTCTTCTTCCCATGTTTTGTGTTGAGCCATTCTCGGGAAGCGAACATCTCACTCAACTCTCCCCTATGCTGGAATAAACTCTCTAATGCTATAAAGTTTGTTGCGAATCTAGTCGCCGCAGGCCTCAACAACTCTCGTCCTTTCGTGAACTTTCTCATTATTGCGACTACTTGATTATGGTTGTAAATAAATGTCGTCACTTCCCTTGCCCTTTCGACCATTTCCTTAACATTCTTCTTCTTCCCAATATCTTCCAATATAAGATCAATACAATGGGCAGCACATGGTGACCAAAAAAGATGTTTTCTCTTATCCATTAACATATGTCCTGCAAGCTTATATGTTGCTTCATTATCTGTCACAATCTGCACTATATTCTCCTCTCCAATCTCGTCCACAACTTTATCCATTAGTTCATTAATATAATTAGCATTTTTTGTTGCCTCTGACGCATCAATTGACTTATGGTATATAGTTCCTAAGTGGCAGTACACCATGAAGTTGATCATGCTACGTCTGGTTGGGCCAGTCCAACCATCACACATAATCGTGCATCCTCTGGCTTGCCATACAGGTTTAAAGGTAGCCACGTATGCTTTCACATCCGCATACTCTGCATTTGTCCATTTCCCTCTAATGTGTCCTTAGCCGTGGGAGCTTTTATTCCTTCACCTGCTTCTGCTGCAGCATCAATTACCACCTGCCAATATGGAGAATTGGCCGCATTAGGAGGTATGTTAGCATGTATAAATAACTTTGCTGCTGCTCTACCTAATTTCTCAACGGAAGTTCTACTCCACATTTGTTTTATTTTTTTTTGTTTAGTTGATTCTTTCTTAAACAGGATTGGATCAATAGAGGGTCTCCTAGACTCATTTACTTCTTCATCTTCACGTATAGGGGCATCACGTGAAGATGTTTGTCGTCGGCTCCCAAACATACGTCGTAACCCACCAAACCTACCCCCCAGACCCTCAGTCCCACCTACAGAAGCAGTTGCACTTCCAGTTGCACTCTGACTCCCACTCCCACTGCCCCCCCCTCTATCACGCACTGACCCATGCGTGCCAAACATGTGGCGACGTTCTTCCTCTTCACGAGCTACACGCAAGCTCTCTCTCCTAGCTATAGTTAATTCCCGATCTGAATCTTCGTCAGAATCAATAATATCTTCATCACGAACGCCCATATATTCAGGACCAAACACCTCCTGTCGAGCTGCATCCAAAATATCATCTTTCTTCTTTTGTACAGCAGCACGTTTACCCTTCGACTCATCCATACTAGCTTGCATTAAAAGCATTATCTCTCTCGGTACTCTAGCACATGGTGCAACTTGACCTTTTCGATGTACTAAATGTTGTTTGAGACGGGTAATTCCACCAGTCACATGTCTATCACAATAGTTGCACTTCATTTGGTGCCTAGTACCGCCAACCCTCTCACAATGTTGCCATCCAATATCCTCACTTACTTGTTGCTGGCCAGACCCAGACATTTCTTTAAGTTTAGGTAGATGAGTGTATGTCTGTATGACCTATATTAATAAAGATGATTTTATGTTCTAAGTAAAATACTAAACCCTAAGAAGCTCCAAAACCTGTCCAATATAAGCAAATAAAAATATAAAGTCACTAATTCGAAAATACAAAAAAATATTAAATAGCACCCCAAATCTGTAAAATGCACATTAACATTTTCTATTATGATTAACATATCACATGGCATGATTAAAACAGAAAAATAACCATTAAAAATTGATTTTTCGAATTAAAAAAAAAGGGTAAAAATACATGCGTAAATAGAAAAAAAATATTTAAAAAATATTAAATGGCACCCCAAATCTGTAAAATGTACATTAATATGTTCTAATATGATTAACACATCATATGGCATGATTAAAACAGTAAAACAACCATTAAAATTTGATTTTTCGAATTAAAAAAAAAAGGATAAAAATACATGCGTAAATAGAAAAAAATATTAAAAAAATATTAAATGGCACCCCAAATCTGTAAAACGCACATTAATATGTTCTAATATGATTAACACATCATATGGCATGATTAAAACAGCAAAACAATCAATAAAATTTGATTTTTCGAATTTAAAAAAAAAAGGTAAAAATACATGCGTAAATAGAAAAAAAATAATAAAAAATATTAAATGGCACCCCAAATCTGTAAAATGCACATTAATATGTTCTAATATGATTAACACATCATATGGCATGATTAAAACAGTAAAACAACCATTAAAATTTGATTTTTCGAATTTAAAAAAAAAGGGTAAAAATACATGCGTAAATAGAAAAAAATATTAAAAAAATATTAAATGGCACCCCAAATCTGTAAAACGCACATTAATATGTTCTACTATGATTAACACATCATATGGCATGATTAAAACAGCAAAACAATCATTAAAATTTGATTTTTCGAATTTTTAAAAAAGGGTAAAAATACATGCGTAAATAGAAAAAAAATAATAAAAAATATTAAATGGCACTCCAAATCTGTAAAATGCACATTACTATGTTCTACTATGATTAACACATCATATGGCATGATTAAAACAGAAAAACAATCATTAAAATTTGATTTTTGAATTTTTAAAAAAAGGGTAAAAATACATGCGTAAATAGAAAAAAAATAATAAAAATATTAAATGGCACTCCAAATCTGTAAAATGCACATTAATATGTTCTACTATGATTAACACAACATATGGCATGATTAAAACAGCAAAACATGTTAAAAAAAGTATAAATACCTATTTTTGACGAATTCGAAATTTCTGAAAAATGGCCCCCCGAGCTTCGATTCAACAAAAACCGCAATACAATGCGTTTTTATCACAAAAACCCAACCAAGGTTGGTCGAAATTGGCAGTAGAAGGGGTGAGAAGTACTTTGGAAGCAAGAAATTTGAAAAAAAACAGCAAAACAGTGCTTAAAATGGCAAAAAAAAAAAAAATCCGTTTTCTGACCGTTACGGGCGGCCCGTTACGGGTCGACCGTTACGCCCCGTATCGGCCCGATACGGGTGCAAAAAATCGTATCGGCCGATACGACCCCGTAACGCGTAACGGCTCGGTCCGTTACCGTTACGTATCGGCCGTATCGGCCGATACGTAACCGTTTTGGCACTCCTTGCTTCACATGGTATGTCTGGATACTTCGTCCAAACTAAATGGTATTTACTATGCTTTGTAATTTCAGTTTCCAAGATAGAAGGTATGAATACAAAGGTCTTAATAAGGTCTGGAAGGGGAAATTAGCAGACGCAAAGGCTAGTGGGAATTTTATTTAAGGATTCATGAAGCACATGTATGGGTGATACAGTTGATCAATCTTTTACAGTTCTTATGTTGATTGTTTTATCTTATTAAATGTCCAGCAGGTGCATTACACTCTCTAGTCCGTATGTAATTGTACACATTTCCTTTGTGTATCATTGCACTTATTTTGATGTCATGTATTGGTTTTACATTCAGGTTTTTCATGTTAATTTGCTGATGTGCATGTAATGTTGCCATGCTATGACTGTATGGCATGCCATCTTCTTTCTCGGGATTGTTGCTAAGGTAAGTTTTAAGAGCAAGAAATGTTGAACAATATTCTCATGAATGGGATTGAGTGTTTTTTCAGTGGTTCACACAGATGCCAATGTGGCATAGGTATGTGGTCTAGGCCATTCATCAGGTAGCGCCCTTTAAAATGTTTGCTTGGAATTTCATGTTATACTAGTAATGGGTTCATTCGTCTCATTAACTTCTCTAACAGTTGTGCATGTTAGTTTGGACTGATTAACTTTTTCATATTACAGAATTGCTTCGTGCCCTCTGCCTTTTATGGATGCCAGTGGCTTGTATTCTTTGGTGAGATCTTTTCTTTCATTAAACTGCTAGTTTTTCTTTGTCATATTGTTATAGAGAAATGCTTGTGCAACGGGTGTTTTCATACAGTTCCATGAAGTGTGCACCATAAGTGTACAACTTCAGTTGGGTCAACTTAAACCTGATTGGCCCAACCTGAACTCTAGGTTGTGTTCGGTTGGGATTGGGTTGTTGACCCTCAACCTCACCTAGGTTGGGTTGAAAATCCTTAAACCCAATCCAACTTGAACCTTACCTTGTATGCAGAACATCTCTTCATAGTGAAGAATCCCTGCCCCAACCTGCGTGCTCAATGTAGGTTTGGCTTATCTGGAGCTAGGAGTGGTAGCTTTGACCACTATAAATAAAGCAGTTGTCCCATTGCGGCATCCAAGTGCAATGTCCAAGCTATTGTTTCATAAACTGTGGCCCACCTGATGAGTGGACCAACCTGATTCTTAGGGAATAGCATCTAGGTAGAGGCTTCACTCTAATGAATAAATTGGATCTCATAGAAAATTTGCCACGCTGGCAGATGTCTGGCATGTACATGAGCTGCCTTGTACATGCCTGTGCTGACCAAAACCCATAGTACCGAAAGGCAAGAAAGAAAAAAAATAAGGATCTTTAGCTTGCTTGCATTTGTCCTTGCTGTGACAGCATTTGTTCTTGGGCTATTGGAAAGCTGTAGAAGCTTCACACATTCATATTGGGTCTATGCTCTTGAAAATGAGAGAACAACATTAGCTATAGATTATGAAGAGCTTTTGATAGCCATGAATGTTATAAAAATCTAAGAAACAACCCATACAGATTGACCATCACATTCACCTAAAACAGCCCCTTACCTCGTATGAAGAGCAATGTAGCTTTTGACGAGTGATGAGCCGCAAATGTCACATCATTGGTGGCATGAGTAGCCCTGCAAATGATATTAACAAACCATTAAAAAAACAAGGCAGCTTCTACCTAATTACAACCGTATGGATAGATAATAAAGAGAGGTATTTGCCAAAAAGGTTTACATTTCTCTTTATTATAATATGGGTAAACAGCATTTTTTAAAAAGATCTGCATGATTATCAAATAGCCACTAATTCAGGGTATTTTAGGTCCAAAAGATTTGTTGAGAATGTGTTGTATGATGATTTTCTATCTTATAATATTGCAAGAATTTTTTACATACGTCTTTGCATATATAGCTGTTTTCACCTTTTCAGGTTACCAACTCTATAAAAGCCGACATTTCTATGCGTTTCTGTTTCTTTTACCAAGCTTTTAACTGTTTTTCCAAGGATCCAAATGGTATAAAATTCAAACCTTTTCTAAATCCCAACTTTCCTAATACCATTTTTTCAAGACCAGATCCTCTCTTTGTAACTCAAAGAAGCCCAACTCTAGACACTTTCCACAGGTTGCTGCACCATGACTTGTCATGCAGGTCACTCATTCCTACCAACATGCTGCTTGTGTAGGACGTCTGCACCATGCAAATGAGTAATCCTCATCTTGAAAATCAGTCTGATCCACTCAGTAGTGGACCACAACTGATGCTTACACGAGATGACCGTCGAAAGCTTTATTCGAGTTTTGGTTCATTGTAAGCTTTTCAAGTGACCTTTTTCCTGAATTTTTTGGCTTGGAATTACTCAACTAAGTTCCTGCTATAGCTGATAGATGGTGTGTTCATGGCTGTAGCTAATAGATGGTGTGTTTGTGCTTCATAGGTATCCATATGGTCATGAGGAACTTGTTTGTGAGGACATTGATCAGGTAAGTTTCTGTGGAAATTGCATGAAAACATTTTGAGAAAGCACCATTGATTTTCTCATGTGTGGTTTAGTCGCAGACATAAACAGAGAACAATGGAATCACTCTACATGGAACCTGCTTATCTGGATTCTCCTCATCTAAATCATTCATAAAATTGTACTTTGAAGGATTTTGTTTCATATTTGTCATTGATGATGCTTCTCTCTGTTTCTTTAAAGACAGCTGTTGGGGACATTAGAGGTAATTCATTGCAATTATGCTACAATATTAGATGGTTTTTTTTTTTTTTCCCCGGTAACTGCTTCAGGCATTTTCACAGTTTACACTACTTGATGAATGGTCAGATCTTTGGCATGTGTGCTATCTGATGGTGGGAATCATTTTTGCATTTTGCTATCTGATGAATGGTCAAATTAGAACACAAATTGCATTTTTGTAGGCAATCGAGATTGCTTTCAAAGTTGAAATCATGCAATTTTTAGGTTTTTCATTGTTTTTTATTTTTATTATAGTTCGAACATGGTGATTATCAATGCTGCTTTAATCCGATCTTTGGTTTTCATAGAAATTACATTTATCAAATGCATATCGTAGCAGAAGAGTGCATTTTTCATGTATTTGGGACTGTTTTTGAGGTTGAATGGTTGTTATTTTTGGTATTTTCTCTAGTTCAATAATCTGTTCCAAGTCTGGGAGTTGTTTAAACTCTAATTCAATAATCTGTTCCAGCATTTGGTGAGTTCCAGCATGAACCCTATCTGAATGAAAGAATCTGTTTGGCTTTGCAGCAGCGAAAAATAGTTGACTGTGCAATAATTGACTGCAAGTCATTAGATTTTCCTAGATTTGGGGGGTTCCCGCACAGGGGCAGTTTGGTAATTTTGGAGTCCTTGGTTAGGGTTTGGGCTGAAAGTACGAGTGCTGGAGCCGACGCTTTCAGAGTCCGAACTCATTCTTTTGAAAAATAGAAAAATGGGAATATTAGTAAATATGGATTTTCTTGTTAAGAAGAAAATGGAAGATGGATTGAAAAAACATAAAAGAGATTTTTTTTTTCCTTTTTTGCTTCAAGAGAGAGACGGAGAGGTGAGTGGGGAAATCGAGGGAGAGAGTGGGGGAATGAAGTTGCTGCTTGAGATTTTAAAATAGCGAGTGTAGTTTGGTTTGAAAATAATGTTTCACATGTGTGGCGTGCTTGTCTATGAGAGGTGTCTACGGACGTGGATTAGTTAATGAACGCGACAATAGCGAGTTTGCAATAGATTTTTGTTTGACAAGTTCATCATTTGGGGTCCCACCAAGAGCCAAATCGGGTAGTGATATGATTAGGAAGGTTTCTTCTCTCATAGCAAGTTTGCAATATCTACTATTTTTTTTTTTGAAAGGTACATATCAACCTTGATGACACAGATGTGTATATGCACATATCCATACTCTCATAGCTCATGTATTCCATATGAATGACTCTTTAACCATTATGTATGTAAGCCCATAACCCACTTCCGAGCCTACACAGCCATGGATAAGCCATCTCATCTATGTGCCACCACATGTGCCAATGTCATGTCCTGATTCTTGGAATCCAAAAGCTGCAGGCAGCATTTGTTTGTATGCTAGAAAGCTTTGACTTTATGATATTTACTTTTGCAGGCAAAGGTCTCTGCTTCCTGCTTTTGAATCTGTAGAAATGCGCACCTTAGCAAAGAGTTTAAGTAGGTAAATTCAGTGCCACTTGGATGGAAACCATAGCTAAGCAGTCCCTAATTCTGGGTTTTACAAAATGCCCTGTTATCCATGGATTAGAATCCATTAGTTGGCATATCTTTACTATTGAGTTGGTACGAGTGTTAATTTATATTCGGTCTTTGTTACTTGCAGGAATATCATTTGTGGGAATCCAGATGTGAAGTGGGAAACCATCAAGGGGTTGGATAATGCAAAGAGCCTTCTCAAGGAAGCAGTTGTGATGCCAATAAAGTATCCCAAGTAGGTCTCATTAAGTCTGGCAATGCCTCATGGATAGTTCTATTAAAATTGTTGAGAATTATTTGAGAAATTTTCTTTTAGATGAATAATTTGTTAGCCTTTGAAGCTCATTACGTTAGGTAAGCTTTGTATTGCATATTGCGCCACTTTTTATCCATTTATTTCTTATATGTCCATTTGGTGAACTTCTCTAATTACACCAATCTACTTCTCAGTGCTGCACATTGCATAATTGCAAGAAAGAGAAATTGAAGCTGAAAAGTCTCATTGTTAGATGGATATTAGAGTATTGAGCTTGATCAAAAGTTGTTAGATGGAGATTAGAGTTTTGAGCTTGATCAGACTAAGTTGGGAGATTGATTCTGTTCATCAGCTTATTCCATTTGGGCTGCATTAGGAGTTTTGGCCATGTTTGGTTGCAGCACTGATATTTGGTGGAAAGTCCAAAGGGATTAAAATAATGCAATTTTGTTAAACTTCTCTTGTTTCTTTTTTTTTTTTTAAGCATATATCCAATCCAAATATTTAGAATTTGGATGATATATTTGATTTTGATTTCTTCCTTTTCTATTGTGTACACTTACCTTCTCAAATAGGTTGGTTCGTTCAGAGCTTTGGAGAAATGGGTATATCTAGTTTTGGATGTGTGTTGATTAATGCACATCCATAACTAAATATACCAATTTCTCCAAAGCCCTAATGAACCAACTTATTTGAGAAGGAAAAGTCTACACAATAGAAAAGGAAGAAATCAAAATTAAATATATCATCCAAATTCTTTTTTTTCTTTTTTTTTTTAATTAATGAGAATCGCCGACGGTTTTTAGCCGCCGACAACGCCGACGGATTTTAGCCGGCGAGAACACCGACGGTTTTTAGCCGCCGAGAACGCCGACGGTTTGTAGCCGTCGGCGAGCAACCCCGACGCACCCTTTACCGACGGACCTTGACGGCTAAAAGCCGTCGGGGAAGGTCATTGCTGACGGTTTTTAGCCGTCGGCGTTGCCCTGTTTTTTGGTAATGGACATACATAAAATAATAGGAGAAGGGAAGAAAAGTCTACAACATTAGAGTCCTCAAGCTCAACTCTACTCCACGCTCTGCCGCTACGATGCCTGCCTAGGATCTCCTACATGCATCAATCGTGCATAAGCTTATAAAAGCTTAGAGGGTGGTGAAGGTATGTGATAATAGTGCACAGAAGGATAATAGGAGATACAGGAAGGAAACATGATTAAAGCCAGCACCACCAACCTTACCAAGGCTGTCATGAACGCAAGAAGCTATAACAAGGCAGTACAATAATGAAGGAAGCTATACCAAGGCTATATAATGCAATGAGTACTGTAATGCAATGAGTACTGGGCGCCATGTCAAGGTGATGCAATATGAGGCTTACACAGCCGATGCAAATGCAATACGAAGTAATGTCAGTGCTCATATCCAATCCACATATCAAGTACATTTTCATCATAAGGAAATCACCGGGGTCCATTACACTATTGGATGACTGTCGCTTTACAGACCCCGCACAGTCAAACGAGCGTCAGAGACCTCACTACCCGCCTGTGGACAGCCAATCACCAGCAAGGCTTGACGGAAGCGGACCCATTCACGAGCTGGTCAGACTTAGCCTAGCAATGCCTCCTTACATCAGGCAAGTAAGGCCACACCCCTATCCAACCGACTACACGACAGTGGGAGTCACGGCCTAACGGTATAAGGCCCTCGTGCGCTCATATATTCCACCTGGTCACAGCGTTGGAGCAGATCCTTGGTACCATGAAAGTTTTAGAAATTTCACATATGGGCATCCTATGCACTCGGTATGCTCAAGTAACATTTTTAGTGTCCAAACATGGCCATCCACGATGTATCTGTGGAGGTTATAACCCTGATGAAGCAAGGGTGATAATGCTCATATGTTATACAATGTCAGATGCATGAATCACACAATCAACCATGCATCAATTCCAAGCATTCAACGTGCTCGAGAGGGTATACTACGTCCCTCGGAGAAGGTAACATGCAAGGCCTAATGGCATAATATAACCACTCATACATAGTGTCAACCAAGCATACAATAATGTACATGGGTCATGAGGATGAATTTAATCACACTATATGGTGATATACAACGTATATTATATTCATCCTATCCAAGAAGAAACCAAGACTAGGTAATTAGACAATATCCTTAAGGAATCCAACTTCAAATGGGGGCCCATTTACCTGGGATAGCCCACGAGGTTAAGTATACAAACTACAATATAAGTAATATAGAAATGAGCCTAGCAAGAGTCTAATATGATTATCTAATCACTCTTAAATACAACTGGGCCTAGAGGGGTCCATAATGGGGACATTTAATCGTCATTCCCCAAAAAAACATATCAACCATGAACTATATGGATAGAAGGCCCAATGCCTACATTTAAGATAAAAATAAAGGTAACCACATACATATATTCCTCATAATAGGTCATAAAATGATATAATACCACTTTTAACAACATGGGCTCTAAGAGGAAAATTAAGGCCCAAGGCTCAATTTCCAATGGCCATAGAATCCATGCATTAAGTTGGACTTGGTGAGCAGCCCGCGTACACAATATACGACCCAAAAAATAAGTTTAAGTTTCGATGAAATGGGCCCAACTACATCAGCCCAATAACTAGTAATTTAAGTGGGCAACCAAGGGCCCAATACTATCCTTATCTCAGCCCACAAGTCCATCAAAATGGTGGAAGTCGGCTCCATATATGGTTGGGCCAAGCTGGGATGTCCCAACCCACTTTGGGCCCATGGGATGCCCCAAAAATCTGATCTAAGATGGGGTCCTCATGTGATCACTAAAGATGACCCAAAAGAATGCACTGATTAAGCCCAAAGATTATATGAAAACATAAGCATGTAACACGTACACAAGTTCTCAATATGGTGGGGCCCATAACCAAATAATGTTTTAACCATAAAATTGTACATCTAAGGCCCTTTGATAAACTTTTGGCCCGTTTGACTTCCTAAACCTGCTAAGGTCTAGAAATTAGTTAAATATGTGGAAATAATCTCATTAAAGCCAACTATACTCACTGGGGGACCCCACCAGATGGAGAGTGTGTATATATCATGAAAAGATCATGTGGGCCTGCTACTAGATTGTGAGTCCAGTAACAACCCAAGGTAGAGAGTGCTTCCATGATTGGGTGATCCAAGGCTTGAATGGCCAGGACCAACATACGTTGAGGTAGGCTCCACATACATCCACATTTAGCCTCAAATAAATGGCCTATGGTTTATGGTGGGCCTTTAACCATCCATAGAGAAACCCATAGGCCTACCTTAGGATCACCCAAGAGGACATCCAACCTCAACTGGTTTCCAAGAGGTAGCCCACTACGCATATAAAGTAAGATCTAAGGCCCAAGCAATACATGGCCTGGTGGGCTATACATAAAGCCTAACTCATAGGAAATATAGTGGGCCCTCAAGCAAGGTTTGGGCCCAATCATAAAGGTCATAAACACACATATTGTGGTGGGCCTCATGGGCAGCCCAGTAGTTCAACCAAGTGGGCAAATTCACATTTAATACTAGTGAGTTGGGCCTCACTTCTTAGCCCAAGCACAGGGTTAATTTTGGTAGGCAGTCAAGGGCCCAACTACTCGCATATTATAGCCCATAAACCCATCACAATAGGTCGAAGAGTATAGGCCCAAAGATTGATGGGCCTCCTTAGAAGGACCTAGTCTAAAAGAAAAAGGTTAAGGAACTAGCAATTATCCATATACAATGATCCAATAAAACCCATCTTGGGTGGGCCTCAGATGGGCTCTAATTAAACCCAAAAATACTAAAGGAATATGGAAAGATAGCTGATTAATCCATCCTCAAATCTGGTGGGCTATGCTGCCCCAGAATAACTCTTATGGGTAGCAATGTTGGGCCCATTGCCAAATTCTAGCCCACCCATTTTCTGGGTTGGTTGGAATCCAACAATAAAATTGTTTTATAGTATATTTAATCACGGATGGCCCACACACATCACTGTGGGTCTCACCAGATGAGCAGTGGATATACAACACTTACTTCAAGTTGGCCATGCCGTTGAAATGCAGGCCCAGCAACCCAAGGTAAGGGCGTCCCATTGTGGGTGGTCCTACGGGCCTGGATATTTGGCCCAAAACTGACCCAAATTTATAGGCCGCACCACGGATGGTACACTAGCCCGATGGACCTGAAAATTTGCAGGATGGTCCTTCCATAGATGGGCCACACCTTCACAAAATTTCATGATTTTTGGATAGTCACGAAACAGACTATCAAAAAATTTGGTTTATCTAGACGTTCCAACGTGGTGGGCCAGTCCAGCCCTCACTACGGTGTGCACGAGGGTCCATTGGCCCTAAATATTTGTAGGTGGGTCCTACCATGGGTGGACCACCTCCCTGTAAAGTTTCATGATTTTTGGATACTCAGAAGTATTTTAATAAATTTTGGAATTACAATCTGTCCAGGGTAAAATGTTGCTAGAAATATAACTGTCCTGAATTTGGGCCATCCAAATGGGTGGGTCCTGAAATTTGGACCCAAGGTCCCTCATCAAGCCTACAACAAGGTGGGACCCAGAAATATGGCCAACCTTCTGAGAAAATATTTTTAAAATTTTGTTTTTATGGGATTATGTTACTGGACTACACAGCAGAAAATTTCTGGCAGTCCACTATGTTGGCCCACCCTTTTGGATGCCCAAATGGGGTCCATTGGGGCTGAAATTTGGTATGGTTGTAGGTGGGTCATGCAGCTAAAAGAATCACATATTAATTTTGTATCAATCTTTCCACCAAATTTCCAGAATTAATGCCCCAAGGTGGCCCAAAAATCTATCCAGACAGTTTCTAGACAGCAACATTACATTGGAAATAATGGAAAAGAATAGAAGGAAGGGAAATCCGGCCATAGGGAAGGGCTCCGCCATTATTGAGCCCACTCAAGAAAATCCAACCACACATCATACACCAATATACATCTACACTATAAATCTCATACATGCATGACTAAAAATTAAAATGGATGGTGGGGATGTCATTCCCACCATGATCCTAAGGTCTAGATGACCTCATCATGCAAGGAAATTCAAGGATCCACCATGATGGGGTCCATAAAGGAAAGCCCCATGCATGGGACATGCATGCATGAGGTGGGCCGTTTGGCCACACTTATGAGGACGTGTGGGATCTCCACCATTGATTGGTGGGTCCTACACTCCCCTCATGAAAAAAAAGGAGATCTCCACTATATAAATCAGATTTACCACATAAGGAAGCACCCACCTAGATCAACCTTGAAACTTACATCACCATCATCTAGAGGCTCCAAGCAACATAGATCAATGGCTAAGATCAAGTGATAAGGGGTAGATGAGGAGGTATTTTAGGAAGAAGGGGCTGGAATGGAGGGAAGATGGGATGGAGAAATGGAGGAAAGTTGCTAGGGAAGAAGATAAGAGAGAGAAATGAGAGGGAAAAAGCTTTTAAGAGAAGTAATCATTACCTCTCTTACCTAGGGTAGAGAAAGTGATGATTGTAGTAGGGAGATACAAACAAGGTTGTAGAGTAGTAGCCTTTTAGAAATTTCAGCCTAGGGTGACATCATGTGTATGGAAAAATGTGTAAACCATAGTGGGGTCCACCAATCATGCAATCAATGGCCCATATCGATTGATGCTCATAACTTGAGATGTACATATCGGATTAATGCACGGGACACGGCGTTGGAACTGCGGTGCCGATATGGACAAGATAACATGGGTCTCGGGCCGATCCGAGTCGGTTCAACGTGACCGAACTCGAGGAAGACCGTAAATGCTAACCAAAAGTCGTGGGTGGCCGAAATTCGACCGGTTGGACTGTGGGACCAATATGAATAGAATGCATACTCACACACACACATATACACATGCAAACTCGGGTCGGGTCTCACAATTCTCCCCACCAATAAAGAAATTTCGTTCTCAAAATTGATAAAACCAGAGCAATAAAAATGCATAAACGTCATATATATATATATCAATTATCAACCACAAGAGAAGGCAATATAAGCAGTACAAGTAATCAATCATCGAATAAATGGGGATAACGCTCTCTAATCTCGGCTTCGCGTTCCCAAGATGCCTCGGCCTCCAAATGATGACCCCATTATACCTTCACCAAGGGAATCCTGAGGAACTGCTCCTTCCGATCAAGAATGTGAATCATCTGCTCAATGTATGAAACATCCTCACGGACCTCGAGTGGTTGCCAATCAATCACAGGGATAGTGTCCAACCCACATTTCTGCAACATAGAAACATGGAATACGTCGTGGATCATGGACAACTCAGGAGGTAAGGCAAGCCTATAGGCCACAGCACCCAAGCGCTCGGTAATCTCAAAAGGTCCAATAAATCTCGGGGTGAGCTTGCTCTTCACACCAAAGCGAACCACGCCTTTCATAGGTGAGACCTTGAGATATACCATGTCCCCGACTACCAACTCGAGAGGTCGATGCTGACGATCAGCAAAACTCTTCTGCCGACTCTGAGCTGTGTGCATCATCTGCCTGATAACATCAATAGCCTCTGACATCTGAAGCACAAGCTCGGGACCTAAGAGACGACGCTCTCCTACCTTGGTCCAACAGCTAGGAGATCTGCACGGTCTACCATAAAGTACCTCAAAAGGAGCCACGCCGATAGTAGCCTGATAGTTGTTGTTGTATGCGAACTCGGCGAGGCGCATATGCTCATCCTAACTACCCGCAAAGTCGATCGGACAAGGTCTGAGCATATCCTCAAGGATCTGGTTGACCTCTTTCGGTCTGCCCATCCGTCTGCGGATGATAAGCGGTGCTGAGATGCAAGGTGACCCCCAACACTTGCTAGAAACTCCTCCAAAACTGAGACGTAAATCTGGAGTATCGATCTAAAATGATCGAAACTGAGATGTAGTGCAGTCTCACTATCTCCTCAGTGAACACCTTTGCAAGCCGGTCCATAGACCAGGAAGCACGCACTGGAATAAAATGAACCGACTTCGTCAAACGATCGACGATAACCCAGATGGTATCGTGACCACCCTAAGTCCTTGGTAAGCCTGCGATGAATCCATCGATACGTGCTCCCACTTCCACTCTGAAACGCTTAACGGCTGTAAGGGACCAGGGGGTCTCTGGTGATCGGCCTTGACACGCTGGCATATGTCACACTCAGCCACAAAACTAGCAATTTGGCTCTTCATCCCCTGCCATAAGTACTACCTTAACAACAAAACAAGCTAACAAGCTTAACATTGGCAATACAAAACTATTCAGTGGGCAAGAACTTCTCACCAACCAAAATGGAACACGATAATATCATCGGCCTAACACAGCGATCTTTCCAAAAATGTCGATATTAACAATCCCTTACGGCAGACTCTAATAGAAATCTGAGTGAACAAAAGCCCTTGGATACAAAAAGGGTGCGATGCACCAAAACACAAGACTTACATAAGGAGACAAGGAGAATACCCATAATGACTCCCCTAATAACTAAGGGTCCTGCTGAGTCGCACAAAATCAAGCCTGAGGTGGTTGGGGAGGTGTCTGTCTCCTCTGCATCTGTGGTCTCTGCTGCTACTGCGGTCTCTGCGAAGGTTCATCCTACTGATGGGGACACTCAGGCCTACGGTGTCCCATCTGTCCACAACCGAAACAAACTCCGACAAATGGTCTAGAAGAAGGACTGCTGGCTGCGCCGATGATGAAACTAACTGGGTAGAAGATGGCACTGGTTGTGCCGCTGGCAGTCGAAACCCTAAACGTCTCATACGTCGACGATACTGACGCTGATAGTAGCCACTGGAATGCGCCTTCCTCTTTCGGCCTTCTCCCTGAAGTAAATATACCGTCATTGGGGCTTGCTGCGAAGTCGAATCTCGCAAAAAGGGGCTTGCACGCTCCTCTTCTGCCTGTCCGGGTGTCTCAGGAATAGGTCGACGGGTCTAAAGAACATCAGTAACGACCTACATCAATTACTGGAGATGCACAGCTCCTATAGGAATCATCAAATAAGCGGGGGTAGCACTGGCCTCTGACGAAGGCATAGGTACGACGAGAGCCTCAGGAATAGGCCAACATTGATGATGGGCTCTACATGATGGATGGCCTACATCAAGGTGGGCCCTTAATGATGAATGGTTCACATCCAAGATGGGCCTTATATATGATAGATAACCCACTTTTGGCTCACATAATGGACGATCCACATCAAAGGTGGGCTTCATATGATGGTTAATCCATATCTAATGTATGCCATAAGTTGGGGTGCACACAGTTTGGATCCAGTTCCAAAAGGGATGAGAACTAAAGGTGGCCCCCTTCACATTAACGGTCCATATCGACAGCTGGCAGGACCAATTCATCTACATCCTTGGCCATTTGGTTCCAGTTTCAAAATCGAAACCGAACCGTGTGCACCCCTAACCATAAGGGATGACTCTAATGTCTTAAAATATGAAGATTGTAGTCATCCATTCTTTTGTCATTTGGGGCATGGTTCATATACGGTGAGATCCACCAAGACAACCATTTAGGTTGCTCTTATAATAAAGTTATTGTAATATTTAAAAATGACATCAACTGTCCCTTTAAAAAAATCTTCTTTAAAGATTTTAATAATGTATTTATTTTAAATATGAGTTTTTTTAAACTTAAAAATTTAATTTTTTGAAACGAGCTTATTTAAAACAAAAGTTAGAAAAAAAAAAAAAAAAAGCTTCTTTGAATATCTTTATTGGAAAAGCTCTTATTGAATTTGAGTAACTTTATTGAACAAGCTCTTATTAAATTAGACTAGAGATGCCAAACTAGCCCCAACATTAATTCAGGTTAATACAACATGACAGGGAACAATACTTACTCATGCTTTAGTGGTAGACTCACGAGAGTTTTAACATGAGGTCATGGGTTCGAGCACCCATTGTGGTGAAATCCCACTTTAGTACTCTTGGGTGTGGGAGATTTGTCATGCGACAAAGAGCGTTGACGCTCCTTGAGCTCAAGTTGTACAAATGAATCAATGGAGATCAAAGTTACATGGGCCCAACAATGATGTATTTATCATATCTACATCGTTCATCCATTTGAAGATATCATTATAGATCTTGATCATAAAAATGAGTAATTTCCAAGGTTCAAGTGGACCACACCACAAATAGCAATGGGGACAATGATTCTCACCATTAAAATATTGGTAGGGCCATCGTAACGTTTACTTTCCATCCAATTTGTTCATAAGGTCACACAGACCTGGATGAAGAGGAAAAATAAATATCATATTAATCCAAAATTTCTATGACCCCAAAAGGGTTTCAATGGTAGGCGTTCAATCCCCCATTGCTTCTTTACAATGTGGTCCATTTGATTTTTGGATCTGTCTTATTTTTCATATCAAGTCCTACGAAGAGCTAGAGGTGTACACAAGTCGAACTGAGTCGATCGAGCATGGCACAACTCGACTCGGCTCGGCTCAGCCACTAGCTGACCCCAACTCGAACTTGGCTCGGCTCGGTTTTTTAGTTTGACTGACCAGCTTGGATCAGTTCGGTCAACAGCTCAGGCCAATTCGAGCCGAGTTCGAGCCGATGCGGAATTTTCACAAACACATGGGGCACACTTTAAATTTCTTACTGAATGTAAAACGGCAATAACCGTTTACAGGTATTTCATCAAACACCTTATAGGCAACATCAAAATCAAGAAAAAAGTGTTTGTTTCATATACATACCTTGCCACCAGCCGATGAAAGTGCCATGGTTTGTCAATTACCATGAGTGTTGAGTCGGCTAGACAGAGAAGCTCCATAGGAAGATCAATCAACCGTCTGCCTCAACCGGATGTGGACCCGAACTCGCCACAGGTAATCTAAGCCTCACATCCCATGTCCCAAAACACTAGGTGAATAAAACCCTTAAAATTGGTTAGAATATCATAGGGTTTTTCGGTTAGAAAACTTTTTTACAAAATCAGAAAATGTCTAAGTTTTCTACCTCTGTCGATTTATCGATAGACTGTTCGATATCGAGCAGTGCTGTCGATGTCCTCGATGATCAATCAATAACATCGAAATGAGGACCCAAGATGTCCAGCAACCACATATTCTTCTGGACGAAATTGTCGATGTATCGATACCCCAATCGATATCATCGAAATTTAAAACTTGAGTCTATCAAAGTTGACTCGAAAAAATTAACAGTAGAGCTTCTGTGTCCCTGTTTTTCTAAAGAAAATCATGAAAACCTTCGATATATCGAAGTACTCCTCGAAATTCAAAAACTGATGATATCGGAAGGCCTTCATTGATATTGGTATTGGACATAGTTTTCCAGCAGATATTTTCAGGTGGTTTTTATCTTGGATCAAGGGGCACTTGATAGAATCGATATTTAAATTTTGATGATATCGAGGCTAGGTCGATTGCATCGAGAAAGGACATAACCTATCCAACAAGCTTACTGAAAAACTCTTTGGATTTATCGATGTATCGACACTGCCATTGATATCATCGACATTCAAATTCTGATGATATCGAGTGTGCCTCGATCATATCCTTGACCTAAAATATTTCTAAGGCAAGTCTCTCTCATTTTTTAAATGTCGAGGAATCGATCCTCGTGTCGATGAAATCGGAGTTCGAAATCCGATGACATCGACGAGTGTTTCGATTCCCTCGACTAGCTTGCAAAAGGTTTCAAAAGTGTATAACATTGAGTTTGTGTCATCGAGCGGCCAGTCGATGCAATCGAGAGTATGCACTCAATGATATCAACCCTGCTTGATGATATCGAACTCTGTCATAAATGCAACCGTTTTATATCTGTTGGAACTTTTTGCCTATATATAGAGAGCTTGTCTTTTGTTGCTAGTAGAGAAAGAAGAGAGTGTTTTGAGTGTTTAACCTTAAATCATATACCCAAAGCCCTTTCTCTCATGGAAGTTCATCCTCCAATCCACCCTCATCATTGACATTCAATAGAGTGGATTGGGGAATGAACTTCCGCATTCATAGATCCTCCAGCTAATACCTTAATGGAAAATCATGAAGCTGGGATGCCTTGAATGCATAGATGATTAGAATCACTCTATCTCCTTATAGGAAAATATTTGAGAGTAGGATTCCATCATAACCTTGACCTAGTACCACTTCTGAGTTGTGGATCAAGGAAGCTGAAGTTCTTTATCAAGGGAAGAGATATTCAACAAACGCGCTGAAAGGGACTGATCTGCTTATCCGTAAGTTATTAGAGTCCAGAGGACCCTTGTGATCATTCCTTTGTAGGATTGGGTCTAAGGGGTTTCTCACCCCTTGCAAGTCCTCGAGGAGGCCTCCTGCAGGAGTGTACGTGGTGGATGCGTTGTATTGACCCTTGCTCTGTGGAGAGCATAAATAGTTAGGGTCTTGTGGAAGATCCTTGGCCAGTGTGCCTAAAAGTGGGTGCGTTGTGTTGATCCTTGCTCGTGAAAGTATAAACAGTAAGGTTCCTTGTGTGGATCCTTGGCCAGTGTGCCTAAAATCGGGTGTTATGTGTTGACCCTTGATCGTGGGAGCATAAACAATCAGCCTAGGTGTAGGTTGTAAAGGTTAAAGGTGAACCTGATTTTAAACCTTGGGTTTAGGGTGAACCGTGTAAAACCTCCTTAGTGAAATCCGGTACACTCAAGGGTTGAGTACGGTTACCAGGAGTGGAGTAGACAAGTAGTCGAACCACTATAAAAATGACTTTGTTTGAGATTGTTATTGTCTTTCATTTGCTCATGTGATTTCCTTAAATACTTTCATATCTGATTATCTGAGATCACACCTCACACACACTCACAGTCATATCCATCATAAACTAGTTTGCATATTATTCATCTCTCAAATAGTTTGTGATTGGATCCTCTACCAGGCTTGGAAGTCAGTAGAGTTGCTCTTGAGTAATCCTAATATATGCTTATTATAAGGATTAAAGTGATAGGATTTTAAATTATTATAAAATTATTTAAAAAGTCCTATTCACCCCCCTCCAGGACATATTGTCATATTCCTACTTCAACTAAAGCGGTCTTCACCGCAATTTCAATTGGTAACAGAGCGGGTCTCTATTTAAGGGCTCCACCGCCTAGAGAGTGATCTTGACTGAAGTTGGGAATATGGCCAAAGGAGAAGGCTCATCAGTCTCTAGACCTCCAGTATTTGATGGATCAAATTATGCATACTGGAAGGCTTGAATGCACTACTTTTTGAGATCTTTGGATCATGATGTTTGGGATATAGTTGAAAGAGGATATGTGCTATCATCTAAACAAATAGTAATTGACAATGGAACAACTATTACAAAACCAAAATCCAAAGAAAAGTGGACAGCGTTCGATAAAGAAAACCAGACTGCGGAAGCTAAAGCTATGAACGCTATCTATTGTGTTGTGTCCCAAGATATTTTCAATCAAATCAGTATGTGTGGGATAGCCAAAGAAGCATGGGATTTGTTGGAAACAACCCATGAAGATACAAACACTATGAAGAAATCTAAACTGCAACTCCTGACTTCACTGTTCGAAAGTCTTAGAATGGAAGAGCATGAGACCTTTATGGAGTTTTTCACAAAGCTGAATATCATTTGCAACTCCATAGGTGGATTAGGAGAGAAAGTTCCAGTACCAAAAATCTGTAGAAAAATTCTAAGATCATTACCAGAACGGTTCAATCCTAAAGTAACAATTATTGAAGAATGTAGGAACATAAACGGAATGAAAGTAGAAGAACTGGTAGGTTCCCTACAAACATTTGAACTACATTTCAAACAAACCCCTAAATCCAAAACTACTGGCCTAAAAACTTCAAAGAAAATAACAAATGAGGACATTGAAAGTAAAAGAGAAGATGAAGATGAGGAAGTGGCTCTGTTGGCTCAACGATTCAGAAAGTTCTTCCAGAGAAATCGTGGTCGTCCATTTAATGGAAGAAAGGTGGACAACAGACCTTCTGTAGGTAAATTTGGTAAAAAGACCAAAGAACCACAATGTTACGCCTGTCAGAAGTTTGGACACCTCTCTACTGAATGGCTAAATATAAAAACTAAGGGTAAAGCAATGACTGCTACATGGGATGATACAAAAGAGTCAAACTCAGGATCTAGTGACTCAAAGAGCGATGGAGACAGGAAATCTTTGAAAATTCTTATGGTCTCCACCACTCCAATCATTCCCATTGAAACTGAAAATGAAGAACCGCAAGCCACTGAATCATTTCCATCTGATAATGAGGAATCTGAATATGAAAAAGAGAAACATGATAAACTACAGGATGCTTACAATTAACTCTATAGTCATAGCATCCACATCCTTAAAAGACTTGGAATGTCTGAAAACAAAAGAGAATTGCTGCAAAGAGATCTAGACAAAACCTTGAAAATTAATACACATCTAATCAATGACTTACAACGATATCATTCAGATAATGATAAGTTGGAAAGAATCAATCTATCCCTAAAAACGGAATCATCAAAGCTTACTAAATAAGTTGAATTGTTAGAAGATGAAAATGAGCATCTACAGAATGAGAATCACACACTCCGTTTTGACTTAGAGAAATCCAGAAAATTTGCTGAAATAAACTATAAATTTTTCCAGAGTAGTGAAAAGCTAGAAAAATCGTTAGGGATGGGAAGACGAGGAAAAGACAAGAGTGGCTTAGGGTATGATAAAACTAAAATGAGAACTGGACATGCAACACAAATGGCTAAAAAATTTGTTGCTTCAGGAAGTAACACAAGAACTACTCCAGTTTGTCACTTGTGTGGTGATTCTGGTCATTATAAATTCGAATGCATGTCTCCTAGGAGGACTCAACGTAGCTCTGGTCAGAATCATATTGGTAATTTTAAACCAACCAGAGAAATGCAGAATGTCAGGAGTCCACCTAGGAATATGGATAACTGTAATGCACATTCATCACCACCCAAAATGACTAATAGAATGAAGGAGTTATTTAATCAAATGGATAAATTAAACAAGAAAACTAAATCCATCACAGTTAAAAACTCTGCCATGAAATGGGTAGTAAAAGGGAAGAACTAGTCCAGATCATGCATCAAGATCTAGATATTCACTGAAATGATGCAATTTTGCTAAGCTCCAAAATGTTATATCTGAGGTCCCTCACCTCAATCCTTTTGCACATAAACATTGTGATGTTTATAATTTTAGGTTGTACAGAACTTGTACAAAATTTTGCTATGTATAATGATCGATTCAAAGATATATTTCATTATACAGGAAAGTTTGTCAAAATGCTGAAAAATTGAAAAATATATACCTTCGATATGTCCGTCGATAGGTCACGATTAAATCGATCAAGGACGATATCATCGACATCTCTTCAGAATTTGAAAAGTCACGTAATCGAAAATGTTATCGAAGACATCTTCAATAAAATCGAATAGGGCATATCGATGTCATCGAAACAATGATCGATGATATCGAACCTCACCACCTGATAAAAGGCCGACGAGAAGGAAAAATCATTTCTTGGCCTTCCTGCTCAATTTTCTCTCGGGTTCTCTTCCATGGCACTCATTGTAGGTCAACCGCATGCTATCTAAAGTGTTCAAACTCAGGATATCTTTAACACATATTCTTGATTCCTCAAAGTATACCTTGTTGTGTTGAGATCCTCCTTTTAGGGAAATTTTTTGGTCGGTTGACAAGATTCTCAGAAACCTCTCTCCTTCAACGCCTTCTTTCGAGCTTTCCTAATGAGTATGGAAAAAGGAAAGGCCCCAATCATCGGTGAATCATCTCGGCCTAGTAGAAAGAAAATCGTGGCTTCAAGAGGAAAGGGCAGGACGCAGTCATCACATAGAGAAACTCCGGCTGCAGCGCCAACATCGCCAGATACTGTTGTAAATCCTCCTCCACACATTCTTGAAAAATATTCTGGGAAGCGTCTGATGTGTGAGTGTAGGGTTGACAGGAATTGTATAAAACCCTACAATATAGAAGCTCTGTTAGAGGCAATCAACTGGCTTCCTCTTCTTGATTTTGGGGGAGCATGCCACAATGAGCAGACTTATCGGTTCTTTGCATATTGTCACTCTCCAACACTAGAACCACCATCGTTTACTATCACAGTTGGAGATGATAGTGTTGAGATTACTGTAGAATCCATTGTTTGCATTCTCGACTTAACCTTGTCCCCAGTTGGATTGTCTGACCTTGATCTCGAAAATTCTATCACTCGGTCTTCAATTACTAAATTCATATATCAAGGTCGAGATATCCCATGGTATCAGGGAAATTCCATAAAAGCAAAATATTTGCACCCTTGATACGGCGTCTTGCATAAGATATTTTGTTCATATCCTTATCCTTGTGGACCAAATCGCTCTGATCTTACCGGATTCATGACCATGATCATATACTGTGTCGCCACTGGAGTCAAACTTTGTCTGCCTACCTTGATACTCCACCAAATAGTAAGCGTCATCCATTAGTCCAGAGCAGTATACTTACCCTTTCCTCACATCATCCATGAAATCTGTGATAAAATTGGTATCCCTCAAACAAGTGATCATGTACGTTCTCTTCAACATTTTAACAAGGTCAATATATGAAAATCAGACCTTAAGTTTCACGAGTATAAGGATGAGGATTCTGAGGAGGCTATTCATGAAGATGAAGAAATGGGGGAAGACACTGCTCCAACTGGTGTAGATCCGGTAAAGCCACAGTATGTTCCTGAACCAAGTGGTTGGCTCCAACTCAGCGTGTCAAGTTCCACCAAGACAAAGTTGGTGCGATGCAGCGTGGTTTAGCTCGGATAGAAGACAAGTTAGGGGGACATGATGCGAGATTTTTCGCACTTAAAAAGATGAAGTTTAGCGTCCAACAGTCAGTCCGGCAATTGATCGACCTGTTTACCTGTCGCAGAGATGATGCAGCACCATCATCATCAGCCCCATAGTATCAATGGTCTTCATGTCATCTCAACATTCTGATTCTCAGCACAACGTTGGGCATGGATATCTTTTTGATTGCCCTTTACGTGTTTATGAGATGGCTATTCAACTGACAAATCTGACAGTTTTTTTTTTTTTGTGTGTTGTTGCCCATGATGGAGACTTGTTCTCTTTTGATTTTAACTTTATACTACTGCCAACCTTGGGCAATATATGTTTTTTTTTTGGATACTGTGGGCCATGGCTAATTATAATTCTCACATCTTGAATGCCTGTTTTATCTCATGATCTTTGCAAATGGTATGTGATGCATTTGATGTTGTGTTTATCTCACTACCTTACTTGGTCTGCTCTGCATACATTGCATCCAAATATGAGATGTCTAAATTCACTGTTTTAATCATTATGCATCTATCTTTTCTATATGTATGCTTTCTGAATGGTGGTTTTCCCTACAGCTTCAAACTTCAGTCAATATCTACTCTTATGTTATCCTTTGTCAAATGACTGACAAAATGGGGGAGAACGATTCAAACACCCCGACAGGAAATGTGTCCTTTCTTGTGTATAGTGTTGCAGGTGTTAGGGGGAGCAGCTGCACCAAGATAGGGAGAATTTGCAGATAGGGGGAGCAACTTTTAAATGTTTGCGTATATGAACTAGATAGCATTACACAATTGTGTAAAGTTCATGTACACACAATTTAAGGTGTCAGTATAAAAGTTGTTCTAGGGTGTTTTGGTATTTTTTTCACGGAATTGACAAAGGGGGAGATTGAAAGTGCCCTGGTTTATCAATTAGCGTGAGTGTTGAGTTGGCTAGACAGAGAAGCTCCATAGGAAGATCAATCAACCGTCTACCTCAACCGGATGTGGGCCCGAACTCGCCACAGGTAAATCTAAGCCTCACATCCCATGTCCCAAAACACCAGGTGAATAAAAACCTTAAAATTGGTTAGAATATCATAGGGTTTTTCAGTTAGAAAACTTTTTTACAAAATCAGAAAATGTCTAAGTTTTCTACCTCTATCGATTTATCGATAGACTGTTCAATATCCTCGAGCAGTGCTGTCAATGTCCTCGATGATCAATTGATAACATCGAAATGAGGACCAAAGATGTCCAACAACCACATATTCTTCTGGACGGAATTATCGATGTATCGATACCCCAATCGATATCATCAAAATTTTAAACTCGAGTCTATCGAAGTTAACTCGATAAAATCAACAGTAGAGCTTCTATGTCTCTGTTTTTCTAAAGAAAATCATGAAAACCTTCGATATATCGAAGTACTCCTCGATATCCTCGGAATTCAAAAACCGATGATATCGGAAGGCCTTCAATGATATCGGTATTGGACACAGTTTTCCAGTAGATATTTTCAGGTGGGTTTTATCTTGGATCGAGGGGCACTTGATAGAATCGATATTCAAATTTCGATGATATCGAGGCCAGGTAGATTGCATCAAGAAAGGACATAACCTGTCTAACAAGCTTACTGAAAAATCCTTTGGATTTATCGATGCATCGACACTGCCATTGATATCATCGACATTCAAATTCCGATCATATCGAGTGTGCCTCAATCATATCCTTGCCCTGAAATATTTCTAAGGCAAGTCTCTCTCATTTTTTAAATGTCGAGGAATCGATCCTCGTGTCGATGAAATCGGAGTTCGAAATCCGATGACATCGACGAGTGTTTCGATTCCCTCGACCAGCTGGCAAAAGGTTTCAAAAGCGTATGACATTGAGTTTGTGTCATCGAGCGGCCAGTCGATGCAATCGAGAGTATATGCTCGATGATATCGACCTTGATCAATGATATCGAACTCTGTCATAAATGCGACCGTTTTATATCTGTTGAAACTTTTTGCCTATATATAGAGAGCTTGTCTTTTGTTGCTGGTAGAGAAAGAAGAGAGTGCTTTTGAGTGTTTAACCTTAGATCATATACCCAAAGCCCTTTCTCTCATGGAAGTTCATCCTCCAATCCACCCTCATCATTGACATTCAATAGAGTAGATTGGGGAATGAACTTCCGCATTCAAGGATCCTCCAGCTAATACCTTAATGGCAAATCATTAAGCTGGGATGCCTTGAATGCATAAATGATTGGAATCACTCTATCTCCTTATAGGAAAATATTTGAGAGTAGCATTCCATCATAACCTTGACCCAACCCATCGTTATTCATTGGTACATCTTCTGTGTTGCGGATCAAGGAAGCTGAAGTTCTTCATCAAAGGATGAGATCTTCAACAAATGCGCTGAAAGGGACTCATCTGCTTATCTCTAAGTTATTAGAGTCTAAAGGACCCTTGTGATCATTCCTTTGTAGGATTGGGTATAAGATGTTTCTCATCCTTTGCAATTCCTCTAGGAGGCCTCCAGCAGGAGTGTACGTGGTGGGTGTGTTGTGTTGACCCATGCTCTGTGGAGAGTATAAACAGTTAAGGTCTTGTGGAAGATCCTTGATCAGTGTGCCTAAAAGTGGGTGTGTTGTGTTGACCTTTGCTCATGAAAGTATAAACAGTAAGGTTCCTTGTGTAGATCCTTGGCCAGTGTGCCTAAAATCGGGTGGTATGTGTTGACCTTAGCTCGTGGGAGCATAAACAGTCTGCCTAAGTGTAGGTTGTAAAGTTTAAAGGTGAACCTGATTTAAAACCTTGAGTTTGGGGTGAACCATGTGAAACCCCCTTTGTGAAATCCGGTACACTTAAGGGTTGAGTGCGGTTACCGGGAGTGAAGTAGACAAGTAGTCGAACCATTATAAAAATGACTATGTTTGAGATTGTTATTGTCTTTCATTTGCTCATGTGATTTCCTTAAATACTTTCATATTTGATTATCTGAGATCACATCTCACACACACTCACAATCATATCCATCATATACTAGTTTGCATGTTGTTCATCTCTCATATCCATCACACACACTCACAATCATATCCATCATATACTAGTGAACGTGGTGGGTGCGTTGTGTTGACCCTTACTCCGTGGAGAGCATAAACAGTTAAGGTCTTGTGGAAGATCCTTGATCAGTGTGCCTAAAAGTGGGTGTGTTGTGTTGACCTTTGCTCGTGAAAGCGTAAACAGTAAGGTTCCTTGTGTGGATCCTTGGCCAGTGTGCCTAAAATCGGATGTTATGTGTTGACCTTAGCTCGTGAGAGCATAACAGTCATCTTAGGTGTAGGTTGTAAAGGTTAAAGGTGAACCTGATTTAAAACCTTAGGTTTGGGGTGAACCGTGTGAAACCTCCTTAGTGAAATCCGGTACACTCAAGGGTTGAGTGCGGTTATCGGGAGTGGAGTAGACAAGTAGTCGAACCATTATAAAAATGACTATGTTTGAGATTATTATTGTCTTTCATTTGCTCATGTGATTTCCTTAAATACTTTCATATTTGATTATCCGAGATCACATCTCACACACACTCACAATCATATCCATCATAAACTAGTTCGCATATTGTTCATCTCTCAAATAGTTTGTGATTGGATTCTCTACCATGCTTGGAAGCCAGTAGAGTTGCTCTTGAGTAATCCTAATATATGCTTGTTATAAGGATTAGAGTGATATGATTTTAAATTATTATAAAAATATTGAAAAAAAAGTCATACTCACCCCCCCTAGGACATATTGGCATATTCCTACTTCAAGTAAAGCGGTCTTCACTGCAATTTCAGCCAACACTTCGTTCAATCATTTCATCAAACACTTGTTGAGTAACATCAATATCAAAGCAACCGAGTCACCGAACTGGTTTGATTTGAGTTCGATTCGAGTTGGGGTTCGATCCGAGTCGAGTTGAGCTCCGGCAAGCTCGAACTCAGTTTGAAATTTTTTCGATCTAAAAAAATCAGTCGAATTGAGCTTTTTCGAGTTGAGTCGAGTGATCTAACCGAGCTAACTCAGTTTGTGGACAGCCCTACGAAGAGCTTGTCAAATGGACGGACGGTTTGGATATAATGCATACCTCATGATGGGACCCACATAACTTGGTGACGTCAACACACCAGCCACATCGGTGTTGTGTGGTACACCAGCCAATCCGCTTCCCCTGGGTGCAAGTGCTTTGTGAAAAAAAAATAAAAAAATGACAGGGATATTTAAGTCATTTCACATCCTGAGGGATGATTCAACCGGTCCCTTTCGCTTGAGGCGGCGGGCCCAGCCCAGGAAATAGGTAGCACGTGCGTTAGTTGGTCGCACGTGGTTGGTGGAAGGAGGATTTTTTCCGCCGATTTTCTTGCAATAAAACCCGGTTATCTTCCGCCTGTCGCGACGGATCATCACATAAGATGTGCCGCGCCCGATTGGGACCCATACGTAGAGATGATCTTATCGTACCGTTAATGTCTGGGTTGCAACCTTAGACGGGCCAAATCGATGATTCTGATTGTTGAGACTTATAGCTGAGAGCAGACGATTTTTAAAAACAATTTTCAACGGTAACCATTCAACTGTACAAATCAATGGTCACGATAATCCTTTCTACGTAATTGAAATTAACAATTAGTTTTTTGCTTCTCTGATCATCCCCTCATGTGGGTCCCATCAGGCGACTGATGCTGATGATCCTGAGTTAGAACAAAGGCAAAACGTACCGAGGGAAATGCCAGCAGATGCTTAGCTTTGAAAAGATTACGAACTTTTCTTCTCGTGCAATAACCGATATCTCCAACTTTAACCGACTCTCTCTAATCAAAATCACGTGCAGCGGTTGTATCTGAACTTTCACATGCATCTATTTCTCATATGTAGATCGGATCCGTTAAGAGTGTAGGTCACTCTGTGATTATCATCTGGTGCAATAAATCAGGCAGATCCAGTCACTGGGAAGGCCGCGCCAGTACACTGAGTCATACCATCGGCCATTCCGTTGATTTTAACCTTGTTTGAGTAGATGGTCCTGATTCTTGCACCAGTTGGCCACCATGACATGGTCCACCTTTTTCTAGAGCGGGTATTCCATGCATGTGAGATGTTTACATATTTCTATGGTTGTATGTGAAAATTCACATGCAACCAGTATCTAAGATCATTTCCCCTTGATTTTGATCGAGGCGTCTATTTTCCTTGGTCCCTACTCTTGGAAAATCCGCATTCACATGTACCAACGTGGCCTGCATGTGCGAGATCCAAGCCATCAATAGGTGGGCGCCAACGTGGAGATATCCTGGCTGAAGAATCAGGTTGGCGTGTTCGTCTGGCCGATCACACAACACGTGTACATTAATTAACTGCGTACCATTGGCCAACTTTTCTGATTGCTATTTTGTTTGGTAGATTTGGGCCCACGCGTGGATGAATGTATTGAGAATGTGCTATAAATGGTCCGAAATTAGAAATAATAGATGGCTACTCCCCCTGCCATCAGCCAATGGCTGTGGTCGGTGTTCTGTGGGCCCCACCATGATGTATGTGTTTCCTCCATGCCGTCCATCTATTTTTCTATATCATTTTAGGGTATGAGGCCAAAAACGAGGTATATAAAAATCTTAAGTTGACCACACTATAGGAAACAGTGTTGAACGAACGTCAACCATTAAAACATTTTTAGGGGCTATAAAAGTTTTGGTTCAAGCTGATCTTTAGTTTTTCCTATATGAACTAATCAACAGATTGGATGTCAAATAAACAGTACAGTGGGCCTTAGGAGGATTTTTATGGTGGATATCCAATCACCATTGTATTCCTGTGGTGTGGTCCACGTGAGATTTATATCCCTCTAATTTTTGGTATCAAGCTACAAAATGATCTGTAAAAATGGATGAATGGCATGGATGAAACACATACATCATGGTGGGGTCCACAGAGCACCGACCACCAACCACTGGGCTAGTGGCAGTAGAGGTGGGCATCGGTCCGAGTCGGATCGGATTAGGTCCAACCCGACTGATCTGAACTATCATTGGCCTGACCCGAACCCGATCCGATCCGGTACTGAGTCCGGGTCGCTTGACTTGGACCGAACCGAAAATTCAATGGGCTGATCCGATCCGAGTCCGACTCGGTCAGGAAAACCGAGTCGAATCGGATTGGATACGATTCGAATCGATAAAAATTTAAAAATAATTAAAAAAAAAATTTAAAATAGCAAAAAATACTTTAAAAAAAAAATAAGTAGTACTTAATATATTTGAATCAGATCAGATCAGTCTGAATCGAATCCAATCGGATCGGATCGGATCGAATCGGGTTGGGTCAGGCCCAACCCGAACTCAACCCGAAAAAAAAAAAAAATCGAATTTGGATGGGCCTACCTGATCCGCACCGATCCAGCCCATCAGATCGGTTCGAATCGGGCCGGATCGGGTCGGATCCACTGGATCGGACCCATTTTGCCCAGCTCTAAGTGGCTGGGGGAGTAGCCAATCCGTTTCCGTAGTAGATGGGTGTTGGTTCAGCAAAAATTAGGGAAACGCATGAGATTGCATGTGCTCAAAGAACATTACATGAGATTCATTAATTATCTTCTAGGAGAAGTTATCAGTACATCTGTGTATGAGAAATTCTAATACAGCCATTTCTTTCCCGCCAACTTGGCACATATAGATGATATCCAATCCACTAAAAAGGTGGGAGATACCATGATGATCACGTATTATTTAAATCAGGACAATCCTCTCATTGCGGGGGACTCGGCATCAAAATCATAGGACAGTAAATGGTATAACTGAGTGTAAGGGTGTGGCCCACCTTTTGGATGGATAGGATATTCTACACGTGATACAAAGCACTTTTGATAGAGGCGTTGTATCTGATCATTTCTCATCTTCTAGAAAAGAAATTAGATTCAAGAGATGGGTTTTGTTATGAGAATAGAAAAAATGCATTGCTACCATGTAATGCATTCTTAACAGATTCGCATAACATTACGCGAGATTCATGAACAAGGGAAATTTAGAAAAACCCATAGATTTAATGTTCCTTTGGATTTTATTCCACATAAGAATAAATTGTACCCACCCATGTCTTTAACCTAAGGCAATGTCAAACGTTTGCGGTCCACCTTGTGCATTGGATGACATCGATCGATTCCCAACCATCCCATTGGTTTTTGCCATTATGTGCCTATTTTTTTTGGGGGGTTAAAAAATGTTTAGGGTACTAATGCACCTGTTAAGATAAGATGTTCTAATTGTTGGGGACTGCGGAAGTATACAAGATGAATCAAACAAAGTATTCCAATTGCACAATCAAGTTCAATCACTAACATTTCGAATTTAACATTAAAAAAAAAACTCTACGCAAAAAAAAAACCACGGCACAAAGTGACGGTAATGCACTGTAAAAGCAAAAAATTATAAGAGATAGATATTACTCGATTTGAAGAAGCCTTGTATCTCCCCAAGTTATGCCCTTTAAACCCTATAATGAATTAGAAAGTTCTCTATATTCCCAAATCTTGAATATACTTGTATATATAGCTCATACGAGAATCACAATTGAAATCGGAAACAAATCACGCACTTACGCAGCTCTGCATATATATACGCTTGATGGCAGCTTCGATGGCATCGACAGATCGTTAATGGCATTGAATGCCTTTGATGACATTGAGAATATTCCAAAATTGTCTAGCGATAAAACATGGATTTTTTGAATTTTTTCGATGGATATTTGATGGGACTTCAATGTCTTCGATGACCCGTCGATGGCATCTTTGATGGGACTTCAATGTCATCGATGACTCATCAATGGCATCTTTGATGGGACTTCAATGTTATCGATGACCTATCGATAGCATCTTTGATGGGACTTCAATGTCATCGATCACCTGTCGATGACATTGAACCCCTTCGATGGCATCGAGTAGGACACCACAAAGTGTCCAACAACCAACATGAGATTTTCAAATTTTCTCAATAGCATTGAGCAATTTTTGATGGCATCGAGTAGTTGTCACTAGAATCAAATGGTTTGTTGATGGCATTGACAGACCTTGTTGTTGAAAGATTTAAAACATCAACAATAATTTCCACCATGTCTTCAATCTTCATTTTTCATATCTTTTTTTTCTCATCTCTAATTCCTCCTTGCATCATATCTCCATTATCACTTCTCGTGCACACTTCATTTTTCATTTGTCTTCTCCAAGTCCTGAGAAGTTGCACAGAACTTGAACTTCTCTGTGGGAACTACCTAAATAAGCGTGTCCGACAGATTCATGTTGATGTGAATATTCTCTAGAGTCATGCCTCCTTCCTCAAGTACTTAATTATCAGATAAAATGGTGACGCACATTAATATGTTTAGTACGTGAGTGATAAACAGAGTTTTTAGTCAAATTGATCGCGCAAATATTGTCACATTTAACTGGCACGACCTTCTGCTAAAGCCCAATTGATTTATCATCCCTCTCAACCAAACATCTTCCTCGAATGCCTCCGTCACTGCCATGTACTCAGTTTCGGTTGTGGAAAGAGTTATTAAAGACTGAAGCTTCGACATCCAACTAATCATTTTACCCGCTAGCACAAACGAGTAACCGGAAGTCGACCTTCTAGTATTCATACTTCTTGCACAATCAGAATCCATTTAACCTACTAACTTGGCCCATGATTTCTCAAATTTCAAGACAGTCTTACATACCTCGAATGTACCGAAGTAGTCATTTCACTGCTTCTTAGTGTTGCTTGTTGTTTGTCGGGGTTAAACATGTATCTGCTAACAACACCCACCGCATGTGAAATGACCGGTCTAATACATACATGATATACATTAAGCTGTCAACTGCACTCGAATAACGCACACGAGATATATCCTGCCTTTTTTCATTGGTTTTAAAACATTGTTTTGAAGATAGCTTGAAGTGAGATGCGTGAGGAACGTTGACCGGCTTTTCCATGTCCATCCCATACTTCTTCAATACATTCTCAAGGTATTCAGCCTAAGATAACCATAATCTGCTCCTCTTCATGTCTCTGTATATATCAATGCTGAGAACCCTCTTTGCAGCCCCCAAATATTTCATCTTGAATGTCCCTGATAGTCGAGTCTTCAGTAAATCTGATAGTCTAGTCTTTGGTAAATCTATCTCAGGCATGTTATGAATGACGATCAGCATGTCATCAATATATAACACCTGAATAATGAATTTATCATCACTCAATGTCTTAAAATAGACACAATGATCATATTCACTCCTAATAAATTCCTGACTTACCATGAAAAAATCAAATTTTTTAGATCACTGTCTAGACGATTGTTTTAGGCTATATAACGACCTCTTTAACATGCAAACCTTATTATCTGCCCCTTGTATTTCGTAGCCTTCTGGTTGCTTCATGTACATATGTGTTCTTCCAATATCCAATGCAGGAAGGTAGTCTTCACAACTATCTGCTCCAGCTCGAGATCGTATTGGGCAACCAACGCTAACACGAATTTAATAGATACTTTCTTTACAATCGATGCGAATATCTTAGTGAAGTCGACGCCTTCTCTCTGAGTGTATCCCTTCACTACTAACCTTACCTTGTATTTATCTTGTTTCTTCTTAAAGATCCACTTGCACCCGATCACCTTTTGGTTGACGGGAAGCTCTACTAGGCCCTACGTATTGTTCTTGTACAAGGAGTCCATCTCATCATCTATCGAAGCCTTCCACTTTTCGGCATTTGGCTCATTAAGTGCCTCCTGAAGAGAAGACAGATCTCCCTCATCTTTAATGAGGGCATGTGCGACATTAGAGTTATCATTGTATCTCACCGGTAACATGCGATCCTTCGGCAGATTCCTTCTCATAGGTGGCTGCTCCACTTGATCCTGTACCTCTGTTTACGTCTCTATCTTGGCCCGTGTCTCATATTTATCTAATTAAATTTCCACAAACAAATTTTTTGGTTCCTTGTATTCATCCTTACGAAATAAAGATCATTCGGTGAATTTGACGTCACGAGTAATAATGATTTTCTGTGTGACTCGATCATATAACCTGTACCCCTTTACACCACTGTCATAGTTGACAAAGATGTATTTCTTGACCCTTTGGTCTACTTATCTCTCTCAATTGATGATACATGAGAGTAAGCGTCACAACCAAATACGTGCAGTCCGAAGTAGTCTACCTACTGACCACTGCACACTTCCTCTGAAATCTTATAATTAATTGTTGCAGAAGGGGACTAATTCACCAAGTAACAAGCCATGTTAACGACTTCAGTCCATAATTCCTTGCCCAATCCAGCATTACTGATCATGAATCGAGCCCTCTCCGAGAGAGTCTGATGCATCTGCTTAGCCACACAGTTTTGCTTAAGTATGAGGCGCACCATGTTTTGCCTTACGATCCCTTCATCTTTGTGATACCGATTGAACTCTTTAGAAGTGAAGTTCTCACCGTTATCCGTCCTTAATACTTTCACCTTCTGCCCCGACTGTTTTTCCACAATTTCCTTCTAATGCTTGAAGTCGGTGAAAACATCGGATTTATTGTTCATAAAATAAATCCATGCTTTCTTAAAATAGTCATCAATGAAGGTGACAAACCATGACGACCCTCCACCAGAAACCATGGACGACAGCCCCCATACATAAGAATATGCACTTAATCAAGAACACCTTTGCATACATGTTTACCAGACTTAAAAGATAACCTTAAATGTTTACCATATATACAATGCTCACATATACTAAAATCAAAACTTTTAAAAACTGGAATGAAACAATAGTCGGAAAGTACCTTCATACCCCACTCGCTCATGTAACCCAAGTGTGCATGCCACATATTTATAGACACGAAATCCACTATGGACACCACAACTCCACCTGATGAAGTACTCAAAATCAACCTGTAAAGATTTCTATTCCGTTGTGTCTTCATGACTACGAGTGTTCCCTTTGAAACTTTAAGGACACGATCAAAACTGGTGAATTTGCACCCAGTGCCACGAGTGCTCCAAGAGATATTAATCTCATCCTCATATCAGGAACACGTCTCACCTCAGTTAAGGTATGCTCCATACCATCAAACGTCTTGACACACACAGATCCAACACCCACCACATTACAAGCATTATTATTACCTATAAATACTTGGCCACTATTACACTCTCTGTAACTGGTGACTCAATTCCGATGATGAGTCATGTGATATGATGCACCAGTATCTAAAATCCACTAATGCTTACAATCATCGTATAAGTGCCCCACCATAGACACTAACAACACATCACATCCACTCGTACCTTCATCAGACTCGACAGTGTTTGCCTCCCTCGAAGAAGCCTTTAAATTCTCTTTTGCTGTCTTAGGATTCTGATAATCATTCTTCATGTGCCTAAATATCCCACAGTTCCAACACTTCAACTTTCCTTTGCCCTTACCCTTGAATTTGGATCTCGATCGAGAAGATCCACTATCCATCTCAAAATTTCATCCTCTCATAACCAGGGCATCAGTAGAGGCGCCCACATCACCACTTTTTTTCTCATCGTCTTTCCATGAAGGGCTAAGATAATGGTATTGACGCTAATAGTCGATCAACCAGTGCACAACGAGTCCTCGAACGACTTATATGAAGCCGGGAGAGAACTCAATAGGATGCATGCATGATCCTCATCTTTCATCGCTTCCTCCACATTCAGCAATTTACAAATTATCTTGTCAAAGTTACTAATGTGGGCCTCATTAGCCCCCTTTGCCATCTTTAGATTGAACAACTGAGGCTTCAATTATAGGTGATTATTAAGAGATTTATTCGCATAAATGTCCTCTAATTTCACACATGTACTTGCTACAGTTTTCTCTCTCTCATGACATTATAGAGGACCTCATCCATTAGGCACAATTGGATAGCAATTCTCGCTTTCTAATCTATCTTGTTTCATTCTTCATTTATTATAGTTTTCGATCTCAAGGAGTACATCATCCAATCCTTGTTGAACTAGGAGATTGATCATATTAACCTTCCATAGTTCAAAATTATTTTTCCTAAAATATTTCTCAATATCGAACTTATGATTAGAAACCATTAATACTATGCTTTTATATTCAATTTGCATCCCATTGTTAGCTCTGATACCCCTTGTTGGGGGACCACAGAAGCATACAGAGATGAATCAAGCAAAGTATTCCAAACACAAAATTAAATCAAGTCCAATCACAAACACTTCGAATTTAACATGGAAAAATCCTTACAAAAAAAAAAAAAAAAAAAAAAAAAAAACACTGCGTGACAATAATGCACCACGAAAGAAGAAAATTACAAGAGAGAGATTACCCGATTCAAACAAGCCTCGAATCTCCCCAAGCTATGCCCTTGAAACCCTAGAACGAATTAGAATGCTCTCTATATGCCAAATCCCTATTACACCCATATATATAGCTTATACGAGAATCACAATTGAAATCGAAAATAAATCCTGCACTTACACAGCTTTGTGTATACGCTCGATGACACCTTCGATGGTATCGAGAATGTTCCAAAATTGTCTAGCGATAAAACATAGATTTTTCAGATTTTTTCGATGTCATCTTCGATAGGACTTCGATGTCATTAACGACCTGTCGATGGCATCGAACCCCTTAGATGGCATTGAGTAGGACACCATAAAGTGTCCAACAACCAACAAGGGATTTTCAGATTTTCTCGATGGCATCGAGCAACTGTCAATGGCATCGAGCAGCTGTCGATGGAATCAAATGGTCTATCAATGGCATCAACAGACCTTGTTGCTTGCTGAAAGATTTGAGACATCAACAACAAGTGGGCTATCAAGTGTTATGATCCCAACTGTTCAAAGAGCCTAGCTTGGCGTGTTCAGTGAGTCCTTAGACTTTTGGCATATTTATTAAGCTCTTAACAATTGGTATACGAGCCAACACCACATCTTGTTTCAAGTCAGGACGAGACAACTTATGAAAAGGGCAACCTGAACTAGAGCAAAAGCTGCTAAGGACAAAACGAGAAAATCCGAGTATTGCTGTAGAGTGGGCTGCCACGGACGTCCATCGCAAATTTCGTATGGGATTGGAACTTAGAGAGGTAGGACGGGCAATTGGTCAGATCTAGTATATATGTGATGGATCGACCCCATCATTTTCATCCCGTAGGAACAATATGATTACCCCATGGACGCCTTCAGCATCGGGGGTGATCACAGACCGACTATAGACCCTCTTCAATAGGTGGAGGGCACATTCTTTTAGATAAATTGTCAAAAAGTTCCTATATTCTCTCCAGGATTTTACGCAAGGATGAAACCATATTCTAAGATAAATATTAGGAGAAAATGTCTAATTGATGTGTTACATCCACCAAAGCAAGAGCAGGCAACACTGCATGCAGAGATTCAATCAACCCATTTCTTCAATGTTTCAGTAAAGGAAAAAAAAAAAAAAAAAAAAAAAAAAAAAAAAAAAAAAAAACAGGAGAATGAAAGCAATGCACTAAAATTACACTGAGCAGATGGGCGATTTTTAACAAAAGAATTCATGTACATCAGTATTCTATTCATGGAAAAAACAAAAAAGAAAAAAAGAAAAAAAGAAAAAGAAAAAAAAAAAAGAGTATTCCATTCATGGACATTTCCTATCCTATCTGTAAGACTCTATAACACCGTAATCTCCATAATCTTCAAATCAAAATCTATACATCACCACTGAAATTCAAGCACTTTCTCTTCTATGATAAGATCCTGGGAGAGAAGATTCTTGAAGATCAGATGCCATAAAAAGGACATCATGTACACATGTTTGTACATACATATATTTTTCAATAATTCCACAGATAATCCAAATCTACTGGGCCAGCAGTTGAAGGACAATCAAGATCTTCAAAACCCATCTCATGTTTTGAAATCACCGACGAAATCTCTGGGTTCACATCAGCACTGATCCCTGTATCCTGTGAAACCATCGACTGGTTAGAGAACTGCTCTACCTTACACTCCGTTTTGAGGCCAGACGCTTTGAGGGTGGCAGCTAAAGCTCTGAGCATAACAAGATCAGGGCCGTCGAAGTTAGAGCTTGGGAAGCGTGGGATTGAAATGTTTGAGTAGCCCAAATTATCCGATCCTGGAAATGGAAACATAGTATTGGGAAGAGGAAGCTGAGTGTTTGTAATGGAATTTTGATGGTTGATGTTGGAGTACTTGTTGGGTAGAAAGCTCTTTTGGTCTACTTGATCTTGACCTTCACCATAGATGAAACTCGAACTAGGCTGGTTTCCATCTAAGTAAGGAACATCAGAGAGAGGTGGTAAGGAGGTGTCATAACTAAAAGAGTTCATCCTTGGAATGCCTGAAATTGGACTTCTCTTGATGCCTGAGAGCTTGTGAAATACTTTACATACCACCCATTCATCCTGCAATTCAGGAAAAAAAAAAAAAAAGAAGAAAAAACACATGGTTTAGATGAAAGAAAGAGAGAGAAGGGACCCACAGTGAAGGAGGAGTATGTGAAAAGGTTATGTACCTTTGAAGCTTTGGAGAGTTTGTAGAAAGAGAGTTTCCCATCTAGCCTGAATTCATGCATGACCCAGTTGGTTTTTTCTCCTTTGGGTGCTCTACCTTTGTAGAAAACAAGAGTCTTTTTCATCCCAACAAGACAACCTTTCCCTTTGTAGATCTCCTTATCTTTTCCTGTGGCTTTCCAATAACCAGCTTCTGTGGCTCTATTAGTCCTCGTTCCAGTTGGATATTTCCTATCTCTTTGGCAAAAGAAATACCATTCCTTCTCTCCCATCTTAGCTTTATCTGAAAAGACAAAATAAATAAATAAATAAACAAACCCAAATTTCTTTTTTTAAAATGCAATACCTTTGCAAATCTAGTAAAAAGGCTTACCGGGCAGTTCCCATGGCTCACACCTATTCAAATCCACTTCTCCAATGGCTCTTGCACTGAAGCTGTTATCCAAGACCTTGGGTGAAAGATAATGGGTTATGATCTCTTCATCTGTGGGATGAAACCTAAATCCAGCTGGTAAATCTATACAGTCATCTCCCTTTGATAGAATTTCAACTTGCTCCATGGTTGCGCCCCAAAAAACCCCAAAATCCTTTTTTTTTTACAAGAAAAGAAAAGAGATGAAAAGCTATAGAAACCCAATATTCCCAAGAAAAAACTCAAAAGAACAAAAAGAAAAGAGAAGGCTAGGAAATTCTCTGTATATAGAGAGAAAGAGTGAGAGAAAATGCTTGTGTTGTCTCCTTAAAGGAGGGATATCGTGGTGTCGTTAAGAAAGAAGACTAGGAGAAGAGAAACCGACTTAAATAGCCAAAGGTCCGTGCTTCCCAAGGAACTTCTTTTTCAAGCTTCTTAGGTCATTTTATTTTTGTTTCTTTTAGTTCTCTCTCTCTCTCTCTCTCTCTCTCTCTCTCTCTCATTACCTGGTGCAATCTCTTTGTGATTTGTCTCTTAAACTCATCCAAAGGTAAAGTCCAACCGTTTGTATCATAAGCTATGGTCTACACTAGTGAAAAACTTCCAACCTATCACTTCCACGCAAAATCCAACCCTTCCAATAGTATTTTCACAACATAAGGATGATATTTGAAAAAATTCAACCTATTAACTCATTAATAAGGTTACACCATATAAAGCAATTTCTATCCATTTAGGAAAAAATATAAGTGCGGTCCACTTGATTATTAGATATGAATTATTTTTTCATAATATGATCTGAATCATTCATTAAACAAATTGGACGGATTGGATGTTACAATAACATGAAAATTTTAGAAGTCACATGCTGGGGTGGACGGTGATTTATGGTCCAACCGATTATAGTTGAAACTTTCTGTTTATTACCCGGTGTGGTATCTTTATTATTTCAGTAGTTTCTATGCAAGGGGGACCCATGTTCCAGGCAGCCACGCTGTCCGTATTGGAAAATAAAAAAATAAAAATAAAAATAAAATATTCGATTCTCTCTTCAAGAACCATGCGCCTGCGTTTGCATAAGTTGCATATCTGCACCTCAAAGTAAACCGTCCAAATAGTGGGCCCAACCCCAGATGTGTCATATTCCAAAAATTACACTGAATATATGGACCTTCTCTATATGATCAGTGGACATCTAACAATTGACGACTAAGCTGAAAGAGAGTCAAGGGTCCAAATTCACAAACTTAGAGGAAAGGGTCATCTAAGCCCTTATAGTGGGTCCCACCAGATCATCACATAACTAATAAAAGACCAAT
>JAJHSJ010000009.1:57559725-57874028 GCA_021015155.1 Magnolia officinalis | reverse complement strand
CCCCCATCACTAGTGATGGCTCGAGGCATTTCAAACCAGGAAATGATGTTCTCTTTTAAGAATTTAATGACCTTACAATGGTCATTGTTTCGACACAGAATCGCTTCAACCCATTTAGTGACATAGTCTACGCCAGTAAAATGTATAGATTTTCAAAGGATTGGGGGAATGGTCCCATGAAATCGATGCCCCAACAATCAAATGCTTCAATGATAAGGATGAGATTCAAGGGCATCATATTTCGATGGGACAACGCTCCCAATTTCTAACAACGCTCATAAGCCTTGCAAAACTCATGAGTGTCCCTGAACATAGTGGGCCAGTAAAAGTCATACTGCATAATCTTGGCCATGGTCTTTTTAGCATAAAAGTGACCACCACAGGCTTGTGAGTGATAGAAGGAGATAACACTCGGATGCTCATCATCTGACACATATCTCCTTAAGATTTGGTCTAGGCAATATTTAAACAAATATGGATCGTCCAAGAAGAAGTTGCGCACCTTGGTGAAATTTTTTTTCTTATCTTGTGCAGTCTAATGTATCGGTATGAAACTTGTGGCAAGATAATTAGTAATATCAGTGAACTAAGGTGAATGGGAGACTCTAAACAATTATTCATCAGGGAACATGTCATTGACATGTGCCATCTCAAGGGAATCAGAGGGATTAAGGCGAGAAAGATGGTCAGCCACTACGTTCTCTACTCCCTTTTTATCTTTAATTTCTAAATAAAATTCTTGGAGTAGAACGATCCATCTTATCAGGCGGGGCTTAGCATCATTCTTACCAAGAAGATACTTGAGCGCCGCATGATCTGTGAAAATGATGGTCTTGGATCCGATCAAGTAGGACCTAAATTTGTCCAAAGCGAACACTATGGCTAAGAGATCCTTTTCAGTAGTCGAGTAGTTCACTTGGGAAGGATTTAGAGTCTTACTTACGTAATGAATAACGTAGGGTTTCTTTTCTTTTCGCTGGCCTAAAACTGCCCCAAGTGCATAATCAGACGCGTCACACATAAGTTCAAAAGGAAGACTCCAGTTGGGTGGCTGTATAACAAGTGTAGTAGTTAACATGCCCTTAAGCTTAGTGAAAGCTTCCTGACATGGCTCAGTCCATTCGTATGGTGTATCCTTTTGAAGTAGATTACATAGAGGACGAGAGATGAGACTAAAGTCCTTTATGAATCGTCTGTAAAACCCAGTGTGTCCTAAGAAGGATCGCACGTCTCGTATGTTCTTGGGTGGAGGTAAGTTAGATATAAGATCGATTTTAGCCTTATCCACCTCGATTCCTTTAGATAAGATGATATGTCCAAGGACAATTCCCTTATGAACCATGAAATGACACTTTTCCCAATTAAGTACCAAATTCTTTTCTTCGCATCTTTCAGCACACATTTAAGACTCTCTAAGCACTCGCTGAAAGATGGACCGAAGATAGAGAAATCATCCATGAAGACCTCTAGGTATTACCTCACCATGTCAGAAAAGATACTCATTATACATCGCTGAAAGGTGGCAGAGGCATTACATAGTCCGAATGGCATCCTTCGGTAAGGAAAGGTGTCGTAAGGACATTTAAACGTAGTCTTTTCCTGATCTTCAGGGGCTATCTCTATCTGATTGTAGCCCGAATACACGTCAAGTGTGAGACCCGTATCCTAGCCTGTACCATTCCGTAGGCTTTTGCGGTCCTCCTGGTCGAATTCTGAAAATTCACGATCTGTAATCGGTATTTGTGCGCAACCCTGAGTCGCATCCTGTAAATCTGAGTCGGCTCGACCCGAGACTTGTACCCTAGCGACTGCGCCGTCACTGCGGTTCTGAAGCCGCATCTCGCGCACCGAGGCGATACCTGGGCCAGGAGATGTGGGCCCGCGTTCAGTTCGAGGAAAACATCGCGTGTTGCAATCCTGAGAGAATCCATCACATCAAATGTCAAGTACACATCACATTACTTCCATCACTCACACCCATCCCCAAAAGTCAACTTTCCATCACTTCACCCATCCCTCTCCCCATCACTCCATCACTCACATCACCTCTCTCTCTCTCTCTCATCTCTCTTTCTTTTTTCTCCCAAGCTCCATGAGAGCAACCCACGTCTAAGCAAGCTCCATGAGAAAGCTTTGTGTGGCCCACTCCCTACCACTCAATCCAACCCTTCAAAGCCGATCTCAACCGTTAAAATCCACCCCTTGGAGCTCTAGATTGCATCGATGGAAGGAGTTTAAGAAGATCAAAGGTGGGTGATTTTAGTATTTGATTTTGTGATATGAGGGGCCACATATGTGGGACCCATCTTGATGTATGTATTATATAAGGAGGGCCCATAGTGGTGGGGTCCCTCCCCTCCTCACCGTCTCTCTCTCTCTCTCAATCTCTCTCCCTCTCTCTCTCTCTCCCTTTGGTGTCATGTGGCCCACCTGATGCGTGTGACATATCCACACCATCCATCACGTTGAGCCCACTTTGATGTGTGTGGTGTGTCCACACCATGCAACAACTTGGATGGTGAGACCCACCACGGCGTATGTGTATTATCCACACCGTCCATCTATTCCTGGAAGGTGGTCCCTACTAAGATGTATGTGTTTTACTCTGGCCGTCCACCTCCAGCCACATGGAGATCCCAGCAGCAGCGGCTTCTGGATGGACGCCAGCAAGTTCTATGATCCCATCACGAAGTATGTGTTAAACCTAAACCGTCTGACTGTTTTGAAAGGGGACGTGGGGACCACCTTGGTGACGTGCTGAGTGCAGCATGTGGACCCCCATGATGGATGTTTTCCATCCACACCGTCCATCCTTTTAGCTGGGACGGGCAAGAGCTTTGAGTAGCCACCAAGATGTATGGTTTCATCCAGCCATTCATCCATTACTGGACACTGACACTGGATGGTAGCTTGATTAATATATAAAAAAAAGAAAAAAAGAAAAGAAATAATATATATATATATACTTATATAGATATATATCTGGTGGGCCCCACGTGGGACCCACCCATCTGGGAAGTCGATTGGCTGGAGTACCTCACTCCTGCTATATTGTTGCAGTATTGAATCAACAAGTTCAGTGGGTCTAATCACATCCGCACCGTCCCTGCACGTGGGACGGTGTGACCCACCATGATATATGTATCTTATTCCCACCGTCCATTTGGACGGTGGGGACCCCAGCGTTTCATCTATACCGTCCGTCTGGACGCTACAGCATGGGGTGTACCATGATGTATATTTTGTAATTCACGTCGTCCATCTGTTGAAAGACCCACTGTGATGTATATTTTGTAATCCACATCGTTCGGCACTCTGGACGGTGGGACCCACTCAGTGTATGTGTTTTATACCCCCCTTATGTGTGAGTTTTATTCACACTGTCCATTACATGGACGTGGGCCACCTTGATGCATGTATCGTATATCCATGCCATCCATCTGTCCACTGCGTGGAACCCACCATGATGTATTTATTATATCTGTACCGTCTAGCAGAACTAGACGGCGGAGATCCACCCACCTGATGTGTTTGCGCGTGTGCAGTGCACTAGCCTTGGGGCCCACCCGGATGTATTTGTGGCTAATAGACGCGAGCCGCTTGTAGATGGTGTGGCCCATTAGTGCGGTCCGTAAATGTGGCCCACCTTGATGTATTGGTAGCCCATCCATGAGGCCCACCTTGATGTATTGGTGGCCCATCCGTTAAGGCCCACCTTGATGCAATTGCGGCCCATGTCTTGCGGCCCATTTGATATATTTTTGGGCCATATGATGAGGCCCATTATGATGTATTTTTAGCCCATTTGTTAAGGCCCATTGTGATGTATGTGTGGCCCATGTCATGCGGCCCATTGTGATGTGTATTAGGCCCATGTCATGCAGCCCATTATGATGTGTATTAGGCCCAGATATACGGCCCATTGCAATGTGTATGGTGATGTACATGAGGCCTATGTTCGAGGCCAATGTGATGTATACCGACCCATGTGTTTGGGCCCATTGTGATGTATTCGCAATACGCATACGAGGCCCATTGTGATATATTCAAGGCCCATGGGACGTGGCCCAATGTGATATATTTCCAGCCCACTTGATGTATGAGACCTTGTGTAAGGTCCATTATGATTGTATGAGGCCCATTAAGATTGTATGCGGCCCATTATGTTGTGTATGAGGCCTTTGTGTGAGGCCATGGGCCCACTGTATGTTTGGCTCTATGTGGGCCACTTATTGGGAGCAATGTTGGTTAAATGTCCACATTGATGGGCAATGATGGTTAAATATCCTCATTGTGACCTTCCCTTAGGCTCTTTGTTAGGCCAATTGTCGAGGCCGATTCCGATCTTCGAGGACGATTCTGATTACCGAGGTCGATTCTGATTATCGAGGCCGATTCCGATCGTCGAGGCCGATTCCGATCGTCGAGGCCGATTTCGATTGTCGAGGCCGATTCTGATTGCTGAGTCCAATTCCGATTGTCGAGGTCGATTGTTGAGGCCGATTCCAATTGTCGAGGCCGATTATGATTTTCGAAGCCGATTCCGATTGTCGAGGCCAATCCCGATTGTCGAGGCTGATTATCGATATCGATTATGAGTATGTGACAGCATAACATAATGATAAATGCTCATACGCATCATCTGCATGTTTGTTATAAGATGAGGTTGACCATTACATATGTCATTGGGCATGTTGTTATGAGACTCCCTGATAGGCGGAGGTTATCTCACATGAGCACACGGTATACGCGGGATTAATGCATGACTGGATTGTATGACTTATGCATCTTGCATTGAGTGTTGTGATTACTGTACGCCCTAACGACATTAGGGTCGTAGCCTCTACAGGCATATCGTGGATGGCCAGATGGAACACCAGAAATCTGTTACTAGCATTAGGCTACCATAGATGGCCCTGAGTGAAAATCTCTAAACCCTCTTTGTACCAGAGGACGCCCCAACGTCGAGACCGAGTGGATATATATGAGCACATGAAGGTCGTATACCAATAGGCCACGTCTCCCACTGTGTTGTAGTCGGTTGGGAGGGGGTATGACCTTACTTGCCTGAGTGAGGGGGGCAATATCTAGGTTGAGTTTGACTAGCTTGAGGAATGGGTCCGCTATCGACGAGCCGGGCCCGATATTGGCAGGCGAATAGTGAGGTCTCTTTCACTTACCCAGTTGTGCGCTCGGATAGGGGCGGCAAGCTGGCGTAGAGTGTAATAGACCCCAGTGATGATCTCAGAGATGTACAGTACTGATATGTGGCCTTATTGAGTTAGAGTTGCATACTTATTCATTCATTCATTCATTATCCACTTGGGCTGGTGGTGCGTAACTATTTGTTACGTGTACCTTCACAATGACTAGGATTTCGGTTGAGGCGCGCGACTAACCTGAGATCAGGAGTTTTCCACATTGTGTTTGACTATCCAAATTTAGGTATGGTACTAGTTTGGATAGAATTCTCTTGTGATGGACCCCATAGTCTGCGATACTACGTACTATCATCCCGACTTCATTCTAGCTTGGTCATTTCATTCGCATCACATATTGCATTACATCCGCGACATATGACATTTTGGGTGGTTACGTTTCTACACTTATATGGCTTAGACATACTTGGCAGGATCTGCATATTGCATTGCATCCGCAGTATATGATATTTGGCTCATTATGATCTGCATTACGTACTCTGATATTATATGACTTATGGACTTGTCAGCATTTCCGCTTACTCTGATATCGTATGATTCATGATCTTGTCAGTATTTTCGATATTGTATGATTATGGCATTGTATTGAATACTTGGCACTTACCTTGTGCATACACTTTCACCACCCTCTAAGCTTTCTATAAGCTTATGCATGATAGATGCATGTAGGTGGTTTATGTTGTAGCGGCGTTGAGCATGCAACTGTCTTCTGGAGCTTGATTTTATTTTGACATATGTATTTCCCTTTCAGCGTGTATTTAAAGTTTATATTAGTGGATATGTGATGATGTTGTTGCCTTTGTGATTTGGGTAAACTTGTGGTTATGCTTATTACGAGATAAATGTACGTTGGAAAATCCTCCTTATAGCATCCCAGGATCGGAACCTGGCGTATGAGCACTAGGAGCCGAGAATGGGGTACTACGGAGGCTGTCGGCATCGGAATCGGTGATCGGGATTCATGTGAGTCCAATTTCTGGGTTTGGGGTATGACATCAAGGAAATAGTAATAGGAATGACCAGCCAACCTTTCTAGAATTTAATTAATGAAGGGCAAAGGAAAGTGGTCCTTTCTCGTGACAGTATTCAACTTCCTGTAGTCAATGCGCATTCTCCAACCAGTAGTAACTCTAGTTGGCATGAGTTCATTATTAGCATTGGCTACAATGGTGATTCTAGACTTCTTAGGAACCACCTGAGTTGGACTCACCCATTGACTATCAGATATATGGTATATGATACCCACATCCAATAGTTTAAGAACCTCAATCTTAACCACTTCCTTCAGGTTTGGATTTAGTCTACGTTGTGGTTGTAGAGAAGTTCGCGCATTATCCTCAAGATAAATGCGATGAGTACAAATCAAAGGGTCAATTCCCTTAAGGTCCGCAATCGTCCATCTAAGGGCTCCCTTATGCTCAATGAGAGTAGATATGAGAATACTCTCCTATTTTTGCTCAAGGTGGGATGAAATCACCACTGGGTATGTCTCATCTTGACCCAAATAAATGTATTTTAAATCAAAAGGCAAAGGTTTTAGGTCAAGCTTCGGTGCCTTGAGGTTAAACGGCAGAGACACTTCTTCGGTTTGGGGCAATTCTTCAAATTGTGGTTTCCACCGGTTAACTTCAAGTATCGGCGCAGTATCAAGCATGACAACCATCTCCCTAATCATGTCATCATCAAAATCATGAGAGTGGGCCAGACACATCTCTAGAGAGTTAGAGGATAAGGTCAGAGGCGCTTTATCTTCCACGAAAGAGTCAATCATGTTAATGTCATGGAAATCGTCATCATCCTCTAATCGTCTGCCCATGTTGAAATGGATGTTTAACTCCAATGTCATATTTCTGAAAGACATGCTCATGACACCATTCCTACAATTGATGATTACGTTTGAAGTGGCAAGGAATGGGCGACCAAGAATGATAGAAATCTGAGTGCTCATGTTACTGATGGGTTCGGTATCCAGGACGATAAAATCTACGGGGTAGTAGAATCTGTCAACCTAGACCAACACATCCTCAATTATCTCTCTCGATACATGAACAGAGTGATCAACAAGTTGTAATGTGGTTAAGGTGGGTCTTAATTCACCCAATTCTAACTACTTGTACACCGAGTAGGGAATCAGATTGACGCTCGCTCCTAAGTCAAGAAGTGCATGCTTAATTCGATAGTTCCCGATTACACATGAAATGGTTGGGCTACCGGGATCTTTAAATTTCTGCGGTACATCTTGCTTTATGATGGCACTCACTTTCTTAGTCAAGAAGATTTTCTTTTGAATATTTTGTCATCTTTTAGTCGTACACAAGTCTTTCACGAATTTGGCATATGAAGGTGTTTGTTTTATGGCATCAAGTAGAGGAATATTGACCTTCACTTGTTTCAACACCTCTAAAATATCTGAGAGTTAGAGAGAGGTTTTGGTGCAACCAACTGTTGGGGGAATGGAACAATCGGCTTCCCTTGAGGTTCCGGTTCCAATTCTTGTGGAACAGTGCTAGGTATATCATCGTTGTTCTCTTCCATGTCCTTAGGCTTTTTAGCCCTTACCGGAATAGATTTTTCAATTATCTTCTCACTCCTTAGAGTGGTGATAGACTTAACTTGCTCCATCTGATTTGAAGAGCTTGGATCACTTATCTCATATTGCGGTTTATGATTGGGGAGAGGTTGAGTAGGAAACATCTCCTTTGCCTAATTGTTAATTGCAACTATATTCTTTGAATAAATGACGTAAGTGATCCCAAAGCTGATCTGATTTCCTGGTTGAGTAGCTCTTGGTCTCGAATATGTTTTTGAACCGGATCCTCTTGAGGTTTCACTTGATTTGGAATTTGATTGAAGAAACCTTAAGGGGTAGCCGTTTGTCCATTCCTCCAACTGAAGTTTGGATGATTTTTCCAACTAGGATTGTATGTATTGGAGGTAGGTCCATTGAAAGGTCTTTGGTAACTATTCACGACATTGAATTCCTCATTCAGCAACCCTCGAAAGGTAGGTATTGTTGGACAATTTTCGATTGTGTGAATGTTGCCATCACAAATACTGAAAACAGTTTCATTAACCTTATCCTTCTTTAATTCCATGGCCTCGAATTTCCTTATGAGAGTAGTCACTTTAGAATTGATATCATCATCCTCTTTTAGGAGATACATTCCACCCCTCTCCTTAGATTGAGTCAGCCTAGATATGGTGCTTGATTTGGGGTATGTGTCTCATGGTTGTGCGTTTTTCAGCAAGTCTATTCAAGTAGTCCCACACATCATTGACATTTTATTCATGAATTCCCCATTGCACATCGTCTCAACCAATTGGCGCATGGAAGATGTCAGTCCATCATAGAAAAAGTGTGTAATGCGCCACATTTTAAAACTGTGTTGTAGGCATGAACTGACAAGATCCTTGAACCTTTCCCAACATTAGAAGAATGTTTCATCCTCCTTTTGGGCAAAGTTCATGATTGATTTTCTAAGGGTGTTCGTTTTATAATGTGGAAAAAAATTCTTTATGAACTCCCTTTGCATATCATTCCATGTGCCAATAGATCTAGGATATAGTGAATGCAACCACATCTTAGCTTTCTCTTTCAAAGAAAAAGGAAAGAGTTTCAGCCTGACCGTGTCTTTAGATATGTTTGAAAAATATAAAGTGGCTATGATCTCATCAAACTCTTTCAGGTGTAAATATGGATTTTTTGACTCAAGCCCATGAAATTTAGGAAGGAGTTGGATCACCCCTGGCTTGATATCCATGTATCCCGTATTTTTAGGAAAAACCATGCATGAGGGCGTGCTCACCCCTGCCGGTTGTAAATAATCTCATAAAGTACGAGGCGGGGGTGCTTGATGCACTCGTTCTCATCTGGATGTCCTTCACCCTAGGATGGGGTAGAAGAGGTTGGTTTGCAGCCATCACTTCAATTAACTCTGAGGATCTCGAGCAGTGTCTAGTCCTGCGATGGATAGTTAACCCCCCAACCAATCCTCATTCAGTCAAGAGACGTCGAGTGTTGTCACAGACCCACTTGGGCATGAAACACTCGCAACCCTCAATTTAGATTCTAAACCTAAACCTAAAAAGAAAGAAAAGAATAGAGATCTAGGAACAGAAAGAGAGAAGAGTCGGAAGGAAGTTACCAAATTGGAGTTCTTAAGTTAGATCCTGCAAAATCAAAACAAAACAAGTTAGTTTCTAAAAATATAAAGTTTCTAAAATAATTAAGAAAGTTCTAAACCTAAAATTAGAAAGTATGTTAGTTTCTAAAAACAAAAGAAAACCTAGAATTAGAAAATTGCTAAAAATAGAAAAACTAAACCTAAAGTTAGAAAATCCTAATCTTAACCTAATTCTAATACTAATTAATTTCAGAAAAACGCATCCAAATGGGACTGAACCTTGTACGTAATCTGAAAGTAACTTGAACTAGAATTAGGCGAAGATGTAATCTAAATAAGGTGAATATGAGAAAATAATGGTGAATGGTTAAACTAAAACTTGTAAAATTCAAAGGTAAGAAACTAGGGTGCCAAGGATCCACTTGAAGAGATCAGGGAGATCGATGCTTGATTCAAGAACACAACTGAACTTAGAGTCCCATCTTCATCCAGTTGGAGGATATAAAGTTAAAAATCAAATCTGAACTTCCTCTGATCCAGTTTTCAAGAGATGAGAGGTATGAGAATTAGACTAAATTCCATCACAAGACCATGCCCATGAGACAAAGCAAACAATAGAATATAACCAATCCACATCCAATCTGAGAGAGTTATGAACATAGGGAAGGGTTCCATCATCCAACCATGCCCGTGAGACGATGGTGAACAACAAGGTTCCTACGACCATAACCTCCATACATGTATGGAAAATACTCAAAGATATCATAGATCCATTATAATTTAAGTCATAATAAACCATTAAAAACTATGAATATTCCATATAATCAAACTATAATCAAAGAGAGTTCCTAAACATGAATCAAAGCCGTAGAAAACACCCCATCATGCTACAGGCTTCACCTCTTAGCCTTAGTTAAGAGGCTTAGCTAGCCATAACCATGATCATCTAAACTTGAAGGAAAGAAAAAAATATAAAAAGAAGAAACAATGGATAGGAAGGATTAAACCCGAGGCTGTCCACGGCCGGCCCACACTTACTTGCTCTCTCCCTTCTCTTCCACGTCTAGAGATGCCTTCCCACGTTCTTCTCCCTCTCTTTTATAGGCCCCAAGGGCGGTTTAGAGGGCCGGAAGTTAGTGGAATCTATTTTGACAGTTGGTAGTCGCAAAAACGCAAACATGTTGCGTTTGGACCTAGTTCTCTGCCAATCGACGTCTAAGAATCAATTTGGACTCCATAGTTGGGGTAAAGACCCCCCTCTGAAGGTTCTGAACTGTTTGGATCACCCATCCGACCACAAACAGTGGCCCACAACTCCCCGCAATGTCCAGAAAAATTGGACGTGCATATAGTGTAAACGGACCTACGCCGACGTGTTCGGTGGGCCCCACAGTGATGTTTTCGGCGAAATCCACCTCGTTCATTAGATTCCTAGCCAAATTTCAGTCGAAAAGGAGTGGTTTTGGTCGAGTTTTGGTGTGGTTCATTGTATTAAATCAACTCACCATTCATTCTGCATTTTTCGACGATTCACGTGTGTATGTGTGCATGGGGACAAAAGGCCACCATGTTTAGGGTCGTCCCTACCCCAAGGATGCAATGGACAACCCAAATCATCCATTTGGATGATGTGTGGGGCCCACTATCAAAACCTAAATCCGGCAAGTGTGTTGATGGACATTTTTTGGAAAATTGAGGAGATGAGTTGGTTAACATGCGTTGACTGACTTTAGGTATATTGGTGTACATCCGGTGCACTTGTGCACCGTGCACATGCACTGTACGTGTAGGTCCCATGGGGATGTTTGTCAGAAATCTGCTTCGTCCATCCATTTTGTCACTTAATTTGAAGGGTTGAGACCAAATTTGAAGCATATCCAAATATCAGGTGGGCCCTAGATTGATGATTTATGGGCTAATCTACCCGTTGGGCCACTTTCACAAGGATCTAATGGCTAAAATTCGACGTGTATGGTTAATTTATGATCATCAGGCCAGATACAAAGTTTCGAGCTGAACGGATGGTGGGAACCCTGTGATCTTGCATTCCGGATAACTTTCAGGCCCGTTTAAACCCAATTACTTAATTTTCTAAGATATTTGACGTGTAAATTCTTCAATCTTGTTCCCCTGGGGCTCGTCCCTTTCCTTGGTGATTTTAGAGAGTTAAATCCATGCTTTTAATACCCTTTTCAGTCTAAGCTATTTAAATTCACCTTGCACCAAAAACACGATTAAAATAGGATGTTAAACAGTATTATGTACATAAAATCAGGTTATAATTGGGGTCTAATATGCAATATTTGACCCTCAACATCGATCATATCCATACGTATATCATCATTAGGGCTAACTATCCTACGGTATATATCGACATGTACACCCCATAGTGGGCCCTAAAGGTTAGAAAAACCCTCTCATAGGGCTAGTATAATGAAAACCTAGCCCTTAAGCCATTTGCACAACTTCTGGACTATGTAAGGCCTCCATTTGGGCACCCCATCTCTCCATACGAATTTTGCCCAAGAAGAAAAGAAAGAAAGAGAGAAATAGAGAAGAAGGGAGATCTTGTGAAGGAGATCTTGGGGTGTTTATGATGGATTCCCTTCGATCAAGCCCTAGCTTCAACCGTTCTTCTACATCAAATCCATCCCACCAACGATCGGGAGGTAAGAAACAAACCCTACTTTCCAACCTAGGCTTGTCTACATTGAATTGCCTAAATCTCACCTGGTTGCTTTGAAATTGGTGTAGGATATGTTTTTCCCCAAATTCCTAACTCCAGGAGCTGAAAATCGGAGATTTCTTCTTAAAGGTGCGGACCATTGTACCTACGTTTTCATTTATCGAACCTTGAGGGTCTCAGTTAATGATATTTTATGTTGAATGAGTTGTAATAGTTAGCATATTCATATTTCATGTTTGATTATATTATTTGCTATTGGTTAGATATGGATGCTCACATGTTTAATGAAATGTCTAAGTGGTAGAATGTGTTGCTTTGTCGATGTTCACATTCTTGATTTATTGCCTAAGTGATTGTATTACTTTATTATGCGTACATGTTTGATTTAATGCTTTAGTGAATGTAATACCCTATGGATGCTCATGTGTTCGATAAAATGCCTAAGTGGTTGCGTAGTGAAATTTATGCTATAATTGTGTGATATAAAGTTTAGTCCATATAAACACTTAAGATTGCTACGATGTAAGGTCAACCAGTAAATCACCTAAATCAAGGGGTGACCCAAGTTAAGGTAGCCACCCTAGGCTTGTTCGATCGACTCGGGTTGAACACGGACAATCGACAGTAACGGGACTACACGGGCTGCTTGCACCTAATGCTGGTTGTGTCGTGGTTCTCTCACGTCAGTCAAATTAGTCCACTAGTCGACTGATCATGTATGTTCACAATATATGACATGATTAAATGGAATCTAGGACACCCCATTCCTAATGGATGTGTCCATTCATAACCGTTAGTGCGATATGATCCCATTAAGACTCATGAGCCGGGCATGGTGGGATGAGACACCATGTCCGAACTGTCGGCCTACGCTGAGGTGACGAGCCTCCCCATAGTGACCAGTGAGCAACTAAGACTCATGAGCCAGGCATGGTGGTATGGGACACTGTCCGAGCTGTCGGCCTATGCTAGGGTGACGAGCCTCCCCATAGTGACCAGTGAGCACTGATGGAGGTGATAGGCCATTGTTCTAATGGCCCCTGTCAAATTACTCAGTCGATGGTTGCGTGTTAGAGTACCGTTCGAACAACTCGGGCATGAATGTAATTTGGTGACACACCCTTTCCTTGGAGCGATTTAATTTGATGTGATAAGCCCGCACATCTGTAACGCCCCAACCACTGTTCATCCGAGCTGTGATCCGAGCGCAGATTGGGGTGAACGGTTTGATCAGGTCCCCCTTCGAAAATAGCACTCCAGTCGGTGAGAGCAGCGTACTGGCTAGCGGTACTGAGTGATGATACTCGGTTTGGATGACGATCCATACCGGGTTAATCCTCATGCATTTAGGCATCATACCATATCTTTGGAATTATTAATTTGTGATATAAACGGGTGATACCTAAATTTGGATCAAGGGATACTGGTAAGGAGCCGCTACGTGCGGCAATGAGCCACGTGATCCGAATGAGGACTCGTGATATAACGTTGATATCTTAACTTCACCAATATGCTGGATAAATAGAACTTAATAATTACTCAGCTAATATACGCATCAATCACATCATATTAGATAGGATGTGTCGACCTAGTGTTGGTGTCGCGTGATGAGAGAGTGTTGACATTTGGGAAATAGTCATTGAAGTCGCATGTGAGGGAGTGTTTTTTGGAAAGGGCATGCATTATATTATATCTTCATATGTACATTTAACAAGAGTATTTAAGAATTATTTGATTTCTTGTTTATCATTAACTGCACTAATTGTGTCGATAACATGTGTAACTTAGAACTAATGGAAGCACTGAGTTAGCTACTCACTTTCACCTGGGCCGGTGTTTTAAAACACCAACCAGGCATATCAATGATGCAGGTACCAGTGAGACCTCAGACAGGTAGACTTATATCGGGTTGTGCCAACACCGTTATGTTTTGGAGAATTGGGCGTAAACTAAAAGTTTTACACTTTAACCATCTTGGGTATGTATATTATGGATTGTGGCTTGTATAATCTCATTTTGGGTAATTATCACAATTCGAATTGTATTTTTGACTCTTAGCCCTATATTTTCAAATATTTTGTTATATCTACTTTACTTTGGATCCGCTAAGTGAATTGCGTTACTCTGATTATCTATGTGCGGAATGAATGTGAATCTGATTAAGGTCACATGTGCATTCTCATTAGGTTAACACCCCAGAACTCGGAATCGGAGTCTTTATACTTGGGTGCCGATTTTTGGGGCGTTACAAGTTGGTATCAAAGTAAAGTATTGAGATTACTAGGACCTTGAGAATGCAGACTATACAAATCACAATAACTTGTGTTAAGACACTTTGGATTAGAGGTTTGGTCCTCTAAGGGATCTCACTGATTTTAGAAGTAGCTGTTAGTGTTACAAAACCAGTAAATTAGGAACAATGAATCTTATGACCAAACTTCACGGTTTGCTTCACTTTCAAACTCAAATTTTAGAAACAGGACTTTATGATTAAATTTCCTATATTGTGTGTATGATTTTGAATTTAAAATTAGAAACTATGAACAATAGGATCAAATCTGGCACCATAAAGTAATTGGGAGTTTCAAATCCCTTGGTTGGTTGGCACCATAAAGTAACTGGGAGTTTCAAATCCCCTGGTTGGTTGGCACCATAAAGTAACTAGGAGTTTCAAATCCCCTCAAAGTGGAGGTTTGAAATCCTCGGTGAGAGCTTGGATTATATCTAAAATGCTTCCAAGAGTTACATGTGTGTCACTAAACTATTAAACCATTGGGCACATGGCACACTAATGATATCTTAAAACAACTAGATTATCATTAATTGCATCACTATAATTACTTTAATATAATGATCAGTGCCATCCAAACATTGTCCATGTAAATCAATGGTTAAAAGTTGTTTATAAGTCACTCAGACATGATCTTGTGCTTGCGGCCCATACGATACTTGGAATTTCATCATTTTCAAGCAAAGTATATATTTCAATGGGTGTGATGAGGTCGATCATCGTCTTTCTCAAGGGGATAACTACTCTGAATCCACGGAGCTTCTTTGGACTCCTCATGGAGATACCCCAAATCCACAAGGAAAAATAAGAAAATCAAAATAAATTGTAGAAAATTTGAAATCCCATTGGTAGATAATAAAAATGAATTTACAACCCTTTAAATAGTCATACCAAACCTTGTAAGAAGTTTCGAAATCAAATTCCAACTCAAACTCCCTAAAATTTGTAACGTAATATAAATAGTAAATTTGCTATTTATAGTGTCCTATCTGGCTTAACCACTTATTCTAATATTTTTTTTCTAAGTACTTTTCATGTTAGACACAACTCCTAAAGCTCAAAGGATAAAGAGCTATAATTGAAATAAAACTTACTATAAATAATAAAAACGTAAATAAAATAGATTTTATGCCATTGACCTAATGGAATCTCACAAAATAACCAAGTTTTTTGGCTAAAGTAGCTCCTCCTATGCCAAATTCATATATGGCACGTCGAGTAACTCATCTCAGATTGCGAGATACATTGATTTAAAAAAAAAAAAAAAAAAAAAAAAAAAAAAAAAGAGTGGCAGGACCATGCCAAATCGGCGCTCAGGCCACGGTGATACCATGGTAGCGGCGCACCATCACCGATTCCGGACAGAAAATCCAGCAGCGCCACCGCCGGAATTTTCTACTTTTTTGGGTTGAGTTCAAAAATTCATATCTCCTTCATTTTAACTCCGTTTGGGATGATTCAATAGCCAGATTGAAGCCTAATGAATATAGTTGTAGATAAATTTTAGGATGTTTTTCCAACTATCTAAAAAATATTAATTTCGGACAACAGTTACTCCTAGAATTTTAATAATTTATCTACAACTCCAAATGAGATGAAATTTTGTAAGATGGCTTTAAACTTAATGATGAAATATTATAAAAATTTTAAAAATAATTAAATTACCAAAATTACAAGAAACCTTATAAGAAATAGATACATTTTTCAATCATACAAAAAAATCGTTAGTTTCAGACAAATGTCACTTCCAAAATTTTAATAATTTTTCTACAACTCAAAATGAGATAAAATTTAATAATATGAGAGTAAACTTACTGATAACTTACTATAAAAATTTAGAAACTAATTTAATTACTATAATTATGAAAGACGTTACAAGAAATAGAGGTATTTTAGAAACAAACAGAAAATCATTGGTATTGGATGACTGGTACTTCTAGAATTTTTTTTAAAATATTTTTATGAAGCTTAAAATAGAATGAAATTTTGTAGGATAAAATTTTAACTTAATAATGAATTAATAAAAAAAATTATAAAAATAATTTAGTACCTAACAATGACATGGATGTTACGAACAATAGACATGTGAAACCAAAAATTTCTGCAACCTTGAGTTGTTAATGAACCAAGTGTATCTTTTTCATATTAGAGTTTTAGTATTTTTTTGTTCTTTTTAGGAATTGCTTCTAACCATCTTAGAAATTGTCTTATATGATTAAATTAGATTATTTTTAGTATATTTTTCCTATTTTAAGTAGTTTCTAGTATGGTTGAACTACGACTCTTAAATAGAGTTGAGTTTGATTGTTTAATACTTTGTAAGTTCGTATTCGAGGCGGGCTTCACTAAAATATCATGAGTTTCTTATTTTCTTGTGGATTTAAAGTTCATACCACATTGAGGAGACAATGTTCTTCCACTCATCTTTTTCCGCGCCCTTTCTTGCGTCATCGTTCATTCAAACCTCCGAAATATCTTAGAACTTTCGGTTCTTCATTCTCTCTCTCTCTCTCTCTCTCTCTCTCTCTCTCTCAATTAACGAAACCCAAGCACGGTTTGCTCATAACCCACTAGCCATAGGATCGAGACGATAACATAAAGATATAATCTTAGGCCCTTGAATTTTTTTTTTTAGGATAATCGTTTGACCATAGGCATAGTGAAAGATTTATTAATCACTAATTTGGACATTAATTAAGATGAGAACTTTCTTTGTACAAGACCCGAATGACAACTTTATAAATAAGAGATTTTAACTTTTCAATAATGTGTGATTTTCCCTAAACATTTAGGTTGATCGGACTACGAAATCATGGGACCATACACTTACGAAGTATTCGCGGCTTGACCCAATTCTCAATGCTAGGTGATTACCAACGGACTCACTACTTTTATCGAGCAGAATACCAGGATCCACCAGGACTAGGAAAGGATACAACGAGCTTTCTACCCTGGTCAGGTAGATGATCAACGTATCAGTTTCAAGCCCACTACAACCATCTCTCCGTGTTAGCCGAATACCAAAAACTGAAATTTTTACTCTAGATAGAGGGGAACAGTCATCACGAATACAATTCTTTTGAAAAATTGAATTAAACTGAGGGTGGAAACTTTTAAGGAGGATAGACTACAGTAAGTTATGCTAATGTATTTAACCTACACCCTAACACATATATGAATATGAAATTAGTAAAACGTAGGTATACAAATTAGAATATCTTTACTTATTAACATTAGGCATTTTCGGGGACAAAATTGTTTTGAAGGGGGATAGATTGTAACGTCTTGGATTTTCACTGTTTTGGATTTCTAAAAATCCTTAAATTTTTTTTTATATAATTAACTTATATTATCACTTACTAACCATTAACACTCAATGTTAGTTTATACATGGGTGATACCAGTAAAGAACCGCACAAATTTGATTAATCAACCATGAGAAGCCAACGAATCCGGCCGATCACTTAAACAACAAGTTTATCTACATGATTTGCCCACACAGATCCTAAATCTAGCCGACCTATTGTTAATTAGTCAAGACAATTACAACTAAATAAGGACCTACTAAAATTCGAGATAACTAGTGGTCAGATCTTAATTAACAAACCAAACTGACCCCGTATTTTTTTAACCTAAGAATCGACGGTTTATGGTGATTATAATCGATCGTTATTTTCACGAGTTGCGATAGGCCACACTATGAACTTAGCTAATCCAAACCCTTATGATTGTGCATAAGGAATCTCGCTACTCAATTCATTCCAGAAATGCCCAGATTATCCAAACAAGCTTTAGACCACTTGTTAGTGGGCCACTAAACCCGAGGCTATAGAAATATGTTCATCTTAGTGGGCTTGACGTCCATCGCGGGACATCGAGCTGAGATCGGGTCTCGAATCGTTCAACTTGAACTCATAAGTCGAGTGCTCAGATTGTGTAAATACCTTATATGAAAATATGAAACTTAAGTGAAATAAGTCCATTTGTTCTTTCACAAAGTTGTAACTTTCAGACCGTTAATTCAGGACCAAAGTCGAGGTACTGACTAAAGATATTTCCCCAAACATATCCATATAGTTGCTGCCCCGATCGACTATCGGTGAGCATTGAACAGACTTCTAATCATATCTTTCGATCGGCGTATCCAAATGGTGGGCCGATCATATCCATGTGTAGAACATCATTAGGGCTAACTATCATACAGTGTATATCGATATGTACACCTTATAGTGGGCTGTAACGTCCTGAAAATCGAGGGTCGAGTAGGAGCCCAACTCCCGAGTTTCAACGCATCACTCATGCAACATAGAAAATGATGATTTAATGTTGTCTGTATTAACACATTAAACATGAATGAGATTAAGCTAAATCAGCATATCATACTCTAAAGACAATTAAATTACGCAAGCGAAAGACTGTGATAAGTATATAAAGCATATAAGTGGTAAGTCCCCGGAGTATCAACATGTTGCCAGGTTAAATAAATTACATGTATAGTTCCCAAAGTTTCAAAATAATAAAGTGTAATGTCTGCTAATCCATATCCCTGTAGTTTCATTGGCACAACTCCAGGTCTACATAGACTTGCCAGAGAGTTGCATGTAGGAGAACTCCTCCTATTCATCATAAAAGTCAGACTCCATTTCGTGAGCCTCGTCATCACCTGAAACTACAATAGAGTTTGGTTGGTGTTTTAAAACACCGTCCTAGAGTGGGAGTGAGTGATCAACCCAGTGGAGCTATAAGACAAATGTTAACATGTTATCAATTCAGTCAAATAGTAATGATAAAGTAATACAACAAGCATTCCTAGGTAATCTGGTTAATGCAAGGATGATATGAGTTAATGATGCATGCTCTCGCCTACACTCCCTCTGCGACATCATCTCACGATCGCGGCATGCATGAGCCCCTTCCTCTGTGCTCAACTCCAATGCCAAAGGCACATGTAAATGCGGTGCATGTGCGTGATTAGCCAAGTTCTTAATTAAACTCATTCATAAAGTAGGTTAAGGAAGCTAAGATACCTCCCTTTTTATCATTGACTGAACAATGATCCATCTAGGGTCGTCAATCCTAGTTAGTCACATACGATAGACAAGTTATAGGGCAACGTCACCCCTGATTTAAAAGCAGTGGACAGGCAAGTTCAGGTCACTACGAAGAGGCTCGTCACCTCAGCGTAGGCCTTAGTTTATACTCGAGGTTACTACCACCAACGCCCTACTAACTGGTAGTCTATTTTCGAAGGCTCGTCATCAACCCGACTGGGGACCACAACCAGGCTGCGCCCGGGTAGGCTTATTTTATACTCAAGGTCACTCCACCAACGCCCTACCAACTGACAGTCTATTTTTGAAGGCTCGTCACTAACCCGACTAGGGACCATAGCCAAGCTGCGCCAGTGTAGGTCGACAGCTCGAATACAGTGTCTCATACCACCGTATTCAGCTCACGAGTTTGAGTTGCTCACTGGTCACTATGGGGAGGCTCGTCGCCCCAACGTAGGCCAAAAGCTTGACCATGGTGTCTCATACCACCATGCTCGGCTCATGAGTCTTAGTGGATTGTGGTACCATGGTTGAAAAGGGTCTTTACATTGGTGAGGGGTACCTTAAGTTCAAGCAATAGTGTCCATATATGGTAAACACACAATAAGCCCATCGGTTTATTAGACGAGTTCAGTTGGTACGAGCGTACGCTGAATTAATCGACAAGGTATCGCTGTCGATGATCATTATACGACTCAGATTCACCGAACGCATCAATTGTGATGTGACTAATTCAGCCATTCAAACAGGAATTGTTACCGATTGCTTGGACTACGTAGTAGTCCCAATCATATTCAAATATAGCATATGGAGACATGTGATAATCATATAGGCATTTAACAAACATTCCCAACACGAATCTCATTCGAGCATTTCATCGAACACATGCACATATTACCATATATTGTATTTCATCCATAGATTGCATAATCAAAATTTAGGTTACATGAAGGAAACTATACAAATAGATAAGGTAGTTGAGAATTCTATCTCAACACCCTTATTAAATATAGTTCATCAAACAATATCTTATTCAAACATTTTATCAACAACATAAGACATGTTATTATACATATGCATTTTATACATAAACTACGTAGTTGAAATTAAGACTACATGGAGGAAAATTATATATCTAGATAAGGTAGTTGAGAATCCTATCTCAACGCCATAAATAAATACAATTCATCGGACAATTTCTCATTCAAACATTTTATCAAACACTTAGACTAGACCATACTTTATACATAGACTAAATTATTACGACATATATTATACATAGACTAAAGAGTTGTCATGCAATGGATTCTAGATTAATAGTAATGAGAAGCACAAATCACAATCTCATGTTCATTCAGACATTTCAACAAACACATGGAATGCATATTTGTTCAACATAGTTCATACATATGTAATACATGGAAAACACCGTAACTAAGATCATATGACAGCAATCAAGCCAGACATAAATCATTAGCTGACATTGAAAGCCTTGAAAATCATAACCTAAACATTTATAGTCCGCACCTTTCGCCGATAAACCCGTACTGAGCTCAGTTTGAACACTAAGTCTCGCCTACGGCACAACGGTAACCTATAACATGAAATAAGTTAGCTATTTCACCAGTTACTCTATTTGAATCCCTAAAACATATTAGGGTTAGGATTTCTTACCCGAAAATAAATCAGAATCGCCAGTATAGCGACACGTGGTTTAAGCATATGGAGTGGTGGGATCGAATCCTAGGAATGATCCCTCACTCTCTCTCACTTTCTCTCTCTTTCCTTCTCTTTCTTCTCTCCTCTCTCTCTCTCTTAGGGTTTAAAATTCGTATGAAATGAGAGAGGGGTGGGTTAAGGCCCTTATATAGGCCTAGAACTGATGAAAATGGCCTTAGGGCCATGGTATACTTAGGTTATAGCCAAACGGTAGCCGTTTCGGTCCAACGGAGCACATCTGGAGGCCCCTTTTCTGCATACAGTCTGGGTAAAGTTTCCTGACATTGGATCTAAGTCAAGCTAAGTTTTTGGTCTGATTGAATTTACGGATCGACCGTGGAGGACCAGTTTCAGTTCAATGGTCACCGCCACTCGATAAGAGTCATAAGTACACTGACCTGTGTTGGAAAATTTTCCTGATCCGAGGGTGTAGTTGGGTCAGATTCTAACGGTCTAGAACCTTGAATTTGGCTTGCAAGCGAACGGCCCAAATCACTTAAGTTTTAGTTCATTTTCTAAAGATATTCGCGTTTCTCACACACTTAGATCTGGGCTTAAGTTGTACATTTCTGGACACTATCTGGATTTGATTTCTGAGATGGTTGTTAAGCCAGTAAGGCGGTCATAACCGTATAGTTTCACGGTAGTCGGACTTTTGACGAGCGGTCTAGGTCTGATACGGAGTTTCAAAGTGCTCCCAAGAGCAACTGGGTTTAGAGATTGATCCTAGGTTTATAGGTAACGTAGCGTTAGTGGTTCTACTCATTTTGGGTCTTGCAGTTCGTATTTAAAGTGGTTTAAGCTAATTCCACCGATGATTTAATTTAGCACTTAATTAATTTTCGTCTAATTCCTAAAGGATTTGGTCCTGAGTGATATCTACCTGAGGTGGTACTCGAGTCTTTGTACGAATTTTTTCAGGATGTTACATGAGCTCTAGAGGTATAAAAAACCCTCTCATAGGGCTAGTATAATAAAAACCTAGCCCTTAAGGCAATTTGCACAAATTCTAGAACTATATAAGGCCTCCATTTGGGCACCCCATCTCTCCATACGAATTTTACCCAAAAAGGAAAGAAAGAAAGAGAGAAAGAGAGAAGAAGGGAGATCTTGGGGTGTTCTTGATGGATTCCCTTCGATCAAGCCTTAGGTTCACTAATGATCGGGAGGTAAGAAACAAACCTTACTTCCCAACCAAGGCTTGTCTACATTGAATTGCATAAATCTCACCTAGTTGCTTTGAAATTGGTGTAAGAATTCTTTTTTCCTAAATTCCTAACCCTAGGAGCTCAAAATCGGAGATTTCTTCTTAAAGGTCCGGACCATTATGCCTAGGTTTTCATTTATCGAACCTTGAGGGTCTCAGTTAATAATGTCTTATGTTGAATGAGTTGTAATAGTTAACATATTCATATTTCATGTTTGATTGTATTATACGCTATTGGTTGGACATGGATGCTCACATGTTCGATGAAATGTCTAAGTGGTAGAATGTGTTTCTTTGTCGATGTTCACATTCTTGATTTATTGCCCAAGTGATTGTATTACTTTATGCATGCCCACATGTTTGATTTAATGCTTTAGTGAATGTAATACCCTATGGATGCTCATGTGTTCGATGAAATGCCTAAGTGGTTGCGTAGTGAAATTTATGCTATAATTATGTGATATAAATTTTAGTCCATAGAAACACTTAAGATTGCTAAGATGTTAGATCAGCAGGTAAATCACCTAAACCAAGGGGTGGCCCAAGTTAAGGCGGTCACCCTAAGCTTTTTCGATTGACCCGGGTTGAACACGGACGACCGATAGTGGCTGGACTACATGGGTTGCTTGCACCCATTTTCGGTTGTGTCATGGTTCTCTCAGGTTAATCAAATTAGTCTACTAGCTGACTGATCATGTATGCTCACAATATATGATACGATTAAATGGAATCTAGGATACCCTGTTCCTAATGGATGTATACATTGATAACCGTTAGTGCGATACGATCCCACTAAGACTCATGAGCCGGACATGGTAGTATAGGACACCGTGTCTGAGCTGTAGGCCTACGCTGAGGTAATGAGCTCCCCGTAGTGACCAGTGAACAACTAAGACTCATGAGCCGGGCATGGTGGTATGGGACACCGTGTCCGAGCCGTCGGCCTATGCTGAGGTGACGAACTTTCCCATAGTGATTAGTGAGCACTGATGGAGGTGATAGACCATTGTTCGAACGGTCCCTGTTAAATTACCCGGCCGTTGGTTACATGCTAGAGTACCGTTCGAACAACTCAGGCGTGAATGGAATTGGGTGACGCACCCTTTCCTTATAGGGATTTGGTTTTATGTGATAAGTCTGCACCTCTGTAACGCCCCAACTACTGTTCATCCAGCCTGTGGTCCGAGCTTGGGTTAGGGTGGGCCGTTTGATCCGGACCCCCTTTCGAAAATAGCGCTCCAGTCGGTCGAGACAGCGTGCTGGCCAGCGGTACTGAGTGATGATACTTGGTTTGGGTGACGATCCATACCGGGTTGATCCTCATGCATTTAGGTATCATACCTACCTTTGAAATTATTGATTTGTGATATAAACTGGTGATACCAAAATTTAGATCAAGGGACACTGGTAAGGAGCTGTTACGTGCGGCAACGATCCACGTGATCCAGATAAGAACTCGTGATATAACGTCGGTATCTTAGTTTCGCCAATATGCTAGATGAATGGAACATAATAATTACTCAGCTAACATACGTATCAATCACATCACATTAGATAGGATGTGGCGACCTGACGTTGGTGTCGCATGATGAAGGAGTGTTAGCATTTGCGAAATAGGCATTGAAGTCGTGTGTGAGGGAGTGTTGTTTGGAAAGGGCATGCATCATGTCATATCTTCATATGCACATTTAACAAGAGTATTTAAGAATTGTTTGATTTTTTTTTATCATTAGCTGCGCTGATTGTGTCGATAGCATGTGTAACTTTGAACTAATGGAAGCACTGAGTTAACTACTCGCTCCCACTTGGGACGGTGTTTTAAAACACCAATCAGGCTTATCATTGATGCAGGTACTGGTGAGACCTCAACAGGTAGACTTATATCGAGTTGTGCCAACGCCGTTATGTTTTAGAGAATTGGGCGTAAATTAAAAGCGTTACACTTTAACCATCTTGGGTATGTATATTATGGATTGTGGATTATATAATCCCATTTTGGGCTATCATCGTTATTGTAATTGTATTTTTGACTCTTAGCCATATATTTCTGAATATTTTGTTATCTTTACCTCGCTTTGGATCCACTAAGTGAATTGTGTTACTCTAATTATTTGTGTGCGGAATGAATGTGAATCTGAATGAGGTCACATATGCATTCTCATTAGGTTAACTCCTAGGAACTCGGGATCCGGGTCTTTGTACTCAGGTGCCGATTTTCGGGGCGTTATAGTTCGAGTACCCATAGGTGGTGAAATCCCACTATTGTGTGAGTGTGTGGGGTGTGTGTGAGTGTTAAAAAATAACAAAAAAAAGGAAAGACAATTTTTGTCAATGAAATATGTAGTTGTAATATAAGTAAACACTTAAAAAGTAGGTGTTTAGATAATAAAATTTATTTGTTAGTTAAACCTTTAAAAGTTATAAACACTTTACAAGAATATTCATTATTTTCTTTAAGGTAAAAAGCTATTTTTCAACAACAGGCAAGACATAGATGGTGATACAAACTTGAATGAAAAAACATCATATTGTCAATATGATCTTCTTAGTAAAATTTTTGTTATAATGCATCCATGGTTGGACACCATTTAGACAGTTTGGGCTGCCATACAACCATACCATTTGTAAGTTAGATCACCACCATTTTTAAATAGTGTAGAACCAACCCAGGAGCATAAGCCACCATTATTATTATTATTATTGTTGTTGTTGTTGTTGTTGTTTTACATGTCTTGGATTAGCATTGAAACCCATGACTTCAATATTAAAACACAATCTATATACCACTGGCCCATGAGTGTGATCATGGTAATACTGCCAGGTAACCAATCTATTCAGCGAGAATTTTCTTATTCTCATTGCATGATAGCACAAACCGTTCATCTACTGGCCCTAGCATTGATGTGCCATGCTGACTGAGTCGTGCTGTCCAAATGTTTCTAGTGGTTGATTTTGCGAAATTTCTACATTTAATCTTGACTTAGACTTTTGTCAAAGTATTAAATAAATAGCCTAAGGCTTTATCCTCATGAATAGCTCAAGTAACAAAAAGGGGAGACAATTTTTGTCAATGAAATATGTAGTTGTAATATGGTTAAACACTTGAAAAGTGATGTAGAGCGGGTCGCGGACACTTTCATGGTAAAGATCAATCAGAGAAGGTCTGATCTGAGAAGGAAGTGATTAGGACCATCAGAACCCTAAAGTAGACGTATCTCACAAACCAAAATGAGTTATTCGATATACAATATATGATTTTGGGTAGGAAAAGAAACTTTAGCCAACTAACCCCACTATGTTGGATTGCCCATGACGGATTTGTGAGATTCCATCAGATTGACGATCGAAAGTCCATTTTATTTTCATTTTTACTATTTATAATAAGCTTTAAGTCAATTATAACTTTTAATCCTTTGCGTTTTAGGAGTCGTGCCCAACATGAAAAAGGCTTAGAAAAATTAGGAGAATAATGTGGTTAGGTCAAATTGGACACTATTTTTTGCCGAAAACCATGAAGTCCAGTAGAAATCATGACGTCTATAAATAGTAAGTTATGTTTTTAGGGAGTTTGATTCTAAAACTTCTTCCTATGTTTGATATCACTATGTAAAGAATTGTAAATTCATTTTTATCATCAATCAACGTATTTTCAAATTTATTAGAATTTATTTCTATTTTTCTCATGGATTCGAGGAATCTCTGTGAAGAGTCTAGAGAAACTTAGTGGATTCAGAGTAATTATCCCACCGAAAGACCACGCTCGACCTCATCACATCCATCCCTGTATCAAAAAGTAAGTGTTTAGATGAGAAAATTTATTTGTTAAGCATTTAAAAGTTATAAGCAATTTATAAGTAAACTCATGATTTTCTTTCACGTGAAAAGCTATGTTTCAACAACAGGCCAAGCCTATATAATTGAAAATACATTATAAATAATAAAATATGATTGTTGATACACACTCAAGTTATATGGAGCTCATTGTGTGGTGTACAATACATAATCTCTCCATCATATGTATCCTTGATGATCTCCCATAAACCTTAAAAAATAATTCCATGCATTGATCAATGGGCCACATAAGAACAAAAATTTGAGCCAGGTTGGAACCATCATGATGGGTGTAGGACATCCAACTTTTCATATTGAATGGGGCTCCAAAACAGTCAAGCCCTTCGTATATAATTTGGATATTTTGATGGGATTTTTCCAAGATCCATGTAGTGTGAATAGCTATTTCATACATTATAAACCATTAAACCATTCACAAGTTAAATAAAAATATAATTTGGTTACCCAAAAATACTCTACCACTTAAAAGCCAAACGGAATAAAATATAAGCAATTTACACATGAAACTTCTTATAGGTATTAAAATTTTTACAACCTAAAATTAAGGGGTTGAGTGCGGGGGTAAATGGAAGTAAAATACTTTTTGGAGCTCCCTTCGAGATACGTCTAAGCAAACAAAGGTGATGCTATGTACATGTCCGCCATACATGTAACATACTAATTATATTCTTAAAAAAATCAATTATTGGCTACATTACTAAAATCACACTAATAAAATGATCCAAACTGTCCAAAGGTTGGCTACCCGAACGGATGGTTAAAAAAATATTAGCAAGGTGCTTGTTTGTGATCCTTAAGTTTGTGGCCCACTTGAGTATTAAAATTTTCTCCGTTTTTTGCTGAAATATATATTTCAATAGGCTTATTACAATCATTTTGTTAAATATCACATATATGCACTAATTTAAAATTAGGGATATCATATATATTCCTGCAAATATATTGAAATTTTTCAATGCATTTCAATTCTTCCCCTTTACTTCCTTTCAAACAAAATATCTAGATTTCCAATGCATTTCATTTACTCCCAATTCATTTATCTCTACTTTCATTTCCCCATATTTACCTCCATTTACAATATTTCTTATGTCATTTCCCCATTTACCTCCATTTACAATGTCCCAAATGAATTAGTATCCAAACAAATACAGGTGTTGTATATGAATGTGAAATCAAGACCATTCATCAGTTGGTCTCCATTGTTGGTGGGCAGCCAAACATTGTTCAGCTAACCTTAGCCACTAATTGGAAGACTTTTGTCCATTTATTCCTGACGGTCGGTTTAGATTTCTCTTATCTTCCTATGTGCGGCACACAAGGATAGGTTGAATACTTGATAACTTACACAGATCCATTTCTCTAAAGAATGGCTTGTATCCACCCGTCAAAAATTCTTGTGATATGAGAAATCTAGCTGTCAGATCGTTGACAAATTTGAATGTGGTCCATTGCTTGTTTTGTCCTGAAATTCTCCTTGACCATTCATTTGAGGCCTAGAATCCAATGGCTAATATAACTTGTTTTGGTATAGTAAATTCATGTATTGTTTGGCCGGATTTACAATAATATATAACAGTGCATGAAACTTAAAACTTGATACACAGGCTCTCTTAAATGGTACATGTGTTGTACATTAATTCAAAGTAAATGGACTAAATTCTTGCATACCATTGGAGCAATCCTGACCGCTGATTCGTGGGCTCTTGTTTTCTGAAATAAGAACATTAAATATTATTCATTTAAACTGTCCAATAAATGTCCACCTATTTTATATCTGTATAGTCAAATAAATGTAAATTTCAATGCATGATGCATCTAAGCTGGATCTCATTATTTAGACAGTTTAGTTTGAATTTCTCTTACACCACGTATGAAATATCTTTGTAAGTTCCAAGTGGCTGCGTATTAATCCATCGCACCGCCGGAGTATCAATGGCTTATTTTCAACTCTTTAATCATAATTTTCTTTTGTATGATGAAGCTAGCAGCCTAACCTGCACATACGACCATGTGTGACATACATGTGATATCTGAACTGTCAAAATGATTGGCCTATCGTGAAATTCATTTTGTGAAAATCTGATCCATTCATCAAGTGGGACAGTTAATTCATCCATTGTGGGCAGTTTCGCATATGATGGTTGGATCGGCCTTTTATTTTGGCAAATCATCTTCAAGGTGGGGCTGACCTTTTGGACGGTTCAGATGTTGGAGACACGAGAAGATTTGGCTGCATGTGCAAGGAAGGAACCTTCTATTCAGGGGAAGCGGATTGCATCCTGCCCCTACATAGATGGATCAGGGACGATGTGGGCCCTATTGTGATGTATGAAATATATCCACACTGTACATCCATTTTTCAGGTCACTATTTTAAGGGATGAACCAAAAAAAATAGGCAGATCAAGGATCAAGTGGACCACATAGTTGGGATTGGAAGCCCACCATTAAAAACGTCTTGGGAGGCACAGAAGTTTTGATCTAGCTTATATTTGTGTTTGCCTTTCATGCAGGTCTACGTGACCTTATGAACAGGTTGGATGGCGAATAAACATCAGGGTGGGCCCTAGTAAGGTTTCAACGGTGGACATTATTAACCACTGCTTCCTGTGGTGTGGTCCACTGGAGCCGTGGATCTAACTCATATATGAGTTTCTATATTAAAATGATCTGAAAAAATGGATGGACGGAGTGGATAACTCACATCCATCAAAGTGGGCCCCACAGAGCCCCTCCTGGACCGAGTTCGTCTTTGCCTCCCAATCGAGGTATATTTGGTAGCCGACTCAGGAGAAAAAGTCAGCTACGTTCGGCTCGACGCGTCGGGCCGCACCGATGCAAGAAGACTCCGCGTATCTGCCGCAAAAGCCAACGCCGACACATGAAAGCGGCGCGCTGCAACAGAAGCCGTCGCTTCCTCCGTCCTTGAAATCGCAGAACCGTTTTCACATTGTGGACCCACCAAAGTCGGCGTGTCGACGTTTCTGCCGTTGATTGGCCAATTACACGGACGCGTTTATGCTTCGTGGGTTAATGCATATCTCGCCACCTCATTCCAACATATACCTTTGATTTTCAGAACTTTGATACCCTACAATAGCATGAGAGACGTATGCACGCGTTTGGCCACATTATCCATTGATGTGCCTATTCCCAACGGTCCAAGCTGTGGGACCCACTTCAGATGGGATATATCTTAAAACTGATTAGAGATCCTCGCCTCTGGTAAATAGAAACTGCTCTTTTAAATTTAGTCCGTTGATTTTTTATATCTTTTCATCTTAACCGCCAACTGGTTAGAGTAAACTAGCCAGTTAGTTTTAATTTTAGAACGTGACCTATTAAAAGTGGGCCTGACTTGGATGGGCGCACGCGTATTGATCATCAGATTCCGCCAGAGTACCAAACAAAAGGTGCAATTTCGTCATAATAAAATAATTACAAAAAGCGTGTGGGCCCCACAAGCCATTTGAAGGAAGTACTCTACAAGTGGCCTAACCAACTCCAGTGTTGACTTTTAGGCCGACTCGAGGAACCTTCTTTTGCTGATGGTGGGTGACGTCATTTGAGCAACAATTTCTCATGATGTATGAGGCTTTGGTCTACAAGTGCCAACGTGGCAAACTCAGGAGACATCTGGACCGTTCATCAAGTAGGTGGCGATGTTCTCAAGTATCGTCTCAAAATTTGACTGGCCCATTTATCAGGAGGATTAAAATTGTACTTGAAAGTTGAACGGCTGGTAAATGTGGGAAAAGGTCCGTTTTCGGCTGAGACTTCTGGCCCATCTGATGAGTTGTCCAGATTGGTTTTGGTCAATGGTAACTAAATGGTAGGTACAGCGCGAAGAATGGACGGGATCTCTGATTTAGGTTTGTTCCCGTGTGGTGTCCACGCAAGTGAGTACACGGAAAGGGATTGGCTACTCCCCCTGCGACTAGCCAATGCCTGGTGGTCGGTGCTCTGATGGACCCCACCATGATATATGTGTTTCATCCATGCCGTCCACACATTATTACAGATCATTTTATGGTATGATCCCAAAAATGAGGTTGATCCAAATCTCAAGTGGATCGCACATTTTGATTGAACACCTACCATTAAAAACTTCATGGGGCCACAAAAGTTTTAGAGGAAGCTGATATATATTGTTTTCCCTTCATCCAAGTCTGTATGACCTAATCAACATGTTAGATGTCCAATAACCATTACAGTGAGCCCTAGGATATTTTTAATGGTGGAGATTCAATCACTACTTTTTCCTAAGCGTGGTCCAAATGAGATTGGCAACAAGCTTAAAATTATCTTAAAAATGGATGGACAGGGTGGATAAAACACATAAATCATGGTGGGTCCACATAGTACCGACTACAAGCCACCTGGCTGATGGCGGCGTCAATCGCCAAACCGCTTCCCCAATACACCTAACATTCCTACATTTTCTGATATACCGGCGCATGCGGACGCGGATTGCACGCTATAGCGTAATTTGTAATTTCTGTGGGCTCACCGTGATTTATTTCTCTTATCCATGCCATCCATCCGTTTTACTATCTGATTTTAGGATATGGACCAAAATCGAAGCATAAAGAAACCTCGAGTGGACCACACACCACAGGAAATAGTGGGAATTGAACGCCTACTGTTGAAAACTTCTCGGGGCCACATAAGTTTTTGATCAAGCTGATATTTGTGTTTTCCGTTCATGGATGGCGTTGATTAGACATACATTACGGTGGGCCCGGCAGAGTTTACTCACAATCCGCTGGGCGTGTACAGGTTTTGTATCGTATGGTATACACATTTCTCCAATTCCACCGATCAGATAAACCTAGGTGGACCGTAAAGTTATGGTCCACCTTGCATATACGGTCGATATTTCACCTACCTACGGCATCCGAACTGTCCAAAAAGATTGATCCATTACGTAGATCACTGGCCACATAAAATCAGGCTGATCGACTCATTACGTTGGCCTTCTTGTCTACATTGATGAATGGACCAATCTGTTCGCGGGTCAACCCATCTGACAGCTCGGAATGAAGGGCTGCACCTGCAACGTGAATGGGTGAATTAATCTGGAGTGCACTGGTATGAACCGTGCAAATTGTTCATTGGTTACATTGCAAGAATACACTGTCTGAAACATCAGCCGTTTTGGATGGTTGAAAATTGTTTAGTAAATCAATCAAAATAATAATAATAATAATTAATCGTAGATCCTATACATTGGCCCATCCATGAGGAGAGCTATGAATTTATCGGTCTGGATCCACCGATTTCTTTACCAATCTTATGGATCATGTGGGTGGTACATTTAGTGGAATTATATCATACTCTTTCCGAATATGACTTACTACGCGCATTCACACCTCCACCAAACAAGTACACGATCCAAACCGTCCAAACTGGGGCCCTGACCAAAAATATCTCTGAGCTGGTGATCCTAGCCATATGCCCGAGGTCATCAAATGGACAATTGAAGATAGAATATCAACATTTCTCATTCAACAAACATGTTTTCGTTAATTGGATGATGATGATTTGGATCATCTAATCAAATTTCCAAGATTATGCCCCATCTGTAGAGGGGCCCATGGTATGGATGGTTTGGATTGAGGTAAATGCATTCCGTAACGGTGCGTGTGTGTGTATATGGCATGCCTTACTTTGGCTATGAACAGAACAGTGTAACGGATCTGCATTGTTATTATACCATACATGAGCTCTTCATTACTGCTAGAGTGGGCCCCTGATATTCTAGATGGATGGGCCCACGGATTGTTGCATGCTACCCGACACGCTGCCGAGCGGACTCGTAGTGGCCGTCGGCAGTTAACAGGAATAGATATGTGAATTTATTTAATTTACCAGAAGGTCTCAAGTCCAACCGGTTGGACTACACGTTATGGTCTACCTATCTCATAAAATTTAACCTATTAACTGAATACGAAATCCAACCCTTCAAATAAGTTCTATCACCGTTAAGATCACATAATAAAACATTCAGGTCCATACTTATTATATGCACCACACCATATAAAACAATGTATAGCTAGCCATTGGTAAATAGAAAAAATAAAAGTATTCTCCAATAAATAAGTATATGGGGCTGAGTTTTTGTTTAAGGATATTATCATGGTGGGACTAACCTAATGAACGGATTAGATATCTCATGTAAATGAAAGATTGGAAGTTATCTGCTGGGTGGACCGTAACGTGTGGTCCAACCAGTTTGACTTTAGACCTTCCCTTATTTAATTTAAGTGGATGATTAAAGTCAAAAACGGCTTTTCAGTTGATAAGATCTGATTAGAGTTTTAGGTGAAGCTGCTTTGAATAAACTAAGGAAAGTTGATTAAGGTGGGCCATGCACGTAATCTTCGATCCAACGTGGGTCTATAACTAATCTAGCCTAACTTACGGCAAGACTCCTATGTTTGTTTTCAACCATTTAAGAATGGTGGCTATCAACTGTACAGGTCGCATTGTTATAAGGAAACTCCGTTCGTCCAAATCGCTGGACCAACCATGGATCTAGCATCACCTAAAAACTGCACCAAGCAGATAATATTAACCATTTGATATTTCCCTTTTATTATGGACCACTCATTATTTTACTTTCAACCATCCATTAGATATCCATTAATTAAATGGTGAGTGCTATTAATTAGTGCTATTTCACGGATATGCTCCATGCATTCATGCACAATGGGACCCACGATTTGGATGGTTTGAATACCTTTACATTGGTGCCACGTTTGAAAAGATGAATCACTACCATTTTTAAACGGTGGAAAATCAAAGGTAGGAATCTAGGCCCATGACTTGTGATGTAGACGAGGAAATTCGCATGGTAGAATCACGTGCACGGAATTTCTTGATTTACATATTTACATGGATGAGACTTGTCCACCTATCCCAGAACATGTTTGTTTATGTATGGAGTTTGTAGTGTGTACCTTTATCTCACTTTGATGGTAAATGTGGTTTTGTTTTTATTACATGTTATGATAATAAGAGGAATTATGGACCACTGAATTTTTGGCATTATGTGCCCTGGAAAGCATTCAAATGATGATGACTATAATCATACATAAATTATCATGTGTTTTGTTTTGTTTACACTACAGATTTTATAAATAATGTGGGAACATTTACCTTTTTTATGGATCATAGGAAGGGATTCCTTTGGTTGTTTTGTGAAAAATAAGAGTTTGTGAAGCATTCACCGGATGAGAGAGAGTAGTGTTTTATAGATGTCAGTAGGGCTGTACACGAAGCGGGCTAGCCCAGTTTACTCGCTCGACTTGGCCCGACTGTAAGGTCCGAAACTGGCCCGAACTCGCCCGATTGCTGATCGGGCCGAGTTCAGGCTGGACATGTTGGCCCGGTGACTGGGTCGAGCCGGGTTCGGGCTGGGTTTGGCTAGTGACCAGGCTGGGCCGGGTTGAGCCCAGTTCGACTCGGTTCGGCCCGATGTACACCCCTAGATATCAGTATCTTAAATTTCATGAATATTGTAAGATTAGGCAATAGGTGAAAGGTTAAATATGGCTGATATGTGTGTAATGCCCTGAAAATCGGGGGTCGAGCATAAACTCAACTCCTGAGTTCCAACGCATCACTTATGCAACAAAATGAATGATGATTGAATGTTGTCTGTATTAATGTATTGAACATGAGTGAGATTAAGCCAAAACAGAATATCATACTCCAGAGACAGTTAAATTGCAAGCGGAAGACTGTGATAGATATATAAAATATAAAAATAGTGGTGAGTCTCCAGAGTGTGATAATGTTACCAGGTTAATGAATTACAAGTACAATTTCAAATTATACCAAAGGTGTAGTGTTATCTAGTCAACATCCCTGTAATCCCGTCGATCAAGACACGGCTCAATTGAAGCCGTCAGCACACAACATATACAAACAAGCATCATTGTCATCATAAAGGTCTGACTCCGCCTCAGGAGTAGCGTCGCCATCTGCAATCAGACAAAGTCTGGTGGGTGTTCGGAACACCGTCCCGTAACGTGGGAGTGAGTGATCAACTCAGTGGAACAATAAAACATAGGTTAACATGTTATCAATTTAGTCAAGCAGTAATGATAAAGTAGTAAAATCAAACAATTCTAAATACTCGTAATAATGCAAGTATGAATGCAGTCATGATGTATGCCCTCACCACACACACTCTCGTGCGACACCATCTTACGTTCGTGGCATGCTTTCATCCCTCAGTGCTCCACACCTTCCAGGCACATGCAATGCGATGATGAGCATGATTACCGAGTTATTATTAGTCCATTTCAAACAACACGATTGAGAAACTAAGGTACCTCTCTTGTATCATTCCCAAACATGATCCATTCTAGGGTCGTCAGTCCTAGTTAATCTCATACGATATTATGGTTTGAGAGACATCGCGAAGGCATCACAAATGGCTTGTCACCCGTCAGCACGGATATAGATCTCACCGTATGTGGCTCAATTGCTGGCCGTCAGCTCGAATACAGGTCTCACCGTACTTGGCTCAATTGCTGGCCATCAGCTCGAATACAGGTCTCACCGTTCTCAGCTCAACTCATGTTTTAGTTGCTGCGAAAGGCTCATCGCCAATCACAGACTTTAGAGTATACTCGAAGACACTACGAAGGACTCGTCGCCCATCAGTACGAATACAGGTCTCACCGTATTCGGCTCTCGCCGTAGGTGTCGACACCTCGAATATAGTGTCTCATACCACCATAATCGGCTCACGAGTCTGGTTGCTCACTGGTCACTACGGGGAGGCACGTGGCCCCAGTGTAGGCCGACAGCTTGACCACGGTGTCCCATACCACCATGCCCAGCTCATGAGTCTTAGTGGATCGAGGTACCATGGTTAAAAGGGATTTCACTGGTAAGTTTGGTACCCTAGGTTCAAGTAGTAGCATCCAAACGTGATGAACATACATTAGACAGATCGGGTTACTTGACGAGTTCGACTACCACGAGTGCCCGTTGAGTTGTACGACATGAAGTGCATAAACACTTCATGTGGCCTAACTACTGCCAACAAACAACGCATGACTCGGGTTCGTCAATCACGTCCTACGTGGCGAAAAATCACAGCCACGAATTCAATCCCGTTACCGATTGCCTAGACTATAATCATAGCCCCAAACACAATCAATTACAGAACAGTTAAAGCAGTAATGGATCAAGATTTCAAATCATACAATCAAAGTCTGATATTATCCGTTTAGGGCCGTCAGGGCTATTGCACGCACTCATTGCTCCACTCCCCCATCACCCATGACGGATCATACAACGTAAACATGAATTCAAACATATGCATCACATAGATAAAATCATACAATCAGTTGAGCATGTTATGAAGCACAACACAAGCATGAGTTTGTACATATTAAATTCCTAATCACACAGCTATCCAAGGAAATCATACACATAGTTAAAGGAGTTGAGAATCATATCTCAACACCCTTATACATTACAATTTACTAACTACTACTCATTCAAACGTTTCAACAAACACTTAGACTACATACATCAACATACATGACATATGTTAATCACATAGGTATTAGGCCAAATCCTTTCACTAGAGAGTTGCCCCAATTATAACACGCGGACCCACGACGGATAGTCATGGCAAACAGGAATCCAAGTTCCATGTTCATTCAGTCAATTCCACAAACACTTGGGCTACACATTTTAGCATATGTAGTGTATATTGGTCGTGGCGTGATTTAGGGCAAATCCTTTCGTCAAAGGGGGTATCGCCAATACAACAATCATAAATCTATGACAATTAGTCATGGCGAGCACGATTGAGAATTCTATACTCATTCGGTCATTTTCACAAATACTTAGAATACATTATTTTAACATACATAGTGTATATTAGCAAAAACATGTATTAGGGCGAACCCTTTCGCCAAATAAGTATTTTATCCATATATAATATATCAATATAGCAAATAATCATGACAATCACATTTCCAAAATTTATACATATACGTACTTTCTACAAATACCTAGAGTATGTAAAATTCCATATTCTTCATCTTTAATCGAAACGGAAAACCGACAGCACTTTGCACATGTGCAATTGCATGCAGATCATGAATCTATCATTATCTGACATTAAAAGCATTGAAAACCATAACCTATACACCCAAAGTCCGCACCTTTTGTCGTAGAATCGTAATGGAGTCGATAGATTCGCTTAGCTTTAGTATTTGACAGTTTGGTAACCTATAGAACGAAATAGGTTAGCTATTTCATAACCTACAACTATCAAAACCCCAAAACAGGTTAGGGTTAGGGTTTCTTACCTAGAAACGACGCCGGAATCGCCGGGAAAGCGATTAGAATGGAGCGGTTAAGCTTGTGCAGCGGCAAGGTAAAGTGGCAGGGAGATTCCCCACTTCTCTCACACTTTCTCTCTCTTTTCTCTCTTTTCTCTCTAGGGTTTCTCTCAAATTCATATGGCTGTGAGAGAGAGGGTTCTAAGATCCTTATATAGCCTAAAATGTCACCAAAATAGACTTCAGGCCAAGGTATACTTAGGTTATAACTAAAGTGGACCTGTTTCAGCTCAACGGAGCACTTCTGGCAGGCCTCCTTGAGCCAAAGGTCGGACTTAAGCTCACTAACACTGGATTTACATATGACTAAGTTTTCGTTTCAGTCGGGATTCCAGATCGCAAATGGCGGACTAGTTTCAGTTCAACGGTCAGTGGATCTCGATCGGAGATTCCGAGTACATGGGCATGTGTATGAAATTTTCCCTGATCCGATGTATATTTGGGTCAGATTCTGATGATCAGGTTGCTCAATACTGATCCACAAGCGAGACGTGCCAGATTACTATTTGAGATATTTATTTGTAAAGAAAATCAAGTATTTTCACACTCCTCGCTCCGGACTCAAACGAACAGCCGTGGGACACTGTCTGAATTTGATTTCCGAGATGGTTGTCAAGCCCAGCAAAGCGGTCCTAATTCCTTAACTTCGTGTTAATCGGACTTCCGACGTGCGGTCTAGATCTGATACGGAGTTTTGAGATGCTCCCGAGAGCAACCGGGTAATGAGATTGATCCTAGATTTTAGGGTAACCTAGCGTCAATGATTCTACAAATTTTGGGTCTTGCAGATCGTATTTAAAGTGATTGGTGCTAATTTCACAGGCACTATAGTTTAACACTAGCTAATTCTCACCTAATTTCTAAAGGATTTAGTCCTGGGTGATTTCGGTCTGAGGTGGTACTTAGTCCTTTGTAGCAATGTTTAGTTTAAGTATTGTTCTTCATTACCTAAACTTTAAGATAGTGTCTAATGTAAATGTACTTAGAAAATTTAAAGAACAAGGTGGTGAAAGGTGAGATTTGTGAAGGAAATGGGTTAAGAAGCGATTTTAAACTGTGGGATTCAGTTCTGACGAGTTAATAAGGTGTTAGGAGTGATTCATTGCCTAAGGACGTCTAATTCTAGGTTGGCAAAAATCCAGGATGTTACAATGTGAGTCAATGGTGAATTGGGATAGGTCTCCACCAACCAGATAATTGTGCCTTAGCTCTACCTTACATAAGAGTGAGTATTCATGAAATGCATATTCTTATTTTAAGCCCAGCTAATTTGAGCAATTGCATTGAAGGATTTTGTCAAGCCTTTAATTTGAAAGACCTATTGTGTTTGGATAAAATCAACTTGATCATGTATCAGTGTGAACATCCTCCTGTGCACAAAATCCACATGGGGGAATGAAGCCTTTACTTTCTTGACTTTTTCTGTTTGTTGATTTTGACCTTAGTTTGATTGAACACGAGATTGACTTAGAGGTAAAAAATGTGTTTGCCTTGGAGTCACCACTATTTAGAAAAAGGTTTCAGAATTTAAGTTGGCTGGGACCCATAAAATCACCTAAAGATCGAGAAATTAGAAGAATTTTTGACTTAAGTGATTCACGTGTTGGTCTGCACCATAGATTCTAGGTAAGAGCCTCAGTTACAGAAAAAGAAGGTGTTAGGCATCATTTTTCACACATGCAACGCACAGTTTCTACTTTGTGGGGTTGTACGGTTTTTGAGAGATTTATGGGAGCTTCCAATGCTGTATAAATCATGCAATACTTTGCATGCTTTTTATGGCTTGGGTAAGCAAAATAGAAAAACACTCAAGACATTAGTAAGGTAAAGAAAGCAAGTAGGGTTAAACCATACTTCACAAGACTTTTAGGGCCATGGGTTGGTGTAGAACGTGGCACTAATACATTCCTAGCATGGTTGGACCAAAAGAAGGTAGACCATAAATTGATCATAACTTTTAATCCGGGTATCGTTACGGGATGCACAACTTATCAATTTTTACTAAAACAAGCCATTCGAGGTGAACCAACCCACAAAGTGGGTTGCATCTGTCTATTTCTCCAGGAAACGCTCACTTTTAGCTCAAAAACAAAAATTTAAGAAAAATTACTATTTTTAGTAATTTTGATTTTTGTAATATTTTATTATTTTTAGAGTTTTAAATTTTCTTCTTTTTTAGAAATAAGTTTTAATCATGATAGGACTCTTCTAGTAAAAGTTTATTTAGAATTTTTATTTTTAGAAATTAGGCTTTAAAAGAGTTTATTAGAATTAAGATTTTTATTAGAGTTAGAATTTTTCTATTTTTGGTAATTACAAATTTTGGTTTTTTTTTTCTATATTAATGGTGTAACAGATATATATACATTAGGCAATTATTAATCAATTTATTTCAATTTTTATTAGATTTTTATTAGCATTTATTTATATTTTTTATCTCTCCTTGTGGATTTAAGGCATCTCTGTGAGGAGTCCAGAGAAGCTTTGTGGATTCGGAATAATTATCCCTTGAGGAAGACGATGCTCGACTTTAACACGTCCTTCCCTACATTAGTTGGCGAAATGTAAAGTGGGACGAAAGCAGAAAGAGATATGAGTGGGTGCATATGTTGTTGGTATGTAGGGGATGTGAGGAGTAGAATATGGCTTGATCATTTAACATATGAGAGGAAAAATAGGAAATCAAGCACCCTCTTTTGGTCAAAAGGGATGGCCAGACATTCTAAGTTCCAACCCTACTCATTGAATTCAATGTTGCTTTTGACTTCTCGATTGATAGAATGGCGATCAACGAATATTGCTTGAGATGATAGAGTACCAAGGTATGTTCGGTGGCTCATATCTTCAGAGAAGTAGGAAGCTACCACTCAAGAATCAACTTCGAGAGTGTTTAGACGGAACTTTGATGACTTTCTACTTCCCCCAAATTCTCTGTAGAACTGGACATTCTCTAAACCTCTTTCTCTTAGTGTTTCTATGTCCGTCATCAAAGCTCATCCCGAGAAATGCTTAAATAGGTGAAAGTGCCCCTTGCATAACCATTAGATGGAGCCATTGGTACATCCCAAGGTCACTATGGTAGTGTTGGTTGGCCGTTGTTATGGCTGAGGTAGCTACATGGAAATTAGAGGATAGCTATGCCTGGATATGGTACTCTACGGTGGTCGGACCATTGTATCCATGGATACGAATTTCCTACCACCGTATCCAGGCAAAGTACCTTTTTTTAAAAATAAAAATAAAAATTCCAAGGTGTTCTGCTGGATTGTTTCGAGTTCATGCTCTCTCTCTCTCTCTCTATATCCTGCTAGTTGTGTGTCTTGGTTTTGGTCGATTCGTTTTGATGGTTGCCTTTGTGGCGTACCATTCGCTATACAACTACCTCGATTGGGGCCCACTGAAATCGACGGGCGATATTACATCTAATGTTTAAAGTGGAGTGTTTATAGATGCCCTTCTTTGGAAAATGTTGGAGTATAACCGAATGCCAAAGCAAGTGGACACCCCGCCTCAGGATTAGACGTAGACACAATTTTGTCTATTCGTCATGGAAGTATTGTTTGTCGAGAGGCTTGCTTGGTCAAAGCTTAACTTGGGCATCTCATAGGGTTGGGAAAAATGTTGTAATTTGTCCCTATGCATTATGTGACTTCACAATGCATCAAAATGCAACCTTTCAGGCCATGATTGGTATATGTGTATCGAATGAGTTGACGAATTTGGGTTGTGGATGGTTAGAGCCCTTATGCTTTCTATGACCTTTCGAGGATAACACATTTTGTATATGAAAAGGTAGTTTTTTTTGTTTTTTTTTTTTGTTTTTTTTATATTGCACGATTCTCTAAGATCGCTAGTAAGACAGGTCATTTCTAATGGTCAGTTGCCTGCGTATTTTATGGCTTTATGGATCTCTCATATTGCAATGCATTTCACTTACAAGTGCCCCAGACTAGAGTCATTCGGGTTTTTTACCATTCAAGCTCTCAATTTTGTTACCTTTGTTGTTATAGACATTTTCATAGCTAGAGACATAGTTGTGATAATTCAACAGTAATCATTACTATTCCAAAACGATCGGGCTAACAATGAGAGTTCAAGCCAACTACCCCATGCTTGGCATATGATTTCATAGAAAACTAACAAGTTGGAGAAAACCAAAATCACTTATTATTATTGCGCCGACACCAATTGGGAAGTATGAGAGACTGCCAAGTGCCTACGATGTCGTGCGCATTGGCATTTTTGAAGCGTTTTTTTTTTGGATTTATTGAAAAATCCCCCCAGCTTTAGAACATAATTCGATGGGGTTTCTATTGCAGAACATTTTTAAAATATTTTTCTAGGCCATTTATTTTGAAGATATCTATCCGATCTCGCCGGTGGGCATCATCATATGATTTTTTATTTGGCCCCCTTTTTTTTAATTTCAAATAAGTTAGACTTGCTCTCATTTTCAAGGGAATTACAGTGGTTGCGATCAAAGTCATTTTTTTTTTATTACAAAGTTTTTCTTTCAATTTTTTGAAAATAGGTTTAACATATCATCTCACAATTTTAGTGGATGCGATCAACATTAGCTTTTATTGAAATAGGCTTGCTGCTCCATGTCGAACTTCAAGCATGTTTTTAGTCGACACAATGATCTTCTCTTTACTATCGAATGTGCCTTTGTACCTGTAAAGAGAAAGAGATTTCTTTAACTAAAGCATTGAAGTGTTGGAGTAGAGGGAGCGAGACTCACCTAGGTAGTTGGCTAATTGGGCATTCTAGAGAGATGCCCATGGCTTGAGTGATGCAACCTGCAACAATGGATATTATTTCATTTTTTAGTTTCTTTTTTAAAAAGGCATCACAAAAAGCAGCTTTACCCTTGGCACCCTTAGCCTAGAACGTGGTGAAAACTCAAAGGGTCGAACTCGTCGTTTTTGCCTATTGCACCCTTAAAAGTTTTCATCACGTATTGAGTATTTGTTCTTGCCTACCTCTTGGCAACTTTACTCTTGGCACCCTTTTAAATTTTTACTCTGTCTATCTTGCATCTGATGTTTTTACTCGAGGTGCCCTCACAGGTTTTCACTTTGCCCATTTTACTTTAAACAAACATTTTCCTTTCACCTTTTTTTTTTTTTTGTGGTTAGGAACTCCATCATCGTCGGTCGATGGAAGCTTTTAGGGTAGTGGGAGGCTTTGAAACGCATTCCTAAGATCGGGAACTTTTTAGGGGTGAAGGTGGTTGATGGGGTTTTTCCCAGAGATGGTTTTTTTTTTTTTTTTTTCTCTATTTTACTTTTTCTCTTTTTTGTATGCCCTTATTAAATTTTAGAATTTTGGGATGCATGTTTTTTTTTTTTTCTAAGGGCATGTTGGTAGAGAAGATCTTCACCCTCAATATCTGTGAGGTGAAGTGCACCTCCAAAGAGTACTTCTCGAACGATGAGCAGGCTTTTCTAGGTGGGCTTGAATTTGCCCCTTCGGTCGGGCAAGTGAGGAGGTATGATTTTCTTCATTACCATATCTCCTACTCTGAATGTTCTTATGTGGGCCCCCTTGTTGTACACTCGTGTAATCCTCTTCTGGTAATTCTGGGAATGGCATAGTGCTCACGTACACTTTTCGTTTGCAAGATGTAATTGATCATAACAAGCTTGTAGCCACTCCCTCTCCAACTTCACTTTCAAAAGTATGTATAGCGGGAGAATCTCTACCCCAACTTGTAGAACAACCTTCATTCCATATATAAGCTCATATGGAGTTGCACCCATTACGGTGTATACTGAAGTTCGATCTACTTCTTAAAGCAAACAAGTCCTTTTGGATAATTGGAGGGGTAGAGGTTTGAAGCATTAGTTTTTCCATTAAGTTCAAAACCTCTCTTATCCCCTAAAGGCTTACTCATACTAACAGATTTACCTACTTGGTCTTGTTGGATACTCTTAGCATTGGTATTGGCAAGAAGAAAATCAAGTTAGCTAACCTCTTATCTCAGGCCTTGATTTACAGATTTAACTGTCTCAAGCACACATTCTAAGCATGCATATCTCTCCAAAGTTTTATCTAAAATAGACTTGAGATTTTCATTTTCTAGTATAAGGAAGACATTTTTAGATTTTACTTTTTCTAGATCATTAACCAATTGATTCTTTTCTGCCCTAACCCGACACATCTATTTAAAAATCTTCATGCATTTAGCATAAAGATGATCGTAGGCCTCTTGCAATTTTTCATCTCCTTGATCATTATCTTTTTTGTTATTGAAGAAGGATGTTTCATCTTCTTCACTTGAGATGTTATAGTTGGACACTTCTCCGATATTTCTTGTATATGAAGAGTAGAAGTGTTGGAGACCATTAAGGTTCGCATCGGTCCAAGATTTCTATCACCAAGTAATTTTTTAGAATCTGATTTAAAATCCTCAGGCCTATCCTGTTTTACTGCCATAGTCATTCCTTTGAATTTTAATATGTTCAGACATGTGGAGGTAACATAACCATAACCCTCATAAATGTGATATCGGATTTCTTTTGATTTTTTAAAAGATTTACCTATATGTATAGAGTTAAAATATATACCATTTATATCATAACACCCTTTATTGTTAGACATGATTAAAAAGCTACTTATGGATCCTACTCTAGACGATTAAATCCTTGAAGAGCAACCCGCTCTAATACTAATTAAAATTATTTGGATTGCTTACTACAACACGTGGAAGCTTAGTGGAGCTTAAAATTACGACTAAGTCCTATAGGAGGGGGGAGGGGGTGAATAGAACCAATTAAAAATATTTTCTTAATTAAACCAATTTACCAATTAAATGAAATTAAGGCATAAGGGTCCAATTATCATAGACTACAAATGATGCAACAAGTTGAGCCAAAAGTTTATATATGACATAGATATCTTGTGTGTGCGTTTGCAATGAATTAGATACCTAACATACAATTTATTTAAGCATTCATATTATTTAAATAGTTAAACTCATAATCATGAATAGAAGTGTGTACAAATGACAATCACAAATACAATCATATATAGTGGTTCGGCTATTTGCCTATTCCACTCCCAGCAGACGCACTCTCATCGAGTATACCCGATTTCACTATCTCGGAGGTTTTAAATCAGGTTCACCTATAATCTTTATAAGCGTATACACTCGTCAGAGGCCTACACAAAGACTTGACGCACGTACACTCCCATGTCGGAGGAACATTGTAACATCTTGAATTTTTGCGGCTCGAGTACATACTTGTGCCTGAGAATTCCAAGTATTAATAATGTAAAGATTTGGATGCTTCAAAATCTTACCTTGATTTTCTTTCCATTTAGATCACATCTAATTACATTCACGAAGGTAACCATTCACAAGAGTAAAATCAAATGTATTTATTATTCTATTAGATTAAAAGAATTCAACAAATTATCAAATGCCCTCTCAATGGGAGCTGATTACATTATTAAATGTTGCAGCGGAAATAAACAAAACTAAATGTTGATGTAATTTTCTTATAGACCCTCCTTGATAGACCCTACAGAACCTGCACACAAATAAGAAAGAGACAAAGGAGACCCTGGCTAGTACAGGGGACCCTCAGATGCCTAAGTCAAGAACTTGGGGTCTTTGTAGAAGATGATCTTTTTAGAAAAGAGTCACCAGTCGTATATGAGATTGAGTATGCGTACCTTTCATTGGTTAAGGGCTCCCTTATTTATACAAGCAGGAAGATCACACCGTAGGAAAAGTTCCTTGTTTAGGAGGCTGGATACGTCAGAGATCTTCCCGTATGGATCTCCAGTTATGCTGGAGATCTCTTCAAGATTATGGGCGTTCGAGATCCTTGAAATCCGATTTTATGGTTACGGGCGTCCGAGATCCTCGGGATCCGATCTTATCTCCCAAAGATCTTGGTAGAGATCTTCGGGCCGTTCGGGAGATTTTTAGGTCGGTTGCTCGGGACCAGATCAGTCAGCAAAGGCGGATGACACCTTAGAGGTAGGTAATACCGAGCCATTCGACAGATCGGCATCCACCTGAGGTCTCGATAAATCGGTATTCACTTGAGGTTGATACTGACTGCCGGCTTCGTCGGAGACTGTGCCGAGTTATGGCGGTCCTATAGCCATTTTATGGTCATGCTGACCTATAGCCAACCTATAGCTGACTTATGGTCATGCCGACCTATAGTTGACCTATGATCGCGCTGGCCTAGTCAATAGATCGGCCAGTAGTGATGTGGAGCTATGACTATACCGACCTACTTCGTGGTCGGCCTTTCTTTGCCAGTAGGTATCTCGCAAGCAGTTTGGCCCATTGGGTCCGTGATAGTTGTAGAGTTGGCTCTTTTTATAAGTCGTTCTATTTTTCCTCGAATAGTAAGTCCCCCTTACTTTCAAGTCGATCATATAGGCATGGAAAGTAAATTAGATGTAGCTTAGGTCGGGTTATATTGTCATAAATGCTGGGTATGAAAACCAATAAAGAAGTCGAGGCACGCCAACAATCATGTACGACGTAGTTAAGGTGGCATATCGTGGCTTGAGGGCAAGTGGTCTGCCATGATGTCGTTTCAACATCAGACCAACGAGGGAGTGACGTGTGGCCATTTCTCGATATTAGGGTCAACTGACGCATAGGGTCGCATTATGTGTCGAGACGGGGTAAATGAGGGGATGTCGTACGGAACCTGCATTGATGGGCAAACTTAAGTGTTGCCACGTGGCTCTCCTATATAAGGAAAGCCCTAATGCATTTTGGATGGTCTATTTATGTTTTCCTCTTTTGGTCGTCTTCCCTAGCTAGCAGAGGCGATTTTCGATGACTGTACTCACCAGCGGTCGGGCGACATTTTCTCCCCAGTGAGCTTCATTTCTTCATTCGTCCCCTCCCTTTCTTTTTTCCTTTGTCAGTGACTCTCAACATCTATAAAGACAACTACCATGTATGACTCCTTGAGTTTATGGGAGGGGGTCTCCGGCGGCAATAGTGGGGCGAGTAGCCTTCGCACAATGTTAAACCCATCGTCGCCGTTAATAATGATGGGCAATGCTGATTTCCAAGCATCGCATTCGTCGAGGGTAATAGAGAGGTCCCCAGTAGAGAGACCAATTAGGGTGGAGCGCAATCTGTTGGACCAAGAGGATGTAGAGAGGTCCTCTGGTGAGGAGGAGACAAAGCGTCTTGTAGCCTCGACCCTTACTGAGGCCGACTTAGCTCGGATTAGGTTAAAAGTGCACCTACTTGTGCCCTGGTTTGTCAAGTTACGTGAATGGTGAGTCAGACTGGCTACAGAACTCGATAGGAAGATTATTTCAAGCGTCTGCCTCAACCGGATGTGTGGAAGCTCGCAATAAGTAAATCATAGCCTCACATCCCATGTCCCAAAACACCAGGTGATTAAAACCCTTAAAACAAGATAGACATCTTAGGGTATTTAAGGTGAGAAAACTTTTTTCAAATAGGAAAATCTCTAAGTTTTTCTCGCCTTGTCGATTTTATCGAAGCACCCTCGATATGATCGACCTGCACTGTCGATGTCCTCGATACCTTACCGATATTGTCAATATGAGGACCAAAAATGTCCAGCAACTAAATATTCATCTGGACGGATTTATCGATGTATCGATACACCTATCGATGGTGTATCGATACATCGATAAAAGCACTAAATATGTCCAGCAACTTCACATCATATCTGGACGAATTAGCGATGTATTGATACACCTATTGATATCATCGATATTCAAATCTCAAGTCCATTGGGAGTGGCTCGATAAGATCTACAGGCAGATTTTCGGCGCCCCTGTTTTTTTAATGAAAATCTCATATTCCTTCGATATATCGATGATCGTCCGATATGATTTGAATTCAAATATCGATAAGATTGGAGGTCCATCGATGATATCGATGGTGGGCGCGCATTTCTTACAGCAGATATTTTAAGTTGTTTTTAAAATATGATCGGGGGCCCTTCGATAGAATCAATATTCAAATATCGATGATATCGGCACCAGGTCGATTGCATCGAATAAGGATACAAGTCGTCCAGCAAGCTTAAAGACAAATCTGCTGGATTTATCGATGCATCGACTCTGATCTCGATATCATCGACATTCAAATTTCGATGATCTCGACGGTTCCCCCGATCATTCATGAAAACCTGAAATATCTCAAAGTCAAGTCTCTCTCATTTTTCAAGTATCGATTGATCGAACCTGTCATCGATGGAATCAGAGTTCGAAATCCGATGACATCGACAATAACTTCGATTCATCGACCAATTGGCAAGAAGTTTCAAAAGCGTATGACATCGAGTCTGAGTCATCGAACAGACCATCGATGCTATCGAGAGTATACGCTCGATGATATCGAACCTGCTTGATGATATCGAACTCTGTCATAAATGTGACCGTTTTATGTCCGTTGGAACTTTTTGCCTATATATAGAGGACTTGTCATTTGTTGCTGTGAGAGAAAGAAGAGAGTGCTTTTGAGTGTTTTATGCTTCACATCATTTACCCAAAGCCCTTTCTCTCACAGGAGTTCATCTTCCAATCTACTCTCACCATTGACATACAATAGAGTGGATTGGGGAATGAACTCTCGCATTCAAGGATCCTCCAGCAACTATATTAATAGTATATCATTAAGCTGAGATGCCTTGAATGAATAGGTGACGGGAATCACTCTATCTTCCTTGTAGGAAAATTCTAAGAGAGTGGATTTCCATCCTAACCTTGACCAAACCCGAAGCCGAGTATTGGAATATCATCTTGTGTTGCGAATCAAGGGAGCAGAAGACTCTTCGTCAACAAGAAGGAGGAGATCTTTGGCGTTGTGCTTAATGGGACTCATCAACTTATCTGTAAGTATCTGGAGTCCAAGAGGATACTTACGATCATTCCTATATAAGATTGGGTCTTAAGTGGTTCTCACCCTTTGAAGTCCTCAAGAAGGCCTCCGGCGGGAGTATACATGGTGGGTGCGTTGTATGGACCCTTGCTCTGTGGAGAGCATAAACATCTGGTTAGGAGTGAACTAGTAAAACTCTGGGTTTGAGGTAAACCGTGTAAAACCTCAGGTGGGTGCGTTGTGTGGACCCTTACTCTATGGAGAGCATAAACATCTGGTTAGGAGTGAACCAGTAAAATTCTAGGGTTAGAGGTGAACCGAGTAGAAATCTTTGTGTAAAGGTTGAAGGTGAACCTGATTTAAAACCTTAGGTTTGAGGTGAACCGTGGGAAACCTCCTTGGTGAAATCCGGTACACTCAAGGGTTGAGTGCGGCAGCCGGGAGTGGAGTAAACTTATCGTCGAACCACTATAAAATGACTGTGTTTGAGATTGTTATTTTGATTGAGTGATTTGCATTAATATTTCCATATCTGAATATCTGATCACTTCTCACACACCTACACAGTCATATCCATCATGAACTAAACTTTATATTGTTTACTCTTTAAGTAGTTTGCGATTGGATCATCTACCAGGCTTGGAAGCTAGTAGAGTTACATTTGAGTAATCCTGATAATTGTATATTTAAAAGGATTAGTGAAATAGGATTTTAAATAAATCATAAAAACTTTTAAAAGTCCTATTCACCCCCCTCTAGGACATATTGGCATATTCATTCTTCAACTCAAGTGGTCTTCACCGCTATTTCATAGGTTAGGGTACCATATTCTCGAGTCAGTGATTCTCCGGGTTCCTCTGCCGAATGAACTTCCTGATCGTCCTCCAGAGGGAGTTGTTTCCATCTTACAAGTCGCCCTTCAATGCAGCCTTAGTCTCCCTCCGCAAGGTATAGTACGGCGGGTGCTCGCTCATCTGGACTTGGCCTTGGGACAGATGATCCCCAATCGATGGAGGGCATTGATCGGCTGTGCCATCATATGGTCCGAGCTAGAGCAGCTCAAACTCACCGTCGAGGAGTTCCTCCACTTATACCATTTAAAGCCGAACAAAGTTCACCCAGTTGGTATTATCTCTCTGCTTGGCAGGGGACCGAAGGGGGTATTATCACAGGCCTCCCATCATCCAATAAGAATTGGAGGGACAAATGGTGTCATGACCCAAACCTGGAGATCGGATTCACAGGAATCCCGATCACCGAATCCGGTGCCGACAGCCTCCGTAGTACCCCATTCTCGGCTCCTAACGTCTATACGCCAGATTCCAATCCTGGGATCTTACGAAGAGGATTTTTTTTTTGTACATTTAACTCGTAATAAGCATAACCACAAGATTACCCAATTCACAAAGGCAACATCATCATCACATATCCACTAATATAATCATTTGAGTACAATGTTGAAAAGGAAATACATAAATCGAAAATCAAGCTCCAGAAGACCGCTGCACGCTCCAAGCTCAACACTGCTGCAACCTAATATCACCTGCACGCATCTATCGTGCATAAGCTTATAGAAAGCTTAGAGGGTGGTGTAAGTGTGTGCACAAGGTAAGTGTCAAGTATTCAACGCAATGTCATAATCATACAATGTCAAAATAGGCGCAAGGTCATGAATCATACGTTATCAGAGTAAACAAAAATACTGACAGGTCTATAAGTCAAACAATATCAGAATACACGATACAAATTAACTATACAAATGAGGAACATAAAGAGTTAAATATCATATGTCGTATCTAAACCATATAAATGCAGAAACACAAGTAACCCAAAATGCCATATGTCGCGAATGTAATGCAATATGCGGTGCGAATGGAATGACCATGTTGGAGTGTGAAGTTGGGATGATAGTACATAGTATCGCAGGCTATGGGGTCCATTACAAGGAACTTCTATCCAAACTAGTCTCATACCTAAATTTGGATAGTCAGACTCAATGTGGTAAACTCCTAATCTCAGGTAAGTCGCGCGCCGCAACCGAAATCCTGACCATTGCGAAGGCACACGTAACAAGTAGTTGCGCACTACCAACCCGAGTGGATAGTGAATAAATGAATGAGTATGCAACTCCTGCCTAACAAGTCCACATATCAGTACGGTTCATCTTTCGAATCATTACCGGGGTTTAGTACACTTCAAATGGCACTGCCCCTCTCCCAGCAGCACAGTCCAAGTGAGCTTAAGAAACATCACTATCCGCCTGGCCAATAGTCTGCTAATACCTATCCGGCACGTCGATAGAGGACCCATTCGCAAGCTGGTCAAACTCAGTCTAGTACTGCCCCTACCCTCGGGCGGGTAAGGGCACACCCTTTCCCAACCAACCACGACACAGTGGGAGATGCGGCCTCCTGGTATCCAGCACTCGAGTGCTCATGTATCCACCCGGTCTCGACGTTGGCATGTCCTCTAGCACCAAGAGGGTTTAGGGATTTTCACTCAGAGCCATCTATGGCAGCCTGATGCTAGAAAAAATTTTCGGTGTCCCATCTGGCCATCCACGATATGCCTATGGAGGCTACAACCTTAATGTCGCTAGGGCATACAGTAATCATAATGTAAGATGCATGAGTCATACAATCCAATCATGCATCAATCCTGTGCATACCGTGTGCTCATGTGAGATAACCTCTGCCCATCAGGGAGTCTCATAACAACATGTTCAATGACATATGCAATGATCAACCACATCTCATAACAAACATGCATATGATGCGTATGGGCATGTATCATGATGCTATGCTGTCACATACTCATAATCGGTATCAATAACCGGTATCGACAATCGACCTCGATAATGTGGACATTTAACTAACATTGCTCCCAAGGAATGGCCCACATAGGGCCTAACATATAGTGGTCCCATGGCCTCACACAAGGACCTAATATACAACACCATGGGCCTTACTCAAGGGTCACATATACACAACAGGTGGGCCCCACTCATGGGCCTCAAATACATGACATGTGGGCCCTACACATGGGCCCCGAATACATCAAATGGGCCTTGCATCATGGGCCTAATACATATCACAATGGGCCTTGCCCATAGGCCACAAATACATCACAATGGGCCTTGCCTATAGGCCATAAATACATCACAATAGGCCTCAACTACGGGTTGCATATACATCATATAGGTCCCGACAATCAGCCTTGGCAATCGAAATTGACACTCGAAATCGGCCTCGATACTCGACCTCGATAATTGGTACCGATAATCAACATCAATAATCAGCACTGATGATCAGCATCGATAATTGGCACCGACAACTAGTATATTTAAACAAGGCGGGGTCCATAGATGGACAACCAATCAACCATAATGTAAGGATCGACTTTCGACCGCGGTTATATCAAATTTGATAGCACGGACCCATCCGTCTATGGCGAATGGGGCCCGCTTATTTGGGTTAACCCACGAAGAGAATGAGCCTAACAAGGCCTAAGGTAAGATCACAATGAGGACATTTAACCGTCATTGCTCATCAATATGGGCATCTAACCAACATTGCTCCCAAGGAGTGGCCTACATAGGGCCAAACATATAATGGACCCCATGGTCTCACACAAGGACCTAATGTACATTACACTGGGCCTTATCAAATGGGTTGTAACACATCATATCGGGCCACGTCCTACGGTCCTCGAATATGTCACAATGGCTCGCACCACCTGGGCCGCACCAATGGGCCTTATATACATCGCAATGGGCCTCGGCACATGGGCCATAAATACACCACATCAGCCTCATCATATGGACCGAAAATATATTATAATAGGCCACATTACATCAAGTGGGCCGCATCCATGGGCCGTACTAATGGGCCTTACCAAACGGGCTACAAATACACATCAATGGGTCTTGCCAAATGGAACATAAACACATAATAGGTGGACCCTGGACATGGGCCTAATATACGTAATAGGTGGGCCATGCACCTGGGCCTCATCATATCAAGTTGGGCTATGTTAATGGGCCGCACCAATGGGCCTCATGTACAACAAGTGGGCCGCATCATTGGGTCGTATTAATGAGCCCCATAAATATAGCAAGGTAGGCCATGCAGATGGGTCATAAGTATATCAAGGCGGGCACCTCGAATGGACCACAAAACACAACAAAGTGGGCCCGACAAATGGGCCACAAAATACATCAAGATGGGCCTCATCACATGGGTCATACCAAAATCATTTTAATAGTAGTAGGTGTAACATGTGTACCATTGCACACTATCATTCCCTGGGGCACATGGCCAACTAACGATGATAAGCACTGTCCAAACTTTACTCAGGTAAATCAGCACCATCCAAAAGAGGTCCAACACCATCCAGACACTCTGGACGGTGTGGATATGAAACAAAATACATCACGGTGGTGTACACACATCCACGTGGACGTCAAACCATCATTGCTCCCAAGCCATGGCCCGCCATCGAGATCATCACAAGAACCACGGTGGAAACACATTATAATGGGCCTTATGTACATCCCTTTGGGCCTCGACCCATGGGCCTCCAATACATCAAATGGGCCTCAAACAATTCAAGGTGGGCCTTAACAACGGGCCATAAATATGGTAAGGGGGCCGCACCACATGGGCCACATGTATATCAAATGGTCCACACTCAATTATAAGTGGTGATAGGGATTTCCACCATTAGAATTCCCAAGGGCTTAAAGGTGGACATTCAAACTCACTGTTTTCTATAATATGGTCCACCTGATCCTAGATTTGTCTTATTTTTAGTGTCAAACCTTAGAAATGAGCTGTCAAAGGTTGGACGGTTTGGATGCAACCCATGCATTATGGTGGATCCCACGGAAAGAATGGATGGCATTGATGAAGTACATACCCCGTGGTGGGGCCCACACCAAAGGAAGGTGTGGATTACAAAACATACATCAGTGGGTCCCATGTGGGGCCTACCATAATGTTTATTTTTCATCCAACCCATTGATAAGGTCACTCAGACCTGGGGGCTCACAATAATGTTCATTTTCCACCCAACCTGGGCCCATTGTAATGTTTATTTTCCACCCAAACCTGGGCCCGTTGTAATGTTTATTTTCCACCCAAACTTGGGCCCACTGTAATGTTTATTTCCTGCCCAACCTATTCATAAGGTCACGTGGACCAGGGGCCCACCATAATGTTTATTTGTAATCCAAACTGTTGGCAAGGCCACGTGGACCTGGGCCCACTATGATATTTATCTGCCATCCAAACTATTCATCAGGTCACGTGGACCTGGTTTGAGGAGGAAAAACAAATTTCACTTTGATACAAAACTTCTACAAACCCAGAAAGGGTTTCAAGGGCAGACGATAATCCTCACTGTTCCCTGTGATGTGGGCCACCTAAGCATCGCACACAGCTGATTTTTGGAGCAGCCTACGGTTAGGAGGGGGGCTCACCAATGGACGTTGTGGATATACAAAATATACATCATGGTGGGGCCCACGGCCCAGCTGCCCATCTGCCCAAACAACCGCAGGCGCTGCCTGCGTCCCCTGTCAGCAGCAGCAGACGCTGCTGCTGTTTTTTTTTATAATATTATTTGAAAAACATGTATTTCTGGGGATTTTCATACACGGGGCCCGCATCAGGTGGATCTGACCCAGCCATTGGTCCCTTTGGCTCGACACACACCGTCAAGCCCAATACTGGATGGTTTTTGGTGTACAGAAATAACAGGATGAAATTTAACGGTGTAAACACTGTTTTCTATACTAAGGCCTGCTAGGAAATCAGATCGGCCTCATTTTTCGGCTCAATGCCTAAAATGACTTGAGGAAGAGGATGGATGGCTTGGATTAAGTAGATACATCAAAGTGGGGCCTGCATGAGTGGTCCATTAAAAAGCCTAAAAAAATCAAGTACTTTTTTTTCCTTACAGTAAGTAAACCTCACTGTCTGCTCAATTCTAAGGAACACGTCCAGCATCCCTGGACGCTGGACGGACGGTGTTTATATGAAATTCATCAAGGTGGGTCCCGCGTGTGGGGACCACGGCTGGTGGGTCCCACGTGGACGTGGCCCACATGATTTGAATCAATCTAATATTCGTGTTTTCCATCACAAAGGGTAGGGCCAATATGGCTTAAATGGTTGGATAAGACACACATCGAGGTGGGGTACATCCGGGTGGGCCACACGGCCACATCATCACACCAAAATATTGAAAGAGAGAGGGGGAGAGAGAGAGAAAGAAGCACCCACCTATGATTTTCTCTTCCTCCCACCGCCAACATGATCTAGAACTCTAAGGGGATGATTTCAATGGTCGAGATGTTCTTAGGATGGTGGAGATAAGAGTTGGAAAGTGGGCCACACATGGCTTCTCATGGGAGAGATGGACATGGGTTGCTCCATGGAGGGATTGCTTAGAAGAAATGAGAGAGAAAGAGAGAGTGGATGGGATGTAAAGGAGTGATGGGTGATGGGTGGTATGGGTTGTGTAAGAAAGAGTTGACTTGGGGTATGGCTTGTGTACTTGGGGATGGGATGGAGTGATGGGTTGTACTTTGATTGATTGATGGGATTGATTTAACATTTGGTAGAGATTCTCTTGTGCAACGTTTTTCCTTGAACTGAACGCAGGCTCACATCTCCGGGCTTGGGTATCGCCTCGCCGCGCGAGACACGATATCGGAACCGTGGCGACGGCGTGGTGGCAGAGGTGCAAGTCTCGGGTTGAGCCGACTCTAATATACAAGACACAACTCATGATCGCGCGTAAACGCCGATAACAAATCACGGGTCCTTGGAATTCGACTGGAAGGACCAAGGAAGCCTATGGAACTGTATGAGCAAGTATAAGGGTCTTATAAATGGTTTTGGGCCTCTGGCTGTTGGGAAGTGATAGACCTGACCTTTTATTGTCACTTGGTCCCTTCAGCGTTCACTGAACCAGGTCGGCATTCCTTGAGCTTAACTCTTGCTTAGGTCTTCCTTGATTGGTTGATCTTCAAGTGTTCTTGACTTGTTTGCACGTGTCTTCTCTCTCGTCTCAGCTATTCCCAAGTATCCTTCCCTACTGGACAGTGGATCTCTTGCTCGGATCAAGGGAGCAAGATCACTAGGGAATGAGGAGAGATCTTGGAGAGTACTCCTTCAACCCAAGCTTTTGCTCAAGTCAAGTCTAAACATCGCCCTCACCGGTAAGAGCTTTACTAAGGACTTTAGCCATCGTATAAGACTTAGAAGAACTTCATGGAATTTCATAATTAAGTTTCCTCTCGTTGTGATGCAAAAATGTCTGAAGCTCGTCCTCTACTGAGTCTCATCTCCAAATGTCAGGGGTCGCCCCTTTAGGAAGTTGTGGTGCTGAAGAAGAAGAAGGTGAAGACGACCTCCAAGAGCAAGGGGAGGGTCGACCCTTCATCTCCTATTATTGTAGAGGTCAGAGATGAGGAGGCAGCAAAGGAGCCTGCCCTTGTTGCTACTGAAGCGACGATCGAGATGACTGTTCGTGAGGAAGCCCAAGGGGCCGTTGAGCCTTCTTCTGAGGCTTGGCCTGTAGAGGCTGAGGAGACCAGCAAGCTGTTTGCTGGGCCTTCTGAGGTTCGGGGGGGAGAGGAATGTCCTCTCAGGAGCATTCGCGAGACCGTAAATGAGCTTCTACCTTGGGATGAGTGACACATGCCCAAGAAGGATTTTTTCCATATACTGGACTCTCTTTTAGACACGATCCTTGCGTCCACGATGAAGACCGTTCTTGGGGTGAGCGAATCTTCCTAAGTATTTTTATTTTCCTCTTTATTTATTCGGTACTGAATATTTTTTGTTGTTGTTTCTTGGCAGTTCGCATTGTGCATGCTAAAGGTGTATCGTGACGTTGTTCAGGTGTGAAAGTAGGCATGGGAGACTGAGCGAAAGCTCTTGCTGAAGGGAGATGAAGCCGATTAGTCTCGTGCTGTGGCAGTTGCCATGAAAGCTTATGCTTCTTCTCTAGAGGCCGAGTTGGAAGCAACGAAGAAGCTTCTTGTTGAGGCTTCTGATAAGTCGGCTCAGCGAGAGGCCGAGCTGAAGGCGAAGCTCGAGGATGCCGGGGCAAAGCTCGGGGAGAGCAAGGAAAATCTCAAGCTTGCCAAGGCAGAAGCCCGAGCAGCCATCTCCCTAGCTCGGGAGGATATTATCATGGAATACAAGTCTTCCAAAGCATACTCGGAAGATAAAAATTCTTTGTACCAGATGGGCTTCTCGAAGTGCATCGAGGAGATCAAGGAGGCCTTGCCCGAGTTAGACCTCTTTGGTTTTGAAGATGCTGACTCGGGCTCCGAAACATCTGGCAATGACGCGCCTCCCGGGCAGCCCCCCGAAGCTTGACGATCGACTTCTTTTTGTAACCCCCTTTCGTTTTTATTTAATGTAGCCCGATGTAATCATGCTCTTGGGAGCTTATCAATAGAATTTACTTTCTTGAAATGGCGTGTGTAAGTATTATGGTTATTTGTTCCTTTGATTGTCAAATTTTGTTGCACCAAAACCACAGTCTATGTCTTGTGTAACACATTGATATATATGTTCAAGCTCAAGGCAATGCATCACATATACAAGGACAATGCTTCAAGTCAAGAACAAAGATCTACTTTAAGTAAATGCAAGATCAAGTACATTGTTCACTCCTTTAAGCTTCAAAGTTCAAAGTTTTAAAGTGACATTGAGAGACAAGTCAACTATTCATACTCAAGACTCAAGGTGAAGTACAACTCAAGTACTACAAATTCAAGCTTCAAAATATCTCCAATTCAAGCTCCATTATGTGTCGAGATCTCAAGCTTCATGAACTTCAAAGACCGTTCATCATCTGAAGAAAAGAAGGTTCAATGTTTATACTTCATGTTTAAGGTATGAATGACCTTAGATTGACCTTAGGGTAGGTCATTTTGAATACATAATTTAAATTGAATTACTTTATAGATGTTTGATCTGTTCTTCGATTAGTCCTAGCACTGGCTCGACCAGTCCAAGAAATTCCACTACCAGTCCTAAGTTGAGCTACCACCAGTCCTGGATACTACTCAACCGGTCGTGTGAACAGTGTACGACTCATTCACGACCAGTCCTGCAACTACGACTCAAACTCCAGTAACCATTCCAGGTTTCACACGACCAGTCGTGGACAGGTCACGACCAGTCGCGGAGGTCCCTCTACTGGTCGTGCAAGGCCTACGACCAGTCGTGGAACGGTTTTATCCGATCACGCTCAAAATTTCAAAATGCGGTTCGTCCTATGACTAGTCGTAGTGTCCACAGGACCAGTCATAGACGTGATTTCTGCAACTATAAATAGAGCATGATTTTCAGAGTTTGATATCCAATTCAAGTAAAATCAAGGCATCACTTTGAGAGATAAGTTTGTAAACTTCTTAAGCTAGATTGTGCATATTTAATATTCTCTTTTTATTAGCTTTTTATAGTTGATTTTGTTTTTGCATTCCAATTTGATTTGAAAGAGGAATTGTGATATTCCACTTCTTGGAATCGAAATCAAATAGAGCTAGCCCAACTTGATTTAATTTAAAATCAATTAGAACCTAGAACCATTTCAAAGTGAGTGTGGACATTGAACTTCTATATTCGAACTTCTACTCCAATTTGGTTCTTCCAGGCTATAACAAAAGGAGAAATCCAGGTATTTTACATTATTGTAATTTTCATTGTATTGGTTTCTTTTGAGATTAGACTAGAAAAATCTTATTCTTTTTGGTTATCTGAGGAGAGCCAGAAAGCTTAGATTGTAGGGTTTTTGAATTGTGTAAGCCCACTTGAAAGACACAATTGTGAGGGTTTTAGGTGAACCTGAGAAAAACTTATTTCATAGTGAACACAAATATCCACTGTGTGAGGATATTAGGAGTGGAGTAGCAAGCTGTGTGGCTGTTGTTTAACAGTTGGTGTACACACAGGCGAACCACTATAATTCTTTGTGTTTTGTGGATGTGTGATTTGTTTTTTATATCTTTTATCATTCAATATTGTGGGATGTATTTGTGGATGTGAATGTTGTAATCTTTTTCATTTTAAGCATTGTGGGGAATGTTGTAATAACTTAAATTTTATTTCCTTGTTATTTATCTATTTATTCCTCTGTATTAAGTTGGAGTTTTTTATACAAAGACCTTTTTAGGAATCAGGTTGTCCTACCATAAACCTTGGTTTTTGGTGTAAGGTTGTCCTTAGAACTACATTTGTATCAATCTCTCAATAATCATACATTTGAGGTTGCTTTACATTTCATTATTGCGAATTGATTATAGTGCTATCTTTCCTTTATTTGTTTAAATTCCGCTGTTATCATTTTAATTTGGCATAGTCCTATTCACCCTCCTCTAGGACATATATCTTGGCCTTTTCAGTGTGCCCATTCGCAGATTTTTGTAAGTTAGGTAGATTGGACCTAGGTCGTATTCAATAGGTAAGTCGAATCCGGTAGATAGGTCGGCCGTAGGTCAAATCCTGTAAGTAGGTCACCCGTAGGTCGAACCTAACAGATACACCAAACGCAATAGAAATCGGACTGCGAAATTTTTATTTGTACTATCTTGAATATGACAAATGTATAGTAAACTTCGAATTAGCTTGCTAAGGACGATAGATCTTAAGATGTTCAGCATTCTAGGGATGAAGCAGGAGCTATTAATCCAGGTCTTCTAGGGGGTATGATCCAGGTCGACTTGTACTAGTTACCACGTAGGGCCATTCCCAATTTGGGCCCAAGGTTCCCAGTCCCAACTCCTTAGTGTTTTGGAAGGTTCTTTGAAGGACTAAGTCACCAACTTGTAACCTCCTAACATTCACCCTGATATAGTAGAAACGTGCCACTTGCTGTTGGCGAACAACAGTTCGGATCCGAGCTTGTTCTCTCCTTTCCTCGAGAAGGTCGAGACTTAACACCATTAGCTCAGAGTTCAGTTGTTCTGTTCGAGCGGTTGGTAACCCAATTTCTACTGGAGTGAGTGTCTCTGCCCCATAAGCTAAGGAAAAAGGAGTTTCCCCAGTGGCCGTCCGAGCGGTAGTTTGATATGCCTAAAGGACATTAGGAGTTCCACGGCTCATGCTCCCTTGGATTTTTCGAGCTTGGTTTAGAGGTGATGCTTGATGATCTCTTGATCGCTTCGACTTGTCCGTTGGCCTGTGGCTGTTGCAGTAAGGAGTAAACATTACATATTTCGAGGTTTTCACACATTCCTTGGAATTGCTTGTTATCAAACTGCTTTTCGTTGTCTAAGATGATCATGTGAGGAATCCCAAACCTACATATGATATTTTTCCAAACAAAGTCTATAATCTTTTGCTTAGTTATTTTTACCAGAGGTTCAGATTTGACCCATTTCGTGAAGTAATCGACCGCGACCATGGTAAACTTGGTCTGGCCTTTACCGGTTGGGAGAGGATTGATGATGTTGATTCTCCACTGGGCCAATGGCCATGGCTTGGTCATAGGAGTGAGTTCTTCGGGAGGTTGTTGAGGTTCATTCCCGAAATGCTGACATTTGTCACATTTTCGAGCAAACTGTTGAGCATCGGCCTGGATGGTAGCCAATAATACCCCTGCCGAATGACCTTATGGGCTAAGGCTCGACCTCTGGAGTGGTTTCCACAGTTACCCTCATGGGTTTTTCTTAGGACATACTCTGCTTCATCTGGTCCGAGACATCTGAGATAAGGGAGATAAAACCTTTTCATGTAGTGGATATCATTGACCATGGTGTAGTGAGCTGCTTTATTCCGTAGTTTGCGTGCATCTATCCGATCTTCGGGTAGCTTATCTTCTTTAATAAAGTCGATGATTGGGTCCATCCAAGTTGATTCCGAGCTTACCTAAAGAGCTATGGTAATGTTGGCCTCGTCAATGATCGATTTAGTAAGGAACTCGACCGAAATAAATTTTAGAATATCGTCTTCATCCGCAGTGGCTAGCTTTGCTAACATGTCAGCTTTGAAATTTTTCGCTCGAGGAATCAAAACTACATTACATTTTTGGAATCTTCTGATCAATTCTTTGACTTTCCATAGATAAGCTTTCATGCGTTCCTTCTTGGCTTGGTATGCTTCAACTATTTGATTGGCGACCAACTGCGAATTGCTGAAGACTTCGAGGTGTTGAGCTCCCATAGTGGCTGCTTGCCTAAGTCTAACAAGCAAAGCTTCGTATTCTGCTACATTGTTGGAGGCTTAAAATTTGAATCTTAAGGCATATTGCATGCATATATTAGATAAGCCATTAGTATATAACGTCCACTGAGGTAGGTCGAGATCAACTTGGGAGTCGGACGCATGATCGGGTAGAACATCCGAGAGAAGTTCTAACCTGGGTAGGTCATTTTCATGTCCAAATGTAGGAGTTAGTTTGGTAATAAAGTCAGCCACTGTCTAACCTTTAATAGTTATTCGGGGTCGATACTTGATATCGAACTCACTTAACTCGATCGCCCACTTGGTCACCCTTCCAGAAGTTTTGGGCTTTTGGAGCACTTGACGGAGTGGTTGATCGATCAAGATGATGATGGTGTGAACTTGGAAGTATAGTCGTAATCGCCGAGAAGAGATGACCAATGCCAATGCTAATTTCTCTAGACTTGGGTATCTGGTTACGGCTAAAACTAGGGCTTTGCTGACATAGTATACCAAAAATTTCTTTCTTGCGTGTTCCCTAATTAAGGCTGAGCTAACTGCTGCATCGGAAACAACCAAGTATAGCAGTAGAGATTCTCCTTGCTCAGGTTTGAAGAGTAATGGCGGCGATCCTAGATTGTAACATCCCGGATTTTTACCAACCTGGGATTAGACGTCCTTAGGCAATAAGTCGATCCTAACACCTTATTAACTTGTCAGAACTCAATCCCACAGTCTAAAATCGCTTGTTAACCCATTTCTTTCACAAATTCCACCCTCACCACCTTGTTCTTTAAATTTTTCTAAGTACTTTCACCCTAAACACTATCTTAAACTAGCTAAGTAGTATAACTTGGATCACTTTATATACAAACTACAAAGGCCCAGGTACCACCTCAGATAGAAATTACTCAGGACTAAATCCTTTAGAAATTTGACAAAGTTAACTAAGTGCTAAACTATATTATCCATGAAATTCATTTGAATCTCTTTAAATACGATCTGCAAGACCCAAAACTTGTAGAATCATTGACGCTGGGTTACCCTAAAGTCTAGGATCAAACTCATTACCCGACTGTTCTCGGGAACACATTAAAACTCCGTAACAGGTCTGGACAGCACATCGAGAGTCCGAATAATACGAAGTTAAGGAATTAGGACCGCCTCGCTGGGCTTGACACCATCTCGGAAATCAAACCCGAACAGTGTCCCACGGCTGTTCGCTTGAGTCCGGAGCGGGGGAATGTAAACACACTTATTTTCTTTACAAAATAAATATCTTGAATAGTAATCTGGCACGTGTCGCTTGCAGACATTTTGTAAGCAACCAGGCCGTCAGAATCTGACCTAAATACACCCTCGGATCAGGAAAAATTTCACAAACATATCCATGTACTTGGAATTTCGGATCGAGACCCACTGACCATTCAACTGAAACTGGTCCACCACGCATGATCTGGGAATCCGACTGAAATGAAAACTTAACTCCACCTAGATCTAAGGTTGGTGAGCTTAAGTCTGACCTTTGGCTCAAGGAGGCCCGCCAGAAGTCCTCCGTTGAGCTGGAAAAGTGCCGCTTTGGTTATAACCTAAGTATATCTTGTCCACAAGTCTATTTCAGTGCATTTTTAGGCTATATAAGGACCTTAGAACACTCTCTCTCACAGCTATACGAATTTGAGAGAAACCCTAGATAGAGAAGTAAGAAAAGGGAGAGAAAGGGTGAGAGAAGTGGGAGATCTTTCCTACTACTGTCCCCTGCCGCTACACAAGCTGCACCACCTGATTCTCATCGCTTTCCCGGCGATACCGACTTCGTTTTGAGGTAAGAAACCCTAACCCTAATCTGTTTTGGGGTGTGAAGGTTATAGGTTATGAAATAGCTAACCGGTTTCATTCTTTAGGCTACAAAACTGCCGAATACGGAAGCTTAACAAACCCACCTGATCCGTTGCGATTCTACGGTATAAGGTGAGGACTTTAGGTGTATAGGTTACGGTTTTCGACGCTTTCAATGTCAGATAATGATAGATTCATGATCTGCATGCAATTGCACATGTACAAATTGCTTTCTGTTTTCTATTTCGATTAAAGTTGTAGAATATGGAATTTTACATATTCTAGGTATTCGTAGAAAATACCGTATACGCATATATTTTGGAAAAGCGTTTGACATGATTATTTGTCATGTGAATATATGACATATGGATAAAATACTTATTTGGCGAATGGATCCGCCCTAATACATGTTATGCTAATATACACCATGTATGTAGAAATAGTGTATTGTAGAAAGTACCGTATACGTATATATTTTGGAAGTATGTTTGACATGATTATTTGTTGTATAAATATATCCTATGTGCGTAAAATACTTGCTTGGCGAAAGGACTCGCCCTAATACATGTTTGTTAACATACACTATGTATGTTGAAATAGTGTATGATAAGTGTTTGTGAAAATACTTGTGAGAGTAAGTGTTTGGATGATGATGCCTTAGGTAGGTGTTGAGATGGGATTCTCGACTACCTTAGAGACATGTATGATTTCCTCCATGAGGTTGTTTACTTAAACTACTTACATATGAAATATATGTGTTTGTACTTTTGTTCATATGGTGCTTATGATATGCTTTATAACATGCGTTATACATGCTTATGACATGTTTGTTAGCATGCTTGAATTACTTTGTTTATTATGCTTTACTCCACATGCTTCGAATATGGATAAATTGCGATTAAGACTATGTTTATAGTCCAGACAATCGGTACCAGACTTGAGATCGTGGTTGAGATGCATTTCACCACGTAGGATGTGTTTGACGAACTTGAGTCGTACTTCAGTTGGCGACAGTGGTTAGGCCACACGGAGTGCTTATGCAATTCATGTCATTCAGTTGATTGTGTGCTCGAACTAGTCAGGCTCGTCAAATAACCCGATATGTCTAATGTATGTTCACCATGTTTGGTCACCACTGCTTGAACCTAGGGTACCAAACTTACCAGTGGAATCCCGTCAACCATGGTACCTCGATCCGCTAAGACTCATGAGCTGGGCATGGTGTTATGGGACACCGTGGTCAAGCTGTCGGCCTACGCTGGAGCTACGTGCCTCCACGTAGTGACCAGTGAGCAACCAGACTCGTGAGCCGATTATGGTGGTATGAGACACTCTATTCGAGCTGTTGGCCTACACTGCTTGATAGGTGATGGGGGAGTGGTGCAACGATTCCGTGTAACAGCCCTAGCAACCCTGACCGTACCCGGTGTAGTAAAATCGAGTATACTCTAAATCTGTGGTGAGGCGATGAGCCTTCCCGTAGTAACAGAGTATAAACTAGGCCTGTATTAATAAGGTGATGGGGAGTGGTGCAACGATTCCGTGTAACAGCCCTGGCAGCCCTTGCAGCGACCTAGAAACACACCATCGTATGAAATTGTCTAAGACTGACGACCCTAGAATGGATCATGTTTGGGAATGATACAAGGGAGGTACCTTAGTTTCTCAATCCTACTGTTTGAAATGGACTAATAACAACTCGGTAATCATGTTCATCATGCATTGCATGTGCCTAGAAGATGTGGAGCACTGAGGAAAGCAAGCATGACGTGAACGTAAGATGGTGTCACATGAGGGAGTATGTCAGTGAGGGCATCCATCATGACTGCATTCATACTTACATTAATAAGAGTAGTTAGGAGTGTTTGATTGTACTGCTTTATCATTACTGCTTGACCGAATTGATAACATGTTAACCTATGCTTTATTGTTCCACTGAGTTCGCTACTCACTCCCACGATACGGGACGGTGTTCCGAACACCCACCAGACTTTGTCTGATTGCAGATGGTAACGCTACTCCTGAGGCGGAGCCAGACCTTTATAAAGACAATGATGCTTGTTCGTATATGCTGTGTGCTGACGGCTTCAAGTGAGCCGTGTCTTGATCGACGGGATTACAGGGATGTTGATTAGATAACACTACACATTTAGTATAATTTGAATTGTACTTGTAATTCATTAACCTGGTAACATTATCACACTCTGGAGACTCACCACTATTTTTATATATTTCATATATCTATCACAGTCTTCTGCTTGAAATTTAACTGTCTCTGGAGTATAATATGCTGTTTTGGCTTAATCTCACTCATGTTCAATGCACTAATTCAGACAACAATTCAATCATCCTTTATTTTGTTGCATAAGTGATGCGTTGGAACTCGGGAGTTGAGTTTATGCTCGACCCCCTGTTTTCAGGGTGTTACATAAATACTATTTAAGCTTTTGGAAGGTCGTCTCACATTCTTCTGTCTAATCTACTACCTGTTTTCCTTTCAGTTGTTTGAAAGAGGGAAGACATTTGTCCATAGCTCGGTATACGAAGCGATTGGGTGTGGGGATCCTTCCCGTAAGCCATTGGACGTCTTTGGTGAATCCATGTCAAGCAAAGCATTGATCTTTTTAGGGTTTGCTTCGATCCCTTGTTGGCTAACCAAGAAATCAAGGAACTTTCCCAAACTAACCCCGAAGGCGCATTTGCTCGGATTCAACTTTATCTTATATTTATGAAGAATAAGGAACATTTCTTCGAGATCAAAAGTATGATCTGTGGCCTTGATGCTCTTGACGAGCATATTGTTGACGTAAACTTCCATTGTTCGCCCTATTTGGTGAGCGAACATCTTGTTGACTAGTTGCTGATAAGTGGCTCCGGTGTTTTTCAATCCAAATGGCATAACTCGGTAAAAATAAAGGCATTTGTTAGTGACAAAGGTTGTTTTCTTCTTGTCATATGGATGCATTAAAATTTGATTATAACCAGAATAATCGTCCATAAAACTAAATAGTTCATGCCTTGCGGTGCTGTCGATAAGTTGATCAATTCAAGGAAGGGGAAAACTATCTTTGGGACATGCCTTGTTCAAGTCTGTGTAGTCAACATAGACCTGTTATTTTCCATTGGACTTCTTGACTAAGACCATGTTTGCTATCTAGTCTGGATAGTAGACTTCCTAAATGAATTCAACTTTAAGAAGTTTGTCGATTTCTTCTCCAATCACTACATATTGTTCGAGACCAAGCGCGCGACGCTTCTGTTGTGGTCGGGGTCGACATTCAGGCGACACATGATGATTTTTAGGTCAATGCCAGGTATGTCCTCATGAGACCACACGAAGACGTCCATGTAACGTCAAAGGAGGGCTATCATCCTGTCCCGTAGTGGAGGTGTTAGGGACGACCCAATTTGGACAGTTCTAGATGGGTCAAAGTCATCAAGTGGAACTGGAATAAGATCTTCCACGGGACAACCTCTTTCTCTAGAATCTTCATGAGGGTTCAGAGAAGTGACGGTCATTGCTTGGTGCAAATTCCTTAGCGCCATCATGTAGCATTGTCGAGCTTCATGTTAGTCTCCTTTCACTGATCCGATGCCCTGTTCGGCTGTTCACAACCCCAAATTAGGGTTGCGATGTAGTAATAATCTTGGTAAGACCGAGGTTGAATCCACAGGGACTAATCTCAGGTTTATTATGAAAGTAACTAGAATCAAAACTAGAAGAAGATTTAAATCTAAATTGGGAATTAAAGGAAGTAATTGTGAGGTATTTAATTAAAAACTTAAGAATTCAAAGGTGGGAGCTAGGATTTCCAGGAATCGACTTGCAACTATTAGGATGTTTCCTTATTTGATTCAAGGAACTCAATTAGAATTGGAGTCCTATCTTATCCAATTGGAAGGTATATCAATAAGATCATATCTGAACTTTCATTTACCTAATTCTCAATGGATGAGAGTTGTGAGGATTAGAAGTTATTTCATCATCTGACCATGCCTAAGAGGCAATGGCAAACAACAGGATATACCGATCCCATAACCAAATATAGGAGAATTCTAAAGGTTAGAAGAGATTCTGTCACCCAACCATGCCTAAGAGACAATGGTGAATAGCAAGATTTACTATCTTCACAATCTTAAATCAAGAAAAGAAGATACTCAAAGCTATTGCAGATCTGTTGTAATTTGAGTCACAACAAACCAGTAAAAATTAAAAGTATTCCTTAAATATCAAATTAAAATCAAAGAAGTTCAACAAGAACAAGAATCAAACAAGAAAAACTTCCCAATCATGCTACAAGCTTCACCCCTTAGCCCTAGTTAAGGGATTTAGCCAACCATAGACATGATTGGATTCAAAACCTTAGAAGAAAGCATTAAAAACTAAGAAGAAGAGAAGAAAAAACTCTTGGATGATGGCTCCAACCCTTTGCTCTGCTCCTCTAAACCCTAGATATCCCAAAAAGACTTAGGAAGCCCATATTTATAGGATACTTTCCACAAAATCGTAAAACCGCCGCAAATTTACGCACTTCGCATAACTCTGCATAACACCTTCGATGTCATCAAAGGGGTTTAAATTCAGAAGTCGTGTCTTTTCTTCTTTCGCACTACGTAAGTCTTTGTATCATTGAACCTTCATTCGATGTCATCGAGAAGTCGTTCGATGCCATTAAAGAGTCTTCGATCCATCTAAAGAGTGTCTAAAACAGTCTAACAAGTTGCTTCAATTTCTTCAATAAATTCGATGCCATCAAAGAGTCTTCGATCCATCAAAAAAGTGTCTAAAATAGTTTAGTGAGTTGCTTCAATTTCTTCAATAAATTCGATGACATCTAACTGACTTCGATGTGATCGAGCATCTTCTTCGAGTCATCGAACATGACTTCGATTAATTGAGAATTTCAGCACTTTGTTCTTCCGATTTCCTTTCATCTCCACTTGGTTTTCTTGGATCTTGGGGTCTTGAAATCTTCAATATCAGTCTCCAAAGATCCGTTCTTTGCCTTGGCAATTCTTGAGCCTTAAATCCATGCTTTTAACATTCTTTTCAATCCAAGCTCTTAAAATCACCTTTAACACAAACATGTATAAAATATACCATTAAGCCTTATCATGTTCATAAAACCAAGATATAAATGGAGAAAATATATAATATTTGAGTCTTAACATCGGCCAGGAATTTCATGGCCAGGTGGTAGGTCAAGACTACAGCTCGCAGGGCGTTAAGAGATGGTCAGCCAAGGATCGCATTGTAGACAGATGGACAGTCTCCTACCAAGAAGTTGATCATCGTAATTACCTGATTCAGTCCATCTCTAGCCATAAGAGGGAGTTGTATTGACCCCTCGGGTATGACTCGACCACCTGAGAAACTGAGCAATGGAGTTTTGATAGGACAGAGTTGGGATCAACCAACTCTCATTTTTCGAATGCCTGTGCGAAGAGGATATCAGCCGATGATCCGATGTCGATGAGGATTTGGAACAATTTATGATTGGCTATGATCAGGTTGACCTCAAGTGCGTCTATGTGCGATGGTGGATTCCTCGAGTGTCATCTTTAGTAAAGGTTAGGCTGCAAGTCTTCACCTTTTGCTCTTTCAGAGGTTGGCTCGCGTTCTGAATCGGAATGAACGATGCTTCGTGTGTGAGCTTTTCGAGCTTGATTTGAATCTCCTCCACTACCAGGACCCCTGAAGATAGTGTGGATCTATCCTGCTGGTTCGTTATTGATGGGCCGCGAGTCTTTTGTCGTGGCCCGATGACTAATGTAATCTCCAAGGTGACTTCTACGAATGAGCGCTTCAATTTCCTACTTGAGATCGAAGCAGTCGCGTGTCGAATGGCCATGATCCCGATGGAAAAGACATTATTTACTTTTGTTCCTTTTATGTAAGACCCGTGTTCTAGACCGTACCGTTCTGTAGGCTTCCGCGGTCCTCCTGGTCGAATTTTAGCAACCCTCGACCTGTATCCGACATTTGTGCGCGATCCTAAGCCAAAACCTGCATACCAAAGTCGGCTCGACCCGAAACTTGTACCCTAGCAACCGCGCCATCGTCACGGTTCCAACACTGTGACTCGCGCACCGATCCAATACCCGGGTCAGGAGATGTGGGCCAACGTTCATTCTGAAGAAACGTCGCGGGTTGTGAATTTCGAGAGAATTTCTACGGCATATTACATCAAATCAAGTACACAAACCCATACCCCATGCCACCTCACCCTACCACAAGTACAAGCAACCATCACTCTTTTTCCCTAAGTCAACTCTCTCTCCCCCTACCCATCCCTCTTTTTCAAAATTTCAAACACACCCATATCTCTCCATCCCTTACAACACCCATCACCCATCCCTCTCCTCACATCTCTCTCTCTCTCTCACTCTCTAACTATTTTCCAAGCAAACCCATGGAGAGGAAACGTCCATGACTTCCATGGAGTGAGAGAGCGTTTTATGTGTGGCCCACTCCCTACCGCTCTATCTCCCATCTCCACCCTTCAAATCTCATCATCCTCCATCGAAGTTGAAGCTTAGGAGCCAAGGAGTTAAAGAAGGAGGCCATAGGTGGGTGATCCACCGTTGATCCTTATTTTTAGGGCCCACTTGTAGGTGGGACCTATTTTGATGTATGTGATGTAACCATGAGGGGTCCATAGTGGCAGGGTCCCTCCATTACCATCTCTCTCTCTCTCTCTCTCTCTCTCTCTCTCTCTCTCTCTCTCTCTCTCTCTCTCTCTCTCTCTATCTGTTTTGATGAAGTTGGCCCCACTAATTTGTGTTTCATCCGCACCATTCATCAAGGACGGTGGGACTCCACCATGGTGTTTGCATCCTGGCCATTAGGGCATAGACGCTGGTCACTGGCTGACCAAAAAAAAAAAAAACAGACATACAAATATATAATAATAATTATTATAATAATATACATAATATTATTTGAATATTATATGGTGGGCCCTACGTGGGACCACCGTGATATATGTAGTTTATCTGCTGCATCAGCAGCCGTGGGACCCACCTTTATCAGAGGTGATCTGCACGGTGGGCAGCCACTCCCTCATTTCATATATATATATATATATATATATATAAAATATATGATATTATATTATACAATATAATACATTGCAGGTGGGCCACGTGCGTGGGACTCACTTGACGAACGGTTTGGATGATATATATATGAAGCAGGTGGGCCACATACGTGGACCCACCTAACGAGCAGATTGGATGGCGTACCTCACAGCTATGGCTGTTGTGAGGTTGACGTCAGCAAGTTCTGGTGGGACCCACCATTGCTATGTGTTTCATCTGCACCATCCAGATGGACGGTGCCACGTATGCCCCACCATGATGGATGTTTTCTATCCAGCCGTCCATCCGTCTGTCTCGCTAGCCACTGGCCACGCTCGTGGACCCACCTGCATATATGTGCTTCGTCTGCTCTGCCCGCTTGGACGGTGCCAGGTGCGGCCCCATCATGATGTATGTACAGTATCTATACAGTCCAACCGATTGATGCATGTGCTGCATCTATACCATCCATCAATGGGCCCCATGACACCAGCAATTCTGTGGGGCCCGCTGGTGTATGTGTTATATCTAAACCGTCCATCCACTTGGCAGACTTGTCTCAAGGCTTGAGACTGAAATAAGACAGATCTAATATCATGTGGACCACACTACAGAAAATAGTGGGTTTGGACGTCTACCATTGAAACCCTTTGGGTACAGAAGTTTTGGACCAATACGATACTTGTTTATCCTCTTAATACTTGGTCTTTGTGGACCTATGAACAAATTGGATGGAAATTAAATGTTATGGCAGGGCCCACTGGAATTTAATGGTGGAAATCTTTATCACCACTATTATTTGTGGTATGGTCCAGATGATCCTTGGAATATAATTTTTTAAATAATGTTCTATAATGATCTCTAACAATGGATGAAGGGTATAGTTGGAACGGCCCATTGGTATGGCCCATTTAATGTATTAGGGGCCCACTTGATGAAGCTAATTTGATATATTTGGGGGCCCATTGACTTGGCCCATTTGAGTCGGCCCATTGACTCGGCCCATTTGTATCAGCCCATTTGATCGGCCCAATTGACTTGGCCCATTTGAGTCGGCCTATTGACTCGGCCCATTTGATCGGCCCATTTGACTTGGCCCATTTGAGTCGGCCCATTAACTCAACCCATTTGTATCGGCCCATTTGATCGGCCCAATTGACTTAGCCCCTTTGTACTAGCCCATTTGATTTGGTCCATTTGATTCGACCCATTGATACGGCCCGATGTTATGTACATTGGCCCATGAGTGAGGCCCAATGTGATGCGTATATGCCCCATAAGTGAGGCCCATGATGATGCATATTAGACCCTTGTATAAGACCGTGGATCCATTATACGATTGACCTTATGAGCGTCATTCTTTGGGAGTAATGTTGGTTAAAGGTCCACATTGGTGGGCAACGATGGTTGGACGTCCACATTGTGACCTTCCCGTAGGCCTTGTTAGGCCCTTCCTCATCATTCTCTAGTGGGTTAACCCAAACGCTTGGGCCCCATTGATTTTTGTTGATCCATCATCGACTGTCCATCATGGACTGCCTTGCGTCGAGGTTGATTATCGATGGCGATTGTCGTGGCCGATTGTCGATTTCGATTATCAAGGCCAATTATTAATCGATTCTTATTATTGTGGCCGATTGCTGATTCCGATTATTGTGGCCGATTGCCAATTCCGATCATCGAGGCCGATTATTGATCAATTCAGATTATTGAGGCTGATTGTATAGGCCAATTGTCAAGGTCGGATATCGAGGTCGATTGTTGAAGCCCAATGTGATGAATATGCGGCCCGTATTTGAGGCCCATTGTGATGCACATTCGGCCCGTGTTTAAGGCCCAATGTGATGCATATGTGGCCCGTATTTGAGGCCCGTTGTGATGTGTATTCAGCCCGTGTTTAAGACCCAATGTGATGTATATGTGGCCCGTATTTAAGGCCCGTTGTGATGTGTATTCAGCCCGTGTTTAAGGCATAATGTGATGTATATGAGGCATATGGGATGAGGCCCATTATGATGCATTTGAGGGCCAGGCGATGGAACCCATCGTGATGTATGTTAGGCCCATGTTAAAGGCCCGTCGTGATGTGTATTATGCTCTCGAGTGAGGCCCATGGTGTTGTATATTAGGCCCTTGTGCGAGGCCATGGGTCCACTATATGTTAGGCTTTATGTGGGTCATTCTTTGGGGGCAATGTTGGTTTAATGTCCACATTGTCAATGTCAATTATTAATATCGATTATGAGTGTGTGATAGAATAGCATCATGATACATGCCCATACGCATCATCTGCATGTTTGTTATGAGATGCGGTTGACTATTGCATATGTCATTGGGTAGATTGTTATGAGACGGAGGTTATCTCACATGAGCGCACGGTATGCGCAGGGTTGATGCATGACCGGATTGTATGACTCATGCATCTTACATTGTGTGTTGTGATTACTGTACGCCCTAGCGACATCAGGGTTGTAGCCTCCACAAGCATGTCGTGGATGACTAGATGGGACAGTGAAAATGTTCGGTTCGAGCATCTGGGCACTTTGGATGTCCGTGGGTGAAAGTCCCTAAACTTCCGTGGCCAAGAGACGCCCCAACGTCGAGACCGAGTGGATACATGAGCGCCCGAGTACTGAATACCAGGAGGTCGCGTCTCCCACTGTGTCGTGGTCAGTTGGGAGGGGGTCTGGCCTTACCTGCCCAAGAGTAGGGACATATGTAGGCTGAGTTTGACCAGCTCATGAATGGGGCCGCTATCGACATGCCGGGTAGATATTGGCTGACTACTGGTTAGGCGGATTGTGAGGTCTCTTCCACTTGTATGGTCGCGCGTCAGTGGGTGACGATTTGCATGTAGAGTGTACTAGACCCCGGTGATGATCCCAGAGATATACAATACCGATTTGTGGAGCAGGAGTTGCATACTCAGCATTATATTCATTCATTCATTCACTATCCACTCAGGCTAGTAGTACACAACTAATTGTTATGTGTACTTTTGCAATAGCCAGGATTTCGGTTGGGGCGCGCAACTAACCTGAGATCAGGAGCTTACCACGTTGAGTCTATCTATACAAATTCAAGTATGGGACTGGTTTGGATAGAAGTTCTTTGTGATAGGCCTCATAGCCTGCAATACCATGTACTATCATCCCGACTTCACACTGCAGCTTAGTCATTTTATTCGCACCACATATTACATATTGCATTACATCCTTGGCATATGACATTTTGGGTTGCGATGTTTCTGCATTTATATGACCTAGATGATGCTGATGGTATCTGTAGCTCTTTCGAATTGCATATTGTATTGCATCCTCGATATCTGATATCTGGTTCATTATATTTCTGCATTATATAGCCGATTTACATTGCTTTCTCAGTATATGACATTGGTTTGCTATGTCTTTTCATTATATATCCTGGATGAGGTTGATGATATTTTTATGGACTTGTCAGTATTTTTGCTTACTCTGATATTATATGGTTCGTGGATTTACCAGCATTTCCGTTTACTCTGATATTACATTCTGAGCACGCATATACTGCTCACACACGTACACCACCCTCTAAGCTTTCTATAAGCTTATGCACGATAGATGTGTGCAGGTGATGTTAGGTTGCAGCAGCATGGAGCTTGGAGCATGTAGCTGACTTCTGGAGCTTTGATTTTGACATATGTATTTCCCTTTCAGCATTGTATTCAAATGTTTATATTAGTGGATATGTGATGATGATGTTGCCTTTGTGATTTGGGTAAACTTGTGGTTATGCTTCTTATGAGATAAATGTACGTTGAAAAATCCTCATTGTAAGATCATAGGATCGGAACCTAGCATATGGGCGCTGGGAGCCGAGAATGGGGTACTATGGAGGCTGTCGGCACTGGATTCTACGATCGGGATTCCTGTAATCGGATTTTCGGGTTTGGGGCGTGACATTTTATTAAGATCAGATTTCAACTTGCTTGGCCAGGTAATGATACGCTTGTCCTGAATCTCCATCAAGACTTGTTCGGGCATTTTGTTGAGAGGAGTATACGTCTTGAACTTGTTGTCAGGCAGTTTATTTGGGCGACGGTTGTCGTGTGATTGGTCGTCCTTCCTCTTTCTGTTTGCGGCGGCCAAACTTGGTTCTACCCTCGCCTTCTGTTCTTTGGTCAGGGGAGCTTTATTTTGGACAACATCTCGCAGGACACATGCTTCTTTTGTGTTACCATATTTTTGCAACCTATTCAGTAGATCGACCATTGTTGTTGTGGGCTTTTGTCCAATGAAAAGAGAAACTGACGGTCTCTTAGTCCTCCCATGATTGCGGTTAGGACGAGCTCTTCAGAATGCTTTCGAACTTACAACGCTTCCAAATTGAAGCGTTTAATGTAATCTTTCAGCAGTTCGCCATCCTTCCGAACGACATGAAGGAGGTGGGAGGCCGGTTTGAGTCTCTTCTTTCCACCGATAAAGTTTATAATTAAAACTTGACTGAGTTGGGAGAACGAATTAATGGAGTTCAGCTTCAACTGCTTGAACCATAACTGGGCAGCTCTAGTTAAGGTCAGGGAGAAAGCTTGGCATTTTACTGCGTCAGATGCGTTATGGAGCTCCATATAGACCCTAAAGGATTCTATGTGCTATGATGGATCAGTATTTATTGAGAATGGAGTAATCTGAGGTAAACAAAATCTGTCCAGCAATCGTGCCTTCATGATGTCGGCGGTAAATGGAGGCTTAGTTTCCTTCATTATTGCTTCCATCAGGGTCAGTGCATTCTTGTGGTAGGCTTCTCGCATGTCCCCGATCTGACCACGTAAATCCTTAAGCTTGGACTCGCAACCACTTTTGGCAGTAACTTCAACTGGGGCTTTATTGCGCTTCTTTCGGTATAGCTCGTGGAGTAGATCGAAAATGGGAAAAGCTGCAGTCCTAGAAACATGAGATGAGGCTATTTTGGTCGAGCCTTGTCGTCGGCTTCTCAGAGAGGTGGCGAGCATGCTGGAAGGTTGAGGAGGATTGTGGCCTGTTTGTCTATCCTCTCTGTTAGTCTTTTGTATGTGCTGAGGTTGTAGTTGTTCCGACAACTGCCTCATGGAGTTCATGTTGTTGTTCAGCATTTTAACCTGTTGTTCGAGGGAGTTCAATCGACCTCCTTTGAAGCAAGACCGCTGACCTTGTCTCCCAGGGCCGGAATCAACCTGATGTTGGGAAGAGGAACCCCGATGACTATCAGGCTACTCTGGGAGCAGTGTAAGGTTAGGCACAACTGGGGAGATTTGAGTCTTCTTCTTCGCTCTGGCCATTGTAGCATCTTTGGTAAAGAAGGAAATGGGTCTGATTTCGTATCCCACATAAGGTGCCAAGCGATTGATGCAGTTTTCTTGTAGACCCTCCTTGATAGCCTCTCGAGAACTTGCACATAGGTAAGAAAGAGACAAAGGAGACCCTGACTAGTACAGGGGACCCTCGGATGCCTAAGTTAAGAACTTCGGTCTTTCTAGAAGATGATCTTTTTGGAAAAGAGTCACCAGTTGTATATAAGATTAAGTATGCATACCTTTGACTGGTTAAGGGCTCCCTTATTTATACAAGAGGGAAGATCACACCATAGGAGGAGTTCCTCATTTAAGAGGCTAGATACGTCAGATATCTTCATGTATGGATTTCCAGTTATGCCAGAGATCTCTTTGAAATTACGGGCGTCCAAGATCCTCAGGATCCGATTTTATGATTTTGGGCGCCCGAGATCCTTGGGATTCGATCTTATCTCCCGAAGATCATGGGAGAGATCTTCGAGCCGTTCGAGAGATCTTCAGGTCAGTTGCTCGGGACAAAGTCGGTCGGCAAAGGCGAATGACACCTTAGATGTAGGCAATACCGAGCCATTCAACAGATCAGCATTCACTTAAGGTCTTAATAAATCAGCATTCACTTGAGGTTGATACCGACTGCCGGCTTTGTCGGAGACTGTGTTGAGCTATGGCAATCCTATAGCCGTTTTATGGTCGTGCCGACCTATAGCTGACCTATGATCATGTTGGCCTACTCAATAGATCAGTCGGTAGTCATGTGGACCTATGACTATATCTACCTACTTTGTGGTCGGCCTTTCTTTGCCAGTAGGTATCTTATAGCAGTTTGGCCCATTGGGTTCGTGCTGGTTGTAGAGTTGGCTCTTTTTATAGGTCGTTCTATTTTTTCCCCAGCACTAAACATAAAGCTATCTCTTTATTTATTCAGAATAATCTTCCATAGGAGGATGATAATCCTTGTCTTCAATCTGTATATCACTTGCATCATCTGTACGGTTGGAGAGGGTCAATGCCCTACTCATAGTGATGGTTATCCTGTAAGATTAAAATTAATTCAAGAGATTCATAAAAGTAATGTAAGGGTTCTGATACATCTCGTACTCCACCACTACGAGTGGTATCGGTATACGCAACTAATATATATTAATGTATGCCTATCAAAGTATGTGCGGCTCATCATACGTAGTGATCATCACAATGTAGAATACAATTAATAGAAAACCCGTTCACCCCGCATTCTTACATTACGGAGATTTGCTGGTGTGTCCAACGCTGTCGTGGATTTATGTGAACACCTCGAGACGGCATAACACATGAATCAGATGAATTACATGACACAATTTATTTATGGAGCAACTATTTGCGACATTCAATCCCAGAAGTGATGTAACACGCATTGCAAATTACTTATATCGAATTGTGCACCACTACCCAAAATCCATGGAATTACGTGTCGACCAAGAGGGTCACTACTCAGAGCACATTACGTCTACGATAAAGTATTTAAATCACTAGTTGTGAGGCCTCTAACACATCACTTGCACCAAAGGAGAAATAAATTGAATCATGAGAGTTTTTGAATTTCAAGACACATGCCCAAGCCGTAAAAGGAGGTAGCATAAGGCTAACCTAATAAAGGAGAAAAGTAGTATTAAGTTATCTCAATAAAAGAAAAGAGTAACAAATAAGCTAACTTAACAAAATAAGGGGAGAGGAGCAAAAGGCCAACTCAATATAGAGTGGAAGTACGGGTCACTCTCAAATTTGGCAAATGGCAAGGCTTGTATCCATCACCCCACACAAATTAATAAAAATCACGCATAATTGAAATCATAGATTAACCATAATTCCCAAAAGGATAAATAATTAATAGAGTAAATCAATCGATTGTATGGAAAATCATAGGAATATAAAGTGTGCAAAAACAAGATAAATCATATCAACTCAAATTAGCGTAAGCTTAAATGAATCTCTCATCTTAGCCTTAGATCTAAACCTTATCTTAGCCTTAGATCTAAACCTTAGGTAGATATCCATGTAGAAAAGCTTCTACATGAATCGCGACATTGCTTGAGCAAGAAAGAGATACCATATATTTGGAGAAGGAAGCGGATAATGTACATCTAGGCTTCTCTTTTTCTTTCTCTTTCTCCTTCTCTTTCTCTTTCTCTTTTTCTTTATTCCTTAGGCGTTGGGAGATTGGGCGCATGAGTAGAGACGGAAATGCACACCCCTTTTTAAAAGGAGTGGACGTGTCAGAGGGGTGTGTTCACATCCCGCTTGGATTAGGTTTCTCTAATTTTTCATTTTCTGACGATCTTTCTTTAAGTCTAATTCATCCATTATGTCAAGGTCGTCGAATAGAGCAAGGGTATATGATTTTCTTAGTGATCCAAAATTTAGATTGCCCTATCTTGAAAACTCTCTTAACGGGTGTCAAAAGGAACTTGATCTCAATTAACGGTCCACACTTAATGATCAGGGCCCAATTTTGAGAAAAATGTGTAGTCAAGATAGAAAATGGTTAGACAAAATTTGGTGGTTGATCGATGGTGGAAAATCCTAAATCTAAAATTTCACCTTTTTATACGAAAAAGAAGGATTTGGTTTCAACCTTTAATGGTGTAGGATCACAGATCGGGGCCTAAATTTTGTATAACGTCATAGTCATATTAGAACAAAGTATGTCCAAATTTGAGCTGCGATGGACGGAAGCAAGTAGTTAAATTGGAAGATCCAAATTTATAAGGAGTTGGTAGGCCTTGACAAGATAACTTCGCGCATAAGGAAAAGCCTACCAAAGTGAGGTCTTCTTATTTCATACTTTGTCTATATGATAGGCAATCCAAGTCATTCATATGAAGGAAAATATCTCACTATGACTACCCATGAGGTTTCTTCACTCAATGGAACCAAAATCAACGGTTAAGGGGCTGATTTGTCAATTGAGTCACTTTTATAATGATTTAAGGGCTAACATTTGACATGTATGGTTAATTTGTGATACATAAGCACGGTATAAAATTTCACATCAAAAAGATTATGAGAACCATGTGATCTAGAATTCAAGGGTCTAGGTTAATGACATTTTCGTAATTATTGCTGATATGAGAGTTTTGAAAATTTTAATAGTTGTACATGATTATAGGCACGTTTCTAAGTAATTTTACAAAAGAACTTATATTTAAATCATTGTGAATAAAGAATTATTCACCAAATTAATTAAGAGAATGTACGTATATAACCAACATAATGGATGATTAGATGACATGTTAAGAATAGAAATTTTTGATAGTTAGTACTCTGATTATGTATGTAAATAGGTGTATGGTCAGTTTTGTAACTAGATGAACACAAGTGAGTTTTTGGAGTGATCAAGAGGCAGAACATGTATACCGTTAGATTCAAGTGACTTGTTCACATGTATAACTTTCTCAAATTGTAGTTTTGATGGTTGGTTAAGCATATTCATAGATGATGAATAAGATGAATGGATTAAAATCTCAATTTGATGTGTACGAGCTGATCAGATGTCAAGTAGTTAGTTTACTATGATCAGGTGGTCCAAACTCAAAGTGGACAGTCAGATATCTTTACCTATTAGTGGATAGTTAGCTAAACGGTTGCTTATGATGGACAAGTGGGAATACTTGGATATATGATGATCTTGTCTTAAAATCAATGGTTAGATGACTTGATCTATAAAAGAAGATCATTCCCAATGGTCAGATTTGTATGGGAGAATAGATGTAAGGTTAGGATATCTAGATTGGTATCGTACACATATACATAATAAGTTAAATTTCATGGTAACACTCAAGAACTTTCAATATTCAAGTATCGAAAAGTTCGGGGTATTACAAACACGTACACACCCGTATCAGTGTAGGTTATATTGGTTAACCAACAAATACTACGATCCTAATCCAAGGACCTATGTTTTGATCCCGCCAAAGGCTCCCCATGAAGACAAACGCGTTCGTACCAGTGTCCAATGAATTTGGTCCTACACAAGAACCTATTCGAGTTTGTGTAACACCCTGGTTCTCATAACCGGAGGGGAGTCACTCGCGAATGAGAACCCGAGCATTACGTCATAAAGTATACTACATACATCTAATTAATAGCAAATCCCATGACATAAACTATGGCAACTACTGAATGAGCTAAGGATATCGTGAGTAATAATAAAGAAGCTTAATACATGTAAATGAAACCAAAATGAAATCCCTCAGCGGGGGATTTTAATTACAATCCGTGAAATTAAAAGCATAAAGTTTAAATAATGAAAGCATGTAAATTATAGAGTACTAGTTGAGTTCCAACGGCTCAACTACGCTAGCATAATATTCTTCCTCGTCAAACTCCTCTTTAATCACCCCTGAAATCCCAACTGGAGGTTCTTCTTCCATCATTAGACCTACATCTATTTGGTGCAACTGCACAATAGGGTGAGTGATAACTCAGTGGCAATTTCCCTCAAAGATTTCATGCATATCATACTATTCCAATATAGTTTCAACCAACTTAGCAATTCATAATGAGAGTAATATAAAATGAACATGTGCATGGATGTATGGATGTATGTCTAAAGTCACAAACTTGGGGATGCACATCCAGCTATCAAAAGAAGGGGTCACCAGCGGTAGACTGACTATCTGGAAAAGACCATGTAGTGAGAGCACCTAAGGTAATTTATGTTAGTGCGCTTATTTACACACATGTTTGTCAATCACGTGACTAGTTGTATCAAGTAGTCAGATGAGTTCTTGGTAAATGAAGACCAATGACGCAACTGGATTAGAAGCATCCAAGCCACATTGAAGACAAAGAAGTGCTTCTGCGATCTTAACCCTGTAAATAGATTATCCCAACCCAAATAGGAAAACCTACTTAGGTCATCTATTCAAAGCCAATTCCGAGTTCATAATTTCTATCATTTAGTCTTGGATTTAGCAAGTCCCAAGGTGGTGAATGATGAAATGGAAAAACAGGAAAATCTGTCCACTTTTGGTAGGAAGAAGGTGCCACCGAATAGCACATTTGGTATCACCGAAGATACCTTTAATGTTACCGGAGGGGCTCAAAATAGTCTAGTAAGATTACAACATTAATTCGGTGTCATTGACTTGATATTTCGTGTCACTGACTACCACCGATGAACAAAGTTTGGTGCCACTGAAATGGACTTTTTTCATTCAGTAACTTGGGGAATTAATTCGGTACTACCGAAAGATATTTCGGTACCACCGAAGTTGGCTTTGGTAGCACCATAAACTAGCCATTTTCTATCCGTTGGAACTTTTTATCTATAAAAGCGGCTTGTAGAAACTTGTAGAAAGTGTGGATTTAGGCATTTCAGAGTCCCTAGGTTGTCCCAAGCTCTAATGCCTCATCGTAGACTCTATCCACATGAGATTCATGTTCTTTTCTTTGTGATTCATTACACATGAGCATTCAAGGGTCTGATTTATGAAGAGCATGATATCAAACCTTCACTAGAGTATCGAGACCAAACCTATAGGTATATCCCTAGTCTCAACCATACTCCAGTGTATCCATAGGTTGAATCCCTTAAGAAATCTACTCATTATCCTAGATAGGAGATTCAACCAACTCTCATTACCTTAGTCACCTTTATAGGTACATCTTATGCAAGGTTATTGATTGTGAAGCCAAACCAACAGGAAAATCCAAGCTACGTGGTCGGGGGAGCACCGGGAAGCTGATTCAAGCACGAAAGCACGAATATCAAGCATCCCAAGATGAGCTACAAAAGATAACTCTATCCAACAAGTAAGTATCATAGTTAAAAGTTCAAAATTTAGTCTCTTTCCTCATGTAGGATTGAGGCTAAGAGTTTGCTATCAACAAACTTGTGTAGGTGCCTTGTGTGGGACCTTGGATGGTGGGCCTAAACGTAGGTGCCTTGTGTGGGACCTTGGCCAGTGGGCCTAAACGTAGGTGCCTTGTGTGGGACCTTGGCCAGTGGGCCTAAACGTAGGTTCTAGGTGTAAGACATTTGCTCTTACGGAGAGCATAAATTGGTGTCCTTAGTGTAGAACTGTAAAGATTATTGGTAAACCTGTGTTAAAATAATTAATAGTGAAATCCACGAGAGTGGAGTAGGCACATAGCCAAACCACTATAAATGCTTGTATTTGGAATTGTCATTTACGCATTTATTTAATCATGCTTATATATGCTTGAACATTTTAACTTCTCATACATGATTGAATGAACGCTATGAATTGATAGGAAGCACATTCCACACACATGCTCACAACACTAGGCTAGTTGTTGTAGCTGCATATCTTTAATAACCTTTGTAATTAGAACCTCTAACTAGCTTGGAAGCTGTTAGAGTTATATTGCTTTACTTGCTTTAAATTAAATGATTATTTATTAGGCAATCAGGACTTTAAATAGGCAAAAATATATGAAAAGTCCTATTCACCCCCCTCTAGGACCTTAACTCAGATTCTTTCTTCAGTATCAGCGATATAAACCGTAATTTCAATTTAGCCTCCTGAAAAAATATTCAGGATACACCCGAGGAGGTCCTGAAAACTCGGAAAAGCCTCATGTAAAGAGAGAAGCCCATAGTGGTATGAATGCACTCGACCTGAGGGTTAAGCTAGAATAATAGAATCCTTAGTAAACCTAGCAGGATGTGGTTTATATCAAGCACCTGGTAAAGCTCATATGTTATGTGTGGATGTTATGCACCATGATATCCACGCAAGTCTCTTAGGTTTGGCAACAACGTCCCTTAAATTGTGGTCACTATCCAACCTTAAGGTCCTTGGCAAAACTTTCAATATTGAGTCATGAATTTGATCTCATTTTGATATAATTCTCTATAACCCTTCCATTTTTAGATTGGATAGGATTGCACAAGTATAGAATGCTAGCATATTTGTATATCTATTCTATTTGGTAATTTCAATTCTCCAACTAAAACAAGGATATTATACCATGATTCTTCAGAAGATTTAATAAAAGAGATTATCATGATTCCAAGACTTATATCATGAATATTAGAAGTAAATGTATCTACACAAAATTCATTTAAATAAAGTAGGATTAATGGCAATGGAATCAAGTTCACAAGACCTTGCATGTTATAGTTATATTCTAAGGATTTCATTATTTACTAAATTAACTAACATGGAATTTAACGAATACAGAAAGCAAAGAGGGTGACTCCTCACCTTGTGAGAATGTTCTCCTTAATTAAATGTGCTTATTAGGTGAGCTTATGAGTCCTAAAATCAAAGCAATAATAAATTAACATTTTATTTCTATTTCATATGTGGACTATTTATTTTGTGGGTTTTGTCAACTACTCACTTGATTTAATGTGGTTGAGGGTAAGAATGTTCTTCAAGGTAGACATTTGTAGGTACTTCCTAGATGCACCATTTCAGTGAGTTATTACCGAGTCAACTCAATCTAGTTCCTAATCATAAAAATGAGTGGATCAGGAAAATACTTGTTGTCTGTCCCTGGGTCATTCAACCCATGAATTCGGTGATGTCTCCAAAGGTTTTCTTAGGCAGTTCTAGATACCAGGCCCTGGAGATAAAATGAGTCTGACTTAGTTGGGTATCTACCGAGTTAACTCACCAATGAGTTGAGTTGAGAGAAGTTTTTAAAAGTAAACAGCAGGGTTCTGGTTTTATACCTGAATAGGGGCTATTCTAACTTGCTGAAGGAGGTTGGATTGGGTATGTCTTGATTTGAGTTCGTCCTAGCTAAGGAACTCGTTCTCAAACTCGATTCGAGTCAATATTCCAGATCACTTGGGCGCGTTTTAGGATAACATAGGATTGACTTAGTAGAAGGTTGAGTCGAGTTATTTTACCAACAAGTTAGGTGGCTATAGATTGAATGGGTAGGTTTCAATATAATACCTGGATGGAGGTTTGCTTTATATGACCATTTCGGGAAAAATGGCGTAGTTGTATGACAGATCTGATTCACTTAGAGAATCAGCTCCATGACTCGGTCCTGCTATGCCACAACTCAGATGCGGTTGAGTGGCGTAATGGGAGTCCCAAACTCTCGTTTCACCAGGACTCGATGCGGTTGGGACGGTTGTTTGCAATGGGTCTGGATCGGGTTTCGTCACTGCTAGGGCAAAGCTGAGCCGACGTGGGACCGATCTTTTACCGAGTTTGCAACTGAGTTAGATCGCACTCGGTTGGCTCGGACCAAGCTAACTTCCATGGCTGGAGGGGTTCCTTCTCTTCCTTCTTCTCAACAAGGGAACAGGTCAGAATCCGCTTCTGACTCGTCCTCTATAGTGATTGAGTCGAGTTGCGACAGCGGTCCGTAACTCACTCCAGCGGCTGACCTTCTCTCTCTCTCTCAATCTCTTTCCTTATGCTTCCTTGAAATTCACCCTAAAAAATTCAGCTATTTATAGGCCCTTATCCACATCTAGAGGTTTCTACGGCTAATCACGTGATTAGTTGAGCCATTAGAGAAGGAAGGATTGAGAATCCCATCGATAGGGTTCTTTTGTTTAGTCAGATGTTTGCATGGGTCTATATGGTCATTTATGATGAATTTCTAGTGAGGTGGGCCACATGATGGACGTCTTGGATTAGTGAATGGGGTAGCTTCAAGGAGATGGGTTCTTTGGCTGACTTGGAGGAGACGACTCGCCGATCATGGCGTTTTCATAATGACCGGATGATCCAATGAACCAGGATGTTTAGATGGTCCTAATATAGCCCAGAAGGCATATGGGGTCCACTTTATGGTGAAAGGAGAGCCATTGATTAGGATGTCTTTGCCACAATCGAAAACCATTTGCATCATTTTGATTTTTTATCAATATCTCGGTTGTTAGGAGAATATTTGGTACCCCTATCTTTGACACCCCAGATTACTCCAACAAATCTTCTAGAAGCCAGGGAAGGGCCGAGATCACGCCATTGCTTGAAATGGAAATATTCTTTCTGCCTTTCCCAGGACAAAGCTATTTTCAGAAACCGAACGGTGACTCAGGTTCCACGTTGGGTGTAGATGTGTATTTCGAAGTTGTCAAGCGAACGGATCTGCCAGGGAAGTGATGTTGTTTCGACAAAAAAAAAAAATGTGTTTGATTTGGGGGATTTATTCAATGATAACAAAGAATTTGTTAAGAGAACATTCATCACATTTATCTGAGTTCATTTACATCCTCGGATTCCCTTGATTCTGAAAACAAAGCACAATCAATCAAAACAGACAAGATAACCTGATAGAAATTATTTTGGTCATCTCCTAGATACTTAGGAGGAATTGTTGAATTGATCAGCTAATCTCCAATAAGATAGGAATTTCGGCAGCACTCCGGCGCTATTTTGATCATCTCCTAGATACTTAGGAGGAATTGCTGAATTAATCAGCTAATCTTCTTAGAAACAGAAATTCTGGTAGCTTCTTCGGTCATCTTCCAACACTTAGGAGGAATATTGAATTCATCAACTGATCTCTCTTCAAAGAAGGAAGCTTGAAGATCCAGTAGAATTTTGTCCTTCTTATAAAGTTGGACAATTGACCCAGTTTTGCGACCCGCACAACCGATACACTGGTTGCACGGTCTGCATAACTGGTAACCTTGTTGTGCGGTCTGCGCAACCGATAACTTCGTTGCGCGGTCCGCACAACTGATCGTTTCCTCTGCTCTCTACCTTCAGTTGCTCCGCGCCAGTTTCCCAAAATCTTCAAATTTTTTAAATGAGAGGTGGAGCGGGGTATTTATAACCCCACACACGTGCCAATCCTCAATTCATGTGTCAGTAGATTCCTTGATTGCGCGATCCGTGCAATTGACTTCTTGGTCTGGCAACCCGCGGAACGTGTCATCTTGATTGCGCGATACGGGGAACCCATCTTCTTGCTTCGGTGACCCACGCAACTTATCTTCTTGCTTCTCGCTCCCGCGTAACGAATCTTCTTGATTCCGCGACCCGCGCAACTTATCTTCTTGATTCCGCGATCCGCGTAACTTATCTTCTTGGTTCCGCGACCCACGCAATTGATCTTCTCTGACCATGTAATGGAATATTTTTTGTGCCTCAACAGATGCTGAGGTGGATCCTTCCCTTTCGAGTGTCATTCCAACACTATGCCGCCTAGGGTGCATTTTGTACGCACACACACACTTCACAAAATGAGGCCGAATGTGGCTTAGGTCGGTGGGTCCAGCCGATTACAATGGACGGTTCAAATTATGGAGGTGGTCCCTGATAGTGGGCCATCTCATGTTAACAAACGAATGTAGTTCGTTTGAATTTGCGTGTGACGGGAAAAGGGGAGAAAATCCTTGCTTTATGGTTTTTATCAAGTTAGACTCGGTTTGACCGTATACATGGTCCCACACACTGGGGGCCACTACAAGAAAACTCACTTTTACCAACAAAAATTTTCGTTGCTAAATCCAAAATTTTCATAGGTAAAAAGTTTTACCGACAAAAATTTTCGTCGGTAAAAGACCGACGGTAAAGGCTTTTACCAATGAAAAAAAATTTCATCGGCAAAGGTAGGACTTTTACCGACGATTTTTTTCATAGGTAAAAATATTTACAAAACTTTTACCGACAAATTTTTTCGTCGATACAAAATAAGTAAAAAACTTTTATAGATGAATTTTTTCGTCAGTAAAAAATAAGTAAAAAACTTTTACCGACGAATTTTTTTCATAGGTAAAAATATTTACGAAACTTTTACCACAAAAGTTGTATGTGATAAAATGTTGTACGTGAGTAGACACCACAAAATACTAACTCCACAAACTTTTATTGACGAATTATATTAACATGATAAAATGTTGTACGTGAGCAGACACCACAAAATAAATAATCGTATGGAAAAAAAAAAAAAACAAATGAAAAGAGAGAGAACATATGAGAGGTGATCCTTATCTCCTTTGATGGATTCAAGCTGCATGTGCCCTACCCAACTTCCTATAAGGAGAATTTATATGGGTCTTGGAATAATGTTGGTGACAAATCCACCTTGTCTATTAATATTATCATATTGTGTTAGGACATGACTCTAAAAATGAGATAAATCCAAATCTCTAATAATCTCTGCTATAAGAGATAGTGGAGATGGAAATAGATACATTGTGATGCATGAGTTCGAGTATGCTTGCCAATAAAGCAAGATTTTCTTGTTTGTTGCCATGTGATTGGGCTACATTATTACATCAATCGGGTTCAGGTTCGGAATCAGGTTTAGGTTTGGGTTTTCAAGTTTAGGTTTAAGTTTACGTTAGGGAGTTAAGATTAGGATTAGGTGTAGGTTTACGTTTAGTGAATTAAGAATACATTTCGATTTTAGGTTTAGGTTTAGGTTATAGGTTATAGGTTTAGGTTTAGGTTTTAGGTTTAGGTTAAGGTTAGGTTATAGGTTATAAGTTTAGGTTATAGGTTATACGTTAAGGTTTAGGTTAAGGTTATAGGTTTAGGTTTAGGTTAAGGTTTAGGTTTAGGTTTAGGTTATAGGTTATAGGTTATAGGTTATAGGTTATAGCTTTAGGGAATTGAGAATAGGTTAAGGTTTAGGTTTAGGAAATCGGGTTTGGGTTCGGGATCGGGTTTATGTTTGGGTTTTCAAGTTTAGGTTTAAGTTTAGGTTAGGGAGTTGAGATTAGGATTAGGTGTAGGTTTAGGTTTAGGGATTTGAGAATACGTTTAGGTTTTAGGTTTAGGTTTAAATTATAAGTTTAGGTTATAGGTTCAGGTTTAGGTTATGAGTGTAGGTTATAGGTTTAGGTTTAGGTTAGGTTATAGGTTAAGGTTTAGGAATTGAGTTTAGGTTATAGGTTATAGGTTTAGGTTTAGGTTTAGGTTTAGGTTATAAGTTTTGGGATTTGAGAGTAGGTTTAGGTTACAAGTATAGGTTTAGGTTAATGTTGTAGGTTATAGGTTATAGGTTTAGGTTATAGGTTTAGGTTTAGGTTTTACGTTTAGGTTAAGGTTACAGGTTTAGGTTTAGGTTATAAGTGTAGGTTATAGGTTTAGGTTAAGTTAGGTTATAGGTTAAGGTTTAGGGAATTGAGTTTAGGTTATAGGTTTAGGTTTAGCTTATAGGTTTTGGGATTTGAGAGTAGGTTTAAGTTATAAGTATTGGTTTAGGTTAATGTTGTAGGTTATAGGTTTAGGTTATATGTTTATGTTAATGTTGTAGGTTATAGGTTTAGTTTTAGGTTTAGGTTTAGAGATTTGAGAATACATTTAGGTTTTAGGTTTAGGTTTAGGTTTAGGTTTTATGTTTAGGTTAAGGTTACAGGTTTAGGTTATAGGTTTAAGTTTAGGTTATAAGTGTTCGGGTTCGGGTTCGGGTTCGGGTTCGGGTTCGGGTTTAGGTTTGGGTTTTCAAGTTTAGGTTTAGGTTTACATTAGGGAGTTGATATTAGGATTAGGTGTAGGTTTATGTTTAGTGAATTGAGAATACATTTAGGTTTTAGGTTTAGGTTTAGGTTTTAGGTTATAGGTTTAGGTTTAGGTTTTAGGTTTAGGTTAAGGTTAGGTTTTAGGCTATAGGTTATACGTTAAGGTTTAGTTTAAGGTTATAGGTTTAGGTTTAGGTTAAGGTTTAGGTTAAGGTTTAGGTTTAGGCTTAGGTTATAGGTTATATAGGTTATAGGTTATAGCTTTAGGGAATTGAGAATAGGTTAAGGTTTAGGTTTTGGAAATCGGGTTCGGGTTCGGGATCTGGTTTAGGTTTGGGGTTTTCAAGTTTAGGTTTAAGTTTAGGTTAGGGAGTTGAGATTAGGATTAGGTGTAGGTTTAGGTTTAGGGATTTGAGAATACATTTAGGTTTTAAGTTTAGGTTTAGGTTATAGGTTTAGGTTTAGGTTATAAGTGTAGGTTATAGGTTTAGGTTTAGGTTAGGTTATAGGTAAAGGTTTAGGGAATTGAGTTTAAGTTATAAGTTATAGGTTATATGTTATAGGTTATAGGTTAAGGTTATAGGTTTAGGTTTAGGTTAAGGTTTAGGTTAAGGTTTAGGTTTACATTATAAGTTTTGGGATTTGAGAATAGGTTTAGGTTATAAGTATAGGTTTAGGTTAATGTTGTAGGTTATAAGTTTATGTTAATGTTGTAGGTTGTAGGTTATAGGTTTAGGTTTAGGTTTTACATTTAGGTTAAGGTTACAGGTTTAGGTTTAGGTTTAGGTTTAAGTTTAGGTTATAAGTGTAGGTTATAGGTTTAGGTTTAGGTTAGGTTATATGTTAAGGTTTAGGCAATTGAGTTTAGGTTATAGGTTTAGGTTTAGCTTATAGGTTTTGGGATTTGAGAATAGGTTTAAGTTATAAGTATAGGTTCAGGTTTATGTTGTAGGTTATAGGTTTGGGTTATATGTTTATATTAATATTGTATGTTATAGGTTTAGGGATTTGAGAATACATTTAAGTTTTAGGTTTAGGTTTAGGTTTAGGTTTTATGTTTTATGTTTTATGTTTAGGTTAAGGTTACAGGTTTAGGTTATAGGTTTAGGTTTAGGTTATAAGTGTTTGGGTTCGGGTTCGGGTTTAGGTTTGGATTTTCAAGTTTAGGTTTAGGTTTACGTTAGGGAGTTGAGATTAGAATTAGGTGTAGGTTTAGGTTTAGTGAATTGAGAATACATTTAGGTTTTAGGTTTAGGTTTATGTTTTAGGTTTAGGTTAAGGTTATAGGTTTAGGTTATAGGTTTAGGTTTAGGTTATAGGTTATAGATTTAGTGAATTGAGAATAGGTTAAGGTTTAAGTTTAGGAAATCGGTTTCGGGTTCGGGATCGGGTTTAGGTTTGGGTTTTCCAGTTTGGGTTTAGGTTAAGGAGTGGAGATTAGGATTAGCTGTAGGTTTAGGTTTAAGGATTTGAGAATACATTTAAGTGTTAGGTTTAGGTTTAGGTTATAGGTTATAAGTGTAGGTTATAGGTTTAGATTTAGGTTAGGTTATAGATTAAGGTTTAGGGAACTAAGTTTAGGTTATAGGTTATAGGTTTAGGTTTGGGTTTTCAAGTTTAGGTTTAGGTTAAGGAGTTGAGATTATGATTAGGTGTAGGTTTCGGTTTAGGGATTTGAGAATACATTTAGGTTTTAAGTTTCGGATTTAGGTTTAGGTTTAGGTTATAACTTTAGGGAATTGAGAATAGGTTAAGGTTTAGATTTAGGAAATCGAGTTCGGGTTCGGGATCAGGTTTAGGTTTGGGTTTTGGTTTTAGCTTATAGGTTATAAGTTTAGGTTATAGGTTAAGGTTTATGTTTAGGTTTAGGTTTAGGTTATAGGTTTAGGTTAAGGTTATAGGTTTAGGTTTGGGTTTAGGTTATAGGTTATAGGTTTAGGGATTTGAGAAAACATTTAGGTTTTAGGTTTAGGTTATAGGTTTAGGTTTAGCTTTTAGGTTTAGGTTAAGGTTAGGTTATAGGTTATAAGTTTATGTTATAGGTTATAGGTTATAGGTTTTTGTTTAGGTTAAGCTTATAGGTTTAGGTTTAGGTTAAGGTTTAGGTTTAGGTTTAGGTTATAGGTTATATGTTATAGGTAGCTTTAGAGAATTGAGAATAGGTTAAGGTTTAGGTTTAGGAAATCGGGTTCGAGTTCGGAATCAGGTTTAGGTTTGGGTTTTCAAGTTTAGGTTTAAGTTTAGGTTAGCGAGTTGAGATTAGGATTAGGTGTAGGTTTAGGTTTAGGGATTTGAGAATACATTTAGGTTTTAGGTTTAGTTTTTAGGTTTAGGTTTAGGTTTAGGTTTAGGTTATAGCTTTAGGGAATTGAGAATAGGTTAAGGTTTAGGTTTAGGAAATCGGGTTCAGGTTTAGGTTTGGGTTTTCAAGTTTATGTTTAGGTTAAGGAGTTGAGATTAAGATTAGGTATAGGTTTAGGTTTTGGGATTTGAGAATACGTTTAGGTTTTAGGTTTAGGTTTAGGCTTTAGGTTTAGGTTTAAGTTTAGGTTATAGCTTTAGGGAATTGAGAATAGGTTGAGGTTTAGGTTTAGGAAATTGGGTTCGGGTTCAGGATCAGGTTTAAGTTTGGGTTTAGGTTTTAGGTTATAGTTTATAGGTTTAGGTTATAGGTTAAGGTTTAGGGTTAGGTTTAAGTTATAGGTTCAGGTTAAGGTTATAGGTATAGGTTTGGGTTTAGGTTATAGGTTATAGGTTATAGGTTTAGGTTTAGGTTAAGGTGTAGATTTAGGTTATAGGTTTTGGGATTTGAGAATAGGTTTAGGTTTAGGTTTAGGTTTTTGGGTAGATATAAAGCTCAAGTAGACCTCGAAACGAATTGGGGCCACAAAAGTTTTCGATCAAGCTGATATTTGTGTTATTCCTTCTTCAGGTCTAGGTCTGTGTGAACTTACCAATAGGTTGTATCTCAAATAACCACCTTGGTGGGTCCTAAGAAGGAATCAGCAGTCGGGGGCACTATCCCGACCATGATATTTAGTTTTAGGTGTAGGTTTAGGTCTAGGGTTATACTAGGGTTTACTCTAACAATTTCGAGCTAATACATATACATGGCCTGTCTAAATGGCCAGACCACTCCAATACTGTCCATAGGAAATGGACAGCTTCATCATGGTCATAATAATGGTTCACACATTCCAGGGACCCCCGCTCAACATTCAGATAGCTCCGACGCACATCCGAGTCTACTTCATCAATTTCAAGCAAATACATAAACACGGCCTGTCCGAATGGCCAGGCCACTCCAATATTGTCCATAAGAAATGGACAGCTTCATCATGGTCATAACAGCGGTTCCCACCTTCTAGGGACCCCCGCTCAACATCCGAATAGCTCCGACGCACATCCAGGTCTGCTTCATCAATTTCGAGCTAATACATTTAAAAACAAGCTAGGCGTATATTTTTTGTGGACGAGAACAAATCTTTTAGACTATTCATCGAGCAGTCCCTACAATGGAATATTCCATCTATACACCTATTGACTAACAAATGAGATCCAATCTTCCAGACTATTCATCAGGCCATCCACGCAAGAAACAATCCCCATTCTACAGGAATTCAACGTCTATAAAATAAAAAAATTACAACTTAAAATACAAAATTCAAAGAAGAAGAAGAAATCACTTGAAATGTATCATAATGCATGATTAATGGTTCCATATGGCTGGAACTTGTTTTAATATTTTTGTGTGCTAATGTCTTCTCTTATCTAACTTGTTCATAAGTTCACATAGACATGAATGAAGGGAAAACACAACTATTAGCTTAGATCCATTCATAAGCTCACATGGACATGAATGAAGGGAAAATCGAAACGAGAGAAGATATAAAAATAAAAAATAAAAAAAAAACAGAGATGCAAAGGAAATACCAAAATGATACGAAAAGGGAAAAAAAAAAAAAAAAAAAACCAAAGAGATACAAGAAAAATCAGAGAAGATCAAGCACTAGAACAATAAAAAAGGGAGAAAATCGTATAAGACAAAGTACATTGGGATCTTAACAAAGAGAAATAAAAACACAGAAAATAGATACAAACGAAATCATCAAAAAAACGCTGAGGGATTTAAGAAACGAGGTAGACATATATAAGATCTCAAACTAATAACACGATTAGAAGCATTTAGGAGAAATGCACTAAGATCAAAGTCATTTTCAAGCCATAGATAACATCAAACAAGCCATGCAAAAACAACAGATCAAAATACAAAAACAAAGGATCGATGGAAATATCAGACATATCAGGTAAGAAAAACCATATCCGAAGAGAAAATCAGATGAAATACTTTAAACGGAGGGAAATCTCACATCATAGTGGCATAGGTCCTTGTCCTCAGCTATATTGACAAGGAAGTGTGTAAGGCCCGTATCCTATACTGTACCGTTCCGTAGGCCTCCGCGGTCCCCCGGTTGAATTCCGATGACTCTCGACCTGTATCTGATGTTTACGCGCAATCCTACGCCAAGTCCTACATATCAGAGTCGGCTCAACCCGAGACATGTACCAGTGCGACTGCGCCTTCGCCGCAGTTCCAACACCGCGTCTCGCGCGCCGAGGCGATACCTATGCCAGGAGATGTGGGCCAGCGTTCAGTTCGAAGAAAATACCGCACGTTGCAATTTCGAGAGAATATCTATGAAACGTCACATCGATCCATCAATCAATCAAAGTACAACCCATCACTCCATCCCATCCCCCAAGTACAATTACCCTCCTCAAAAGTCAACAAGCACCTCTCCTCTCATGTCACTCCACCATCCCTCTCTCCCATCACTTCTCTCTCATCACCTCTCTCTCTCATTCCCCAAGCAAGAAACCGTCCAAGCAAGAGAGCCTCCCATGGAGAGAAGCTAGTGTGGCTCACCTTCTTACCACTCAATCCAACCCTTGGATTATCATCTCAACCGTCGAAATTGTCCCCTTAGAGCTCTAAACTGCATAGGCGGAAGAAGGAAGAGGAGATCATAAGTGGGTGCTTTTATTTGTTGGTTTTGTGATTTGAGGACCCACATGTGGGACCCATCTTGATGTATGCATGTGTAGGGAGGGCCCATAGTGGCAGGGTCCCTCCCCTCTCATGATTCTCTCTCTCTCTCTCTCTCTCTCTCTCTCTCTCTCTCTCTCTCTCTCTCTCTCTCTCTCTCTCTTGATGTGTGGCCCAACTGATGTGTGTGACATATCCACACCATCCATCACCGTGGAGCTCACCATGATGCATGTGTTGCATCCAAACCATCCAACTAGGACCCCAACCGGCTGACTAACGTTAGTAGGTTTTGTGGGTCCCACGTGATACATGTGATATATCTAAACCGTCCGGATGGTGGGACCCACCGTGATGTGTGTTGTGGCCCCCACTATGATATACGGGTTTTATCTATACCATCCATACCGTCCAGCCATTGGACGTCCAGTAGCAGTTGCTGCTGGACTGTATGAAGAGAAAACACATCTTTCAGTGTGTTATTTTGTTATTATTATTTTTTTTAAAATAATAATAATAATAATAATAATAATAATAATAATAATGATATATTAGCATAATATAATATTATGGTGGGCCCCACGTGAGACTCACCTACTGTGACAAAGGAGTGGCCGTTGTACCTTACAAACAGCCTTGAAGCTGTTGTATTGATCGTCAGCACGTTAGGTGGGTCTAATCATAAGGTGTGTGTGTTATTTCCCAATCGTCCATCCATTTGCTGACGGTGGGACCCACCCTGCACGTGTGGGGTCCCCACCGTCCAGCTGGGACGTGGACCCACCTTGCATGTATGTATGTTGTACTCGTACCGTCTAGTGATGGACAGTGCTATGTGGAAACGGATTGGCTACTCCCCCTGACACCAGCTCCGTGGCTGGTGTTCGGTGCTCTGTGGGCCCCACCATGATGTATGTGTTTCATCCATTCCGTTCATCCATTTTTAAAGATAATTTTATTGCTTGATTCCAAAAACTACAGGGATATAAACCTCAGCTGGACCACACCACATGAAAACAATAGTGATTGGATATCAACCATTAAAATCCTCCTATGGCCCACTATACTGTTTATTTGACATCGAATCTGTTGATTAGGTCATAAAGGCACAGATGAAGAGAAAAAATAAATATCAGCTTGATCCAAAACTTTCATGGCTCCCAAAATGTTTTTAATGGTCAAGCCTTATTCAACACTGTTTCCTGCAATGTGGTCCACTTGAGATTTGGATATACCTCATTTGTGGACTTATACTGTAAAATGATCTGTAAAAACAGATGGATGGCATGGATGAAACACATACATCATGGTGTGGCCCACGTAGCACCGACCACCAGCCATTGGCTGGTGTCAGGGGAAGTAGCCAATCCGTTCCCGTGCTATGTAGGGCCGTCCGTGATGTATGTATCTTATATCCACACCGTCCAGCGTTTCTGGATGGTGACGCCCCACCTTCTGTATGTGATATATGCACGCTGCCCGTCCTTTTTGGGTATGGGACCCACCCCACATGTACTGCACGTGTGGGGGTGGGCCCACCTTGAATTAGGCATCCAATATCTTCGCCGTCCATCCCATGCACCTAGTGCTGGGTATTTATAAAATATTTTATATAATATAATATTACAGTGGGTCCCGATGTACGTGGGACCCACCTTTAATATGTAAATCTGTACCGTCCAAATTCATCTGGACGGTGGGTTCTGGGCAGCCTCCTGCCATGGTTTTATGTATTTATGTATAATATATAATATTATATAATATATTATATTATATTTAAATAAATGTGATGGTGGGGCCACCCCACGTTGGGGCCGTACTTGATGTATGCAGACGCTGCTGTATGTTAAAAAAAACACAAAGGATTGAGAAATTTCCAACTGTACGACCAGTATATGGCCCATCAACCTTTTGAAGCCCATTTCTTTTTAGTTGCCAAGAATACTCCCCAGGCGTACGGCCCCATTTCTCTGGTCGAAAATGCCCCTGCTTTCCTTCCTGAGGCGGATCGAATGGTGCTCGAAGACGAGCGCTTACGCTCCTCGAACTCCGAGTTAACGAACGGTTCAAAAGAGATCAACGTTACATGGGCCCCACAGTTATGTATTTATTATATCCACAACGTTCATCCATATTTTGAGATCATTTCGGAGCATTATACAAAAAAAAAAAAAAAAAAAAAATCATATCCAGAGATCAACTGAACCACACCACAAAGAGCAGCAGAAAATTGATTTTCACCGTTGAAACTTTTGTAGGGCCCACCATAACATTTATATTCCATCCAATCTATTCATAAGGTCACAAAGACCTGCATGAAGAGGAAAAACAAATTTCGTAATGATCCAAAACTTCTGTAACCCCTAAAAGGGTTTCAATGGTAGACGTTCAATCATCCACGGCCTTTAACAGTGTGGCCCACTTGATAGCTGGATCCGTCTTATTTTTCATCTCAAGCCCTAATACGAGTTCGCAAAAAATATGGACGGTTTGGATATAACACATACCTCATAATAGGACCCACAAAAAGCGGTGGGATTAGAACAGCAAAAAAAAAAAAAAATCGAACGTCTTTCGATATATCGAAAATGGTCCAGAACTGTCCAGTGAGTTTTTCTCAAAAGTCCAACAATTTTTGATATATCGAAAGACGTTCGATATATCAAAACACTTTCGATATATCGGAAAAGGTACTTTACCTTTTGCTACGGGTTATAATCGTAGCTAAAACTGTAATCTGTGCCAGTTTATGAAATTTTTTATTTTTTTTATTTTTTTATTTTATTTTTATTTTTTACATGGAGATATTTATTCTACCTACAATTTTCTCTAATACATATTTATAAAAATACATATACATAAGCATATAAAAAATTTTTCCTTTTTTTTTTCATTTATTTCTTTATTCATTTAACAAGAATATCTTCTAAACTAAAATTAGTTACTTGACGTACCATATATGATTTTGGGGTAGGGGAAGCTACTTTAGCCAACTAACCTAGTTATTTTTCAAGATTCCATCAGTTCGATGGTCGAAAATCCATTTCATTCACTTTGTGACTAATTTCATTCACGAAAATTCACTGTTATTTCCGTGCATTTCACTTCACGGTCATTTTCATGCATTTTGCGGTTCATTTCGCTTCACTTCCCCCCATTTTCATGCATATCACGGTCATTCCCGCATATTCCATGTTGATTCACGGTCATCTCGACGCATTTTGCGGTCATTTCCCTTCACTTCACGGTCATTTTCATGCATTTAACGGTCATTTTGCTTCACTTTATAGTCATTTCCGTGCATTTCACGGTCATTTCAAACAATTCCATGTTGATTAACGGTCATTTCGATGCATTTTGCGGTCATTCCCGTCACTTCGCGGTCATTTTCATGCATTTAACGGTCATTTCGCTTCACTTTATAGTCATTTCTGTGCATTTCACGGTCATTCCAAACAATTCCGTGTTGATTAACGGTCATTTCGACGCATTTCACGGTCATTTCCCTTCACTTCGCAGTCATTTCCATGCATTTAACAGTCATTTCCATGCATTTAACAGTCATTTCGCGAAGTGAATAGAAATGACCGCGAAATGCATGGAAATGACCGTTAATCAACACGGAATTGTTTGGAAAGACCGTGAAATACTCGAAAATAACTGTGAAGTGAAGCGAAATGACCGTTAAATGCATGGAAATGACTGCGAAGTGAAGGGAAATGACCGCGAAATGCGTGGAAATGATCGTTAATCAATACGGAATTGTTTGGAATGATCGTGAGATGCATGGAAATGACTATGAAATGAATCGAAATGACCGTTAAATGCATGGAAATGACCGTGAAGTGAAGGGAAATGACCGCGAAATGCGTGGAAATGACCGTTAATCAATACGAAATTGTTTGGAATGACCGTGAAATGCATGAAAATGACCGTGAAATGAATCGAAATGACCGTTAAATGCATGGAAATGACCGCGAAGTGAAGGGAAATGACCGCGAAATGCGTCGAAATGACCATTAATCAACACGGATGGTCATTTCCCTTCACTTCACGGTCATTTTCATGCATTTAACGGTCATTTCGCTTCACTTTATAGTCATTTCCGTGCATTTCACGGTCATTCCAAACAATTCTGTGTTGATTAACGGTCATTTCGACGCATTTCGCGGTCATTTCCCTTCACTTCACGGTCATTTTCATGCATTTAACGGTCATTTCGCTTCACTTTATAGTCATTTCCGTGCATTTCACGGTCATTCCAAACAATTCCGTGTTGATTAACGGTCATTTCGACGCATTTCGCGGTCATTTCCCTTCACTTCGCAGTCATTTTCATGCATTTAACGGTCATTTCCATGCATTTACGGTCATTTCGCGAAGTGAATGGAAATGACCGCGAAATGCTTGGAAATGACCATTAATCAACATGGAATTGTTTGGAAAGACCGTGAAATGCTCGGAAATGACTGTGAAGTGAAGCGAAATGACCGTTAAATGCATGGAAATGACTGCGAAGTGAAGGGAAATGACCGCGAAATGCGTGAAAATGACCGTTAATCAATACGGAATTGTTTGGAATGACCGTGAAATGCATGGAAATGACCGTGAAATGAATCGAAATGACCGTTAAATGCATGGAAATGACCGCGAAGTGAAGGGAAATGACCGCGAAATGCGTGGAAATGACCGTTAATCAATACGGAATTGTTTGAAATGACCGTGATGAAATGCATGAAAATGACCGTAAAATGAATCGAAATGACTGTTAAATACATGGAAATGACTGTGAAGTGAAGGGAAATGACCGCGAAATGCGTCGAAATGACTATGAAATGCGTCGAAATGACCGTGAATGAACACGGAATAGGCGAGAATGACCGTGAAATGCATGGAAATGACATTTAAGTGAAGAGAAATGACCATGAAATGCATGGAAATGACCATGAAATGCATGGAAATGAATGAAATTGACCACGAACTTATTAAAATTGACCGCAAAGTGAATGAAATGGATTTTCGACCATCGACCAGATGGAATCTTGAAAAATAACTATGTTAGTTGGCTAAAGTAGCTTCTCCTACCCCAAAATCATATTGGGTACATCAAGTAACTAATTTTGGTTTAGAAGATATTCTTGTTAAATGAATAAAGAAAGAAATGAAAAAAAGAGAGAATTTTTTTTTTATGCTTATATATACATATTTATACAAATATGTATTTGAGAAAATTATAGGTAGAATAAAGTTCTCCATGTAAAAAATAAAAATAAAAAATAAAAAATAAAAAATTTCATAGATTGGCACAGAATACAGTTTTGGCTACGGTTATAATCCGTAGCTTAAGGTAAAATACCTTTTTTGATATATCAAATGAGCTTCGATATATCGAAAATTAAAAGAATTTTGAGGCAAACTCGCTGGACAGTTTTGGACCTTTTTCGATATATCGAATGAACTTCGATATATCGAAGTACATTGCTGTTGGGCTATAGCTACGGCTATAGCTACGGTTATAATCCGTAGCCAAAGGTAGCCCCAGCACTCACAGATTAAAGAGCGGAAAAGCAGGGGCATTTTCAACCTGAGAAATGGGGCCGTACAGCTGGGGAGTATTCTTGGGAGGTGAAAAGCGAGTGGGCTTCAAAAGGTTGATGGGCCATATATGGGTCGTACAGTTGGAAATTTCTCCAAAGGAAATAATATAATAATAAAAAAAGTGGATGAATAGTGTGTGTGTGTATATATATATATATATATATATATATATAATATATATATTATATTCTTATACAGATGTATATCCGGTGGCCCATCCACGTGGGACCCACCCATGTGTTGATCTCACCCATACCGTCCATTTTTCATATCTAGATCGTCCGTCTGTCTGATGGACGGTGGACCAGCTCACCCAGCCATATAGCTGTTGTGCGACGTCAGCAAATTCCGTAGGACCGCACGACGTATTTGTTTCATCCACACCGTCCAGACTGTCTGGACGGTACTGGAAAATGTTTGGACAGTGCTGATTTACATAGACAATGTTTGGACGGCGCCGATTCACATGGATAATGTTTGGATGGTACTGGTTTACCTGGACAATGTTTGGACAGTGCTGATCATTATATGTGGGCCATGTGTACAGTGATACACATATTACAACTACAACTATTTAAATGATTTTTAGTGTGGCCCATGTGATGAGGCCCACCTTGATGTATTTGTGGCCATCCATGAGGCCCACCTTGATGCTTTTATAGCCCACCTTAATATATTTGTGACCCACCTGTGAGGCCCGTTGGTGTGGCCCATTGATGCGACCCACTTGATGTATACGAGGCCTATTGGTGCGGCCCATTGATGAGGCCCATTTGCTTGAATTTGAGGCCCATAGGCAAGGCCCATTGTGCTGTATTTAAGGCCTATGGGCAAGGCCCATTGTGATATATATTAGGCCCATGATGCATGGCCCATATGATGTATTCGAGGCCTAGATACGTGACCCATTTGATGCATATGAGACCCATGTGTAGGGCCCACATGTCATGTATTTGAGGCCCATGTGTAGGGCCCACCTGTTGTGTATATGTGGGCCTTAAGTAAGGCCCATTGTGTTGTATATTAGGCCTTTGTGTGAGGCCGTGGGCCCATTATATGTTTAGCTCTATGTGGGCCACTGCTTGGGAGCGATGTTGGTTAAATGTCCACATTGATGGGCAAGGACGATTTAATATCCACATTGTGACCTTCCCTTAGGCCTTGTTAGGCCCATTCTCGTCGATGCCTGTTATCAATCGATTCCGATGTTGTGTCCGATTGCCGATTTCGATCATCGAGGCCGATTATTGATCGATTCTGATGTTATGGCCGATTGCCAATTTCGATCATCGAGGCCGTTTGTTGATCGATTCTGATTGTTGTGGTCGATTGCCAATTCCGATCATCGAGGCCGATTATCACTCGATTCTGATTGTCGTGGCCGATTAGCGATTGAGGCTGATTATCGTGGCCAATTGCCGATTCCGATTGTTATGGCCGATTGTCAATTCCAATTATCAAGGCCGATTATCGATTGATTCCGATTGTTGTGGCCGATTGCCGATTCTGATCATCGAAGCCGATTATTGATCAATTCCGATTGTTGTGGCCGATTGCCGATTCCGATTATCGAGGCCGATTATCGATCGATTCCGATTGTCATGGCCGATTATCGAGGCCGATTAACAATTAATTTTGATTGTTGTGGCTAATTGCTGATTTTGATTATCGAGGCCGATTAATGATTGATTTTGATTGTTGTGGCCAATTGTCGATTCTGATCATCGAGACCGATTATTGATCGATTCCGATTGTTGTGGCCGATTGCCGATTTCGATTATCGAGGCCAATTATTGATCGATTCCGATTATTGTGGCCAATTGTCGATTCCGATTATCGAGGTCGATCATCAATCGATTCCGATTGTTGTGGCCGATTGCTGATCAGCGATCGAGGCTGATTATCATGATCGATTGCCGATTCCGATTGTCATGGCCGATTGCCGATTCCGATTATCGAGGCCGATTGTCGAGGCCCAATGTGATGTATATGCGGCCTATATTTGAGGCCCATTGTGATGTACATTCAACCTGTGTTTAAGACCCAATGTGATGTATATGAGGCCTATGTGATGAAGCCCATTGTGATGCCTTGAGAGCCAGGCGATGGAGTCCATTGTAATGTAAGTTAGGTCTATGTGAAAGGTCCATCATGATGTGTATTAAGCTCTTAAGCGAGGCCCATGGTATTTTATATTTGGCCCTTGTGTGAGGCCATGGGCCCACTATATGTTAGGCTCTATGTGGACCATTCTTTCAGGGTAATGTTGGTTAAATGTCCACATTGACAAGGTCGATGGTCAATGCCGGTTATGAGTATGTGACAGCATAGCATCATGATACATGCCCATACGCATCATCTGTATGTTTGTTATGAGATGTGGTTGACCATTACATATGTCATTGGGCAGGTTGTTATGAGACTCCCTGATAGGCAGAGGTTATCTCACATGAGTACACGATATGTGCAGAATTGATGCATGACTGGATTATATGACTCATGCATCTGGCATCGTGTGCCCTAAAGACATCAGAGCAGTAGCCTCCACAGGCATATCGTGGATGGCCAGACGGGACACCGAAAATTTATTCTAGTATTAGGCTACCATAGATGACCCTGGGTGAAAATCCCTAAACCTCGGAGGCTAGGAGATGCCCCAACGACGAGACCGAGTGGATATATATGAGCGCATGAGGGCCGTATACCAGTAGGTCACGTCTCCTACTATGTCGTGGTCGGTTGGAAGGGAGTGTGACCTTACCCGCCTGAGTGAGGGGGCAATATATAGGTTGAGTTTGACCAGCTTGAGGAATGAGTTCGCTATTGATGAGCCGGGCCTGATATTAGTAGGTGGATAGTGAGGTCTCTTCCACTTACCTAGTTGTGCGCTTGAATAGGGGCGTTAAACTGGCGTAGAGTGTAATAGACCCCGGTAATGATCCCAGAGATGAATTGTACTGATATGTGAACTTATTGAGTAGGAGTTGCATACTCATTCATTCATTCGCTATTCACTCGGGCTAGTGGTGCACAACTATTTGTTATGTTTACCTTCGCAATGACCAGAATTTCGGTTAGGGCGCGTGACTAACCTGAGATCAGGAGTTTACCACATTGAGTCTGACTATCCAAATTTAGGTATGAGACTGGTTTGGATAGAAGTCCCTTGTGGTGGACCCTGTAACCTACGATACTATGTACTATCATCCCGACTTCACACTCCAGCTTGGTCATTTCATTTGCATCGCATATTGCATTAAATCCACAGGCATATGACATTTTCGGTTGTCATGTCTCTGCACTATATGGCCTAGACGGACTTAGCAGGATTTACATATTGTATTGTACCCTCGACATCTGATATTTGACTTCTTAAGTTCTTGCATCGTATAGCCTTGGTACAACTGATTGTATTTGTGGACTTACCAGTATTTCTGATATTGTTTGATTATGGCATTGTATTGTATACTTGGCACTTATCTTGTGCACACACTTACACCACCCTCTAAGCTTTTTATAAGCTTATGCATGATAGATGTGTCTAGGTGATGTTAGGTTGCAGTAGCGTGGAGCTTGGAGAATGTAGCTAACTTCTGAAAATTGATTTTGGCATATGTATTTCCCTTTCAGCATTGTATTCAAATGTTTATATTAGTGGATATGTGATGATGATGTTGCCTTTGTGATTTGGGTAAACTTGTGGTTTTGCTTATTACAACTTAAATGTACATTGGAAAATCCTCCTTGTAGGATCTCAGGATCGGAATCTGGCGTATGGACGCTGGGAGCCAAGAATGGGGTACTACGGAGGCTGTAGGCACCGGATTCGGCGATTGAAAATTTCGTAAGCCCGGTTTCCGAGTTTGGGGCGTGACAAAGTGGTTCGCACGGACCACGTACTTTGAACCGAGAGTTACGAACCTGAGCCAAGCCGGGAATCGGATCGCCTTCGTCGATGATGGTGGCGCTTGCTGCTGCGCTGGTGCCGTTGACGGTGTTGGCATAGAACGTTCCTCCAAGGACACACGCCGCTCGAAATCGTGACTTAAAGAGGAAGAAGACGCAGAAGCAGTCTTCTTTCAGTCCTTTTCTCTCTAGTCGTGCCTTATTCCTCACAAATCGTTTTAGTGTGTGAAGGTATTTGTAAACAAAACCAATATGTTATATGTATGAAAACATGGATATATGTATTTTATGGAATGAATAAAAATTTTAATAGGTTCTACCACCTTTCGATCGGATACATCCAACGATATTGTATTGGGCCTACAAGCTTCGCCTCATGCGGTAAGCGAATCGCTAGGTGTACCATGACATCGAAAAACACAGACAATTGTTCTTAGCTCACATCCAATTTTTATCCATCTCTACAATGAAAAGACTAGAGTTAGTTTACGGAAATAGGTTTAAGATTAGGCTAGGTTATAGGTTTAGGTTTAGGGAATTGAGAATAAGTTAAGGTTTAGCTTTAGGAAATTGGGTTCGGGTTCGAGATCGGGTTGATATTACATTATATGTGATGAGGGTTGCATTACTAGTGTATCTATGTTCCTTCTATGTACTAGGTTGATTTTGAGTTGTTATTTAAATGATAAAACTTGATATCATTTCACTATTGGGATGGATGCCTTAAGGCATGTCATTATTTGTTCATATTGCATCCTCTATGATACACAAGAAACATAGGCAAATAGGCACTCTCACACTTCCAATAATCAAACATGCATGGAGTGACGATACCATAAAAGGCAAACATCAAACATCTGTAGAGGAACCCAAAAGTTCACTGAATAGATTTCAAAAAATGAATCATAGCTAGAGAGTTTCCAAATGTGCTAAAAAATAAATCAAGTTTTGAGCAAAAAAAAATATATATATGAAACAAGAGAGACTAGGCAAAAAGGAGGAAAAAAATGAAAGCAAAGCATGAGTGGGTCAGCAGAACCAACACTTATTTATAAGAAACTTAATAGCAAGTAGCATTTGATGGAAGATTTTTATTTTCATTCCTCCTCACAATCTTAGGCACTGACAAGTTTCATTAGCATTGCCTTCCCATATAGTAGAAAACTATGGAAAGTTTGTCTTCAAAATTTAGTTAAATTTACACAAATGGAAATGGTGGCTCTTTAAGATACCGAGTCTTCTAGCAGATCCTCTAGAACATGAAGCATCTTATACATGAGAATAAATTCAAAAATAGCTTAGTGGCTATTTAGGGTAGGCTAAAATTCAAAAATTCAGCATTCATACATGAGATGAAATTAGAACCTTTTTATGAGAATGCATACCTCATCAAATTGAACACTTCTAACTCTTGATAATTGTCAGCAAATATGCAAACTCTTGTCCAAAATATTCTGCAACTCGCTTCATCAAAAAAACAAAAGTTAAAAGCATGCTTCAATATAACAAATTTTAGGGTTCGACAATCAAGAAAAAAATTTATAGAAACAATAACAAGTAAACATTTTCATGCATTAAATACAGGGCTGTTTACCATCACCGGAGGCTGGATCGGTATTGGCGGTAGGAATCCAACGTAACCATAATGTTACAAGTTCCTTGCTTTTGTAGGGTGAAATTTTAACATTCTCTATCCTAAGATGTTTGCAGACAGACTTGTTTGTAAAGATGCAACATGCATTATGAGTTCTTGCCTCAATTGTTTATCTTTACAAATATCACATTCTATACATTGAAAAAGAATCATTTTATTGAAAAATTTTAGTAGATAACAAAGATAGCTGCAACTTACAGTTAATATATTGGAAATGCATATCCTACAATCATATCCCATTAAAAAAAAAAGAAAAAAAGAATAGATTTCTTTAGATCATCAATGTATCAAAAGCTAGAAACAATAGTTGATTTCTACTTTTGGGAGAAGTTTGCAACAAAAGATCTCAGAATGAGGGACATACTCAAATGAAAATGAGGAATTGTAATTTTCCTTATTGTAGAGAAAAAGGGGCAGAATTCATCATATAAATAAATAAATAAATAATCATTCATTGATCATCATATATATAAAACTTGAATTTTCTACCAGGATTTGAGCCAATAGCTACCAAACAGTATACATGAAAACAATAGTGATTAGATATCCAGGTGGACCACACCACATGAAAACAATAGTGATTGGATATCCAGATGGGCCACACCACAAGAAATAGTGTGAATTGAAGATCTACTGTTGAAAAATTCTTGGGGGCCACAGAAGTTTTGGATCAAGCTTCTTTGAATAGTTTTATGTTTTCCCTTCATCCATGTCCGTAAGAGTTTTTGAATAGTTTGGATGACAAACAAACATCACTGTGGGGCTTAACAAGGTTTCAATGGTGGACAGCGTGGATAGACGACATACATTCCGTTGCTTTCTATGGTGGGGTCCACTTGAGCTTTAGATTTACCTGATTTTTTGGCCCATGCTCTAAAATAATCTCGAAAAATGGGTGGACGGTGTGGATATAGCCCACACATCATGGTGGGACCTACACAACTTGCTAAAATTAAATGAAATTAGCACACAACCCAGTGCAATTCCATCTAATCTAATTCCAAGCATTTCCATTCTTCCCAAACATGGAGTAGAATTGGCAGAGGCCAGATGAATCCCATCCCACCGCTAGGATGGGATTCAAAACACATATTTATTACCCATGGCAGGGATTGTTCCCTTTGCCATGGGATGAGATTAATGACATGCTTTGTTGGTAACACAGTGGTATATTGGATGGATATACCCACCATTATTGAAATTATTGAGAATAACACACATGTATTATATTTAAACCATTCATTTGTTTTGTAACCTCATTTAATGGCATGGACCTAAAAATGAGGTAAATCCAAAACTTATACAGCCCCAAAGAAGTTTTCAACGGTAAGTATTCAATCCTCGTTGCTTTCTATGGTGGGCCACTTGAGCTTTAGATTTACCTGATTTTTTGTGCCATGCTGTAAAATAATCTCGAAAAATGGGTGGATGGTGTGGATATAGCCCACACATCATGGTGGGACCTACACAACTTGCTAAATTGAATGAAATTAGCACAGGACCCAATGCAATTCCATCTAATCTAATTCCAAGCTTTTCCATTCTTCCCAAACATGGAGTGGAATTGGCACAGGACCAGATGAATCCCTTCTAATCCCACTGCCCAAACACGCCCTAAATGTTTGTGATTTGTTACGTTTGGCTTTAATCGAGGGTTTTATTGTCAGTTTCTTTTGAATCCGGTTGTTAATCTGTTTAACCTGGGTTGTAATCGGTATTCCTGACGGTGGTTTGTGCCTCTTGTGGCCACCATTCTATGGTTGCGGGTTGCCTTGAGTGGCTCTATGTACCAGAGAGTTTGAGTGTATGTCCTTGTTTCGTTAGATAATACTCGTGAGGGAATTCAGGTGTTGATCAAAAGATTTTGGGGTGTTACGTAGTACCACTCACCTAATTGGGGATCATCTCTTTCTCTTATCTCTCACCTTCCTTTCATCCATTTTTTATCATTTATTTAATTTTTGTCCCTTCCACATTTGAAGAGGGCGTAAAAGATCCACGATAAAAAGCAACAATGCTTAATGAAATGGTTACCCTTAGTAGACAAGGGGAGTGGGAGCTAGTTATTCTTCTTTAAGGTCGTCACGTAGCGAGGCACAAGTGTTTTCACAATCTAAAAAACAAATGGGCCAGGTCTAAAACCCACATAAAGTCCAAACAGAAAACTTTGAAAGTGATGGCCCACTAGCCCTAGCACAACCCCAAAGCAGGAGTCCAACTACCAACCTAGCATGAGTCGGTTTTGTCGCTTGTGCAACTGTGCTGAGTAAGCAAAAGTCTTCCATGTCTATCATGATTTAACCAATCAATCTATGGTTCTTTAAACATGTTTATCCCAATGAAAAAGCAGCTTTGGGAATTGAGTCTTTTGAAATTAACATAATATAATCTCAACTAAACGTTTTGATTATTTAAAAGTTAAGGAGACCGTTCAAACCTAAACGAAAAATAGTTATATGATCAAAGAGTTAGAATATTCCAATCTCAATCTTTTATTTTTGAAGGTTATCTTATCCCAAGTAAAGTCCATCATTTAAACCTTTATGACACTTGGGTTTAACGGATTTAGCAATAGGACTACTCTGGCTCTGCGTCAGCATGCATAGAAAGTGGCTTGTACTAACTTAGTGCTATGTGGGATATGCATGCAGCGGATCCGTCCTGTCTATCAGGTTTATCGCCGTATTTTCACGTCGGATCTTTAAAATCAGTTCAATTCAAGGCTTAAGTTGGACACACTATAGAGAGTGTTGTAAAATCATGCTTAAAATCTCTAAATTCATGTCATGTGGTTCAAATGAGTTTTGAAATGTCCTGATTTTTTAGGAATATATTCATCCTTGTGTGGCACGTCAAATGAGTGGATTGGATGGCATATACACATCGCGATGCACCTGACAGATAATTTAGACATATTACTAGTGGGACTTTTCATCTCATTTAGTTGGCTGTGTTGGACCAACCTGAGTGTTGAATCAGCTTTTTTTTTTTTTTTTTTGGCCTGGGTCCAAACCCTGGCTCACCTGAGAAATGGGGTGGATGCCCCACCATGATGTTCACCGGGAAATCCACTTTGTCCATTACTTTTCACAAGTTTATAATAAGATATGGGGCGAAGAAGAAGACAAATCCAAAACTAATCCAAAACTCAAGTAAACCATATATGCCACCCAAAACACTGGGGATGGAATGCCCATAATCCGAAACTTCATGAAGCCACAAAAGTTTTGCATTAATTATGAGGATATTTTCATCTTCAATTCATCCTAGTGAAAATAATCTTATGAATGGTTTGGATGGCATATAAACATCACGGTGGGGCATCCAGGAGTTTACAATGGTGAACATTTCATTATCATTGTTTCATGTGATGTGGCCCACTTAGTTTTGGATCTACTTCATTTCTTAAATCCATCTTATTGTGAGGTTGTGAAATTGATGGACAGAGTAGATTTTCACGGGCACCTGCACATAATTGAAGTAAGCTAAACCCAAAAACAAAAATAAAAACAATCATAGTAAGCCCCACACAACTTCTACCTAAATGAGTTTATTGTTGCGGGAAAAAATTAACTCGCACATAATTGATGTAAGCTAAACCCAAAAACAAAAACAAAAACAAAAACAAAAACAAAAGTAAGTACTAATAATAAATATACAAAAAAAAATAATTAAATAAAGAACAACATTCGTAGAGTTATAATATAGAACTTATTTCTTTAATAAAATAAGAGAAAACATAAATATAAAACTTATCTCTTTCTTATTTTTCTTGTGCACAAGCCTTTCCATCAAAAAATATATATATATTAAAAAATAATATACACTAACTCTACCAATGCTCCTGGACCGCCCACTAAGGAGAGCAGATATTAAAGTCCAAGAGAATTAGGTTTCACCCAAGAGTGAGAGGGTAGCTTTCCTTGCAAGAAATGTCAGCAAAAGAGAAAGTGCCTCAATACTTGCTGGCTGTACGATACATGGGGTACTCATTTTCAATGACCTAACCATTTATACATGAGCCATACCGTAGATGTTGGATACCCAAAACTCTCCCTGATTTAGAATTTTGAACCCTTTGATTATCAATGGTTAAAGGGATGGTCCATATTCTGAGTATAAGAGTTAAATAATCAAAGGGTTAAAGATCTCCTATTCATGAGCTCTTTTTTGTTTTATTTATTATAACCCGTCCAAGCTGAGTACTATTTTATAAACGGTTTGGATCATTGAATTATAACCTGATGTGAAAGGCTGATATTATATTATAATACGTGAGGATGTATTCTACTACCTAACCTCTTAGATGATATCTCCATCTCTCACGCATTCCTTTGGATATTCTTCTTCGAGCTTTCCTGAGCCCACAAGCATGTTCTAGGAAATGTTACGTTCACGCTACATGTGCCAGCGTGGCAGATAGGGCAAAATCCAAGCCATCCATCAACCGGTCTGTTGACGTGGCCACCTATCACATGTGACCCCAGAAATCCATGCCGACCATCTGGTGGACCCTACTGTGTGGATGACCTGGCCCAAAAGCTGGCTGGTCAACTCATAAGATACGCGCACGTGTAAATTAAACGTGGGCCATCTGAAAATTTTAAAGCATTCGGTTCTCGTGCATGCATCGTGTACGTAATGATTTGACAGTACTATTAATTGTGCCAGGCCATCTAAGAAGGGTGGGGCCCACCTGATAGACCGTCAAGGGGAGTGGATTAGGTGAGCCCTGGCCTCACCCAACATGGTGCGTCCCTGACTGTGAGGCCCACCTTGATGTATGTGTTCTATATAGACGCTGTCCATTTATTTTGCATCCCATTTTAGGGCAAGAACTCAAAATGAAGCAGATCCAAGTCTTAGGTGGACCATACCATTGGAAACATTAGCGATTGAATGCGCACCATTAATTTTTTTTTTAGGGCCCACCGTAATGTTTGTTGGCATCCAACCTGTTGATAATCTCACATGAGCCTCGATGAAGGGAAATAACAAATATCGGTTTCGTCCAAAACTTTTGTGGCCCACAAGAAATTTTTAATGGTAAATCACTGCTATTTCCTGTGGTATGGTCCATATGATATTTGGATCTGCTTAATTTTTGGGCTCATGCCTTAAAATGAAGCGGCAAAATGGATGAACGGCGTGGATGTTCCATATATACATCAAAGTGGGCCTCACGTTCATGGCTGAACCTAATTCACTCCCTCCATCAAGTGCCCAATTTGGCACGAGTGGCCACGTGTAGAGTCGGGTGTGGCCTTTGTTTTGACTCTGAGACTCGGCCCAACTCATTCAAGTCGGAGTTGAGTTGGGACTCGATCCACTCAGGAGTAAATTGGCGCAACTCAACCGAGCCAGCGGTGAATCAGGTGACTCGTGGGACTGAACCCTACTTGTGAAGACCGCAACTGAGTCAACTCACGCGAGTCAGGTACCGCTCAAACGAGTAGGCAATCCATTGTGGACTTAGCACTATATGCAAGAATTCTATAAGGTGGGCCTATTGATCATCAACGGTCTGGATTTTCCTAAGGTTGGATAATGTGATCGGGTATACCAGTGGGCCCCACTAAGTTGTGATACAATCAGAAATTTGTGAAAGGGGTGGAGTGCTACAACTGTGATACACACACAGTGTTTTAGAGAAACTAGGATTGTCAATTCGTGTGGAGCCATAGGAAGAGGAGTTTTGATGGGTTTCAAACTCCTCTGTGCTCCTTTATAAAACAGGGCGGGGTCCCCAATCCAACACCACCGACAGAAGTTTCAGTCTCATCACAGCTTCTCTAAGAGTGTAAGGAGAGGAAGACTCCAGCATCTGACCGACAACAGCTACGACGTCCCAACAAGGTACGCCCTACAGTTCTTAGATCTCCATATTCGATGCATAGTACGGTCCTTGCAATTCCGCATATAGACTTACAGTTGGTATTAGAGACATTTGTGCATCAGGTATGGATGATCGAATGCAGTAAATCTAGATCAATTAGGGATTTCATATTGGAATCCCAAATCCAGACAGATTGGGGATTTCAGATTCGAATCTCAAATCAGGACATTAGGGATTTGACTCCCAAAGCAAGGAATTAGGAGATTCGATTCCCAAAATCAACCAAATAGGGTTTGTAAATTCCCATATCAGATATCTAGGAATTTCAAAGCTCAATCCCTAAATCAGGAAAATTTAGGGATTTCGAATTTCGACTCCAAAATTGACTCTTGGAATTTCTATTCCCTAATACTGTTATAAGGGAGTTTGAAAAACCCTTACCTGATTAAACCTCGGCCATTTCCCCTGCCGACCAATCAAGACCTAGATAGCCATGGACGCCATGGAACCCCTTTCAACTAGAAACCAGATTGTTTAATGCCGGATCTCTCTGATGAAGTCATCACACGGCCGTTAATCTTCTCCGGAACTGTGAGCGGGTGCCATAGAAGGAACCGCCATTAACAACTAGTAATTTCTGTGAGTACTGGCCTTCATCGAGAGGGTTTAATGAAACCTGCCAGAGACTAATAGAGAGAGAATGCGAACTCTCACCTGCTGCAATCAGTGTTGGCGGCCATTAATGGCCCTTTTGCACTAATAGCATCCGACGGTTCTTCTTTCCTTTTTATTATTATTATTATTTTAATTCTATGAGTTTCCGGTCACCCTTAATTTCTTCTTCTTCTGATCCCTTCCTCGATTCCGACATGCGATGGTTAGTTTACCTGGTCTTCGACGGCGTGCAACCTCTGGACTCTCCAACCAGAGGTGTACGATTGCTGGAACACCTCCACCATACCCTGAGGTCGCTGGATTCCTTAGGGCAGAGGAGAAGTCGGATTCGGCAAACCTTTTGGTGTCGTTTCAGGTCGAAGGAGAAAAGGGTTTGGGGCCATTAGTTAGGGTTTGAAAACCCCTTTGTGCAATCGAGTTTGCAGTGGAGGCCTGGGCCCGTTTGTGCCATTTGTTTATTAACATCAAGCTTTGCAAATGTGGGCCCCACTGGTGTGATAATAGTGGATCAGATCTCACACGTGCGAATCAGAGGTTTAGGCCCACAGGTAGGTTCATTTTTGGGCATGTTAGCTTCATTAGGTGGCCTTGTTTGCAAGCCATTTTCATGCCACCTTTATTTTCTTATACTAGTCTAGGGAATGTTGGGTTGACTCAGGTTCAAGAGTATTTTGGTTAATTCTAGGGCCAACTATAACTTTGGCCCGTTCACATCTTAATTCAGCTCAATATAAGAGCATGTTGGTTGCCTATTTAGAACTAATACATGGGCCTTCTCTCTTAGGCCTATTTGTTGGCTCTTTTTTTCTTCTTGGATCTGAACCATCTATTTAGTTTAAAATAAGCATATAATTTAGATCATTCACTTGATGGACAATAAAGAATATGGGCCTTTCATCATATGGAGATTATGAATTGGATCTGATCTGTCCATATTATGGACTTTAATGTAAGGATCTAACCATCCATCTGAATTGTTTCATGCCAACTGTCTATCATGTGAATGTTAAAGGCTAGACTTGTAATGCTCATTGATGATGACTAGATCATATAAAGTCTTGATTCGACCCTATTGTGAGCCCATTGCCCATCCTTTGAGAGTTGATATAGACCGTTGGAATGAGGAATGCGAAACTTACCCGTCTGTTTCTCTTTGAGGTTCCTCAATTCTCCCAACAATCAATATCGATAGGCTTATGTGTCAAATCAAACTAATTTATATAGTTAATCCATTGAGGGTAGGATTAAAATCACAATCCTAAGTCCTAAAGTCAAAATTTGTAGGATTGAATCCGGTTGTGTTAGCCACCACAGTGACCTCAATCGGTGAAAATTTTCATGAATAAGGAATTTTGATATTGGGAATTTAGTTAAAGGATTGCATTCAGTTGAGTTCACGTTTCATGCGAACAATGACGAAAACACGGATGATCACCGTTTGACAGAAGCATGAACAAAGTGTAGTAAATGGTGCTTATGATGTAAAGCTGAAAGACTCATCTCACCCACAGGTGTTGAGTGTCTCATATTTACATAATTGACATCGCTTAGCTCCATGTTCAGGAGTTTCACTTACATATTATCGCCACCTCCCATAGGAGGAGTATGATGATATAACGGACTCTCGGCAGGATCAGATGTTTGGGCCCATCTTCATCCTGAATAATTCAATTGTAAGCCCCATTCAATTGAATTGTTAAGTTTGCCTGATATTTGATTTTATTCATGAATTATTTTATGTAAACAATTTGCCAATGTGAGTATATTTTACAACCAGTTAAAATTTTAACTCAAATGCATCAAGTTCCCATCCTAAACGAGTCTGACTATGTTCAATGGATAGAGGCCTTAGAGACAATCCTGGGATGCTTACATTTGGAGATCACTTCAAAAATTTCTAAACCGTCAAAATTCTTTGAAAATAATCAGAATATTGATCTTGTAATCTCAAGACATGTACCTGGACATAATGAAAATGGAAAAGGAAACATGGTTCTAATAAGGGATCCTCAGGACCTCACGGTCCTCCAGGTTCACCAGTTGAAAACCGACCTAGGAATGAATCAAGCCGCAAGCGGGCTAAAGGTAATAATTGCTTCTTTTACATTAAGTCGGGTCATCGAAAGAAAGACTGCGTAAAGTATAAGCAATGACTCATAAAGAAGGGTAATAATTCTGTCTAGTTTGTTTTAAATCTAATCTAACTGATGTGTCGATGAATTCTTGGTGGATAGATTCAGGAATCACTATTCACATATGTACTTCTATGCAAGACTTACTATAGACCAGGCCACCAACTGTTGTAAAACACTCATTATACGTAGGCAATGGTGTTAAAGTCGACGTAGAGGCAATTGAAGTATATAAGATTGGGTTTAAGTCAGGTTATTCATCGAATTTGGTAGATACATTTTTTGTGCCTTCTATAAGGCGCAATCTAGCCTCTATTTTTCATTTGGATAAATTATAATATTCATTCCAATTTGAGAATAAAGGATTCGGTATTTACCTTAATTCAATTAAAGTTGGCACCGGCTCTATGGTGAACAACCTATACCGGCTAGACTTGATTGCCTCACACGTCTATAATGTTAATGGCTTGTATGGAAATAAAACAGGATCTAAATGTAAACTAAACTGTGAGAATTCCTCCATGTTGTGGCACAGGCTATTGTGTCATATATCTCGTGAGAGATTGGACAGGCCTGTGCGAGAAGGAATTCTTCATTCTCTAAACCTCTCCGACCATAAAGTATGCATTGATTGGATAAAAGGAAAACAGACCAGAAACGGCAAGAAATGTGCAACAAGGAGTATAGGACTCCTAGAGGTGATACATACGAACATTTGTGGGCCATTCCCTGTGGCATCCTAGAGTGGACACAAATATTTTATTACCTTCATAGATAACTATTCTCGTTTCGGGCACCTTTATCTTATCAGTGACAAATCAGATGCCCTGGATGCTTTTAAAATCTATAAGGCATAAGTTGAAAATCAACTTCACAAAATAATTAAAGTTGTCAGATCTGACTGTGGTGGTGAATACTATGGTAGATATGATGGCATTATCACTCAGTACATTATGCCTGGTACTCCAGAGCAGAATGGTGTGGCTGAAAGGCGTAATCGTACCCTTATAGATATGGTGGGAAGCATGGTTAGCAATTCGACATTGCTAGAATCTCTGTGGGGTGATGCGATCAAAACCGCAGTTCATATCCTTAAAAGGGTCCCCAACAAGGCTGTAAGTAAAACCCATTTTGAGTTGTGGAATGAGAGAAAATCAAGTCTCCAATATCTACACATTTAGGGATGTTCTGCTGAGGCTAAAGTTTATAACCCACATGATGGAAAGCTCGATCCCAAAACCATAAGTTATTTCTTCATAGGATAACCGGAAAAGTCTAAAGGTTATTGATTCTACTATCCTTCCTACTCTATCGAGATCATTGAAACTAGGAATGCCAGATTCATTGAGGACATTAAAAATAGTAGGAGCAGGAACATTAAAAACTTTCTATTTGAGGAAGAAAGGACTGTGACTCCGGTCATAGTCACTCAAGATCACATGGATATAAATGCTATAGTCGACAATGCAGTCAATGCAGAACACTACGTTGAACTTCACGTACAACCCACTAATGAGAAAAATCAAAATCAAACCCAACAAGCTGAACTATTAAAAAGATTCAAAAGAGAGAGAAGACCTGTAGATCGAGACGATTACATCGTATATTTACAGCAGCACGAGTTTGACACTGGGATGAAAAAGGACCCTGAATCCTTTGCACAAGTCAAACAAAGTGTTGATCCTTCTCGTTAGTTAGATGACATAAAAGATATGTTGAAATCCATGAGGGACAATAAAGTATGAGATCTTGTTGAGTTACCCTATGGAATAAGGCCGATTGGTTGTAAATTGATATTTAAAACCAAGCGGGACTCCAAGGGTAATGTCGAAAGATATAAAGTCAGACTTGTTGTCAAGGGTTTTAACCAGCATGAGGGCATTAACTTTAAGGAGACTTTCTTACTAATATCTAAAAAAGACTCATTTACGATCACAATGACTCTTATATCTCATATGGACTTAGAGTTACATCAGATGGATGTAAAGATAACATTTCTCAATGGGGATCTGAATGAGAATGTATATATGTTACAACCAAAAGGTTTTGTAGTCCACGGCTCAGAACATTTGGTTTGTAAACTAAAGAAATCCATTTATGGGTTGAAACAGGCATCACGAAAGTGGTACCTAAAGTTTCATAAAGTAATTTCCTCATATCGCTTTATAGAAAACACTGCAGATGAATGTATCTACATTAAAATCAGTGGGAGTAAAATCATTATGATGATTTTGTATATTGATGACATTCTTTTAACTAGCAGTGACATCAGGATATTGAGCGACACCAAAAAATTCTTATCCTCAAAGATTTGAAATGAAAGAGCTTGGTGACGCCTCTTATGTTATTGGCATTGAGATTTGTTGTGACAGATCTTGTCGACTGCTCAGTTTGTCACAGAGGGCATACATTACTAGGATACTCAAAAGGTATGACATGCAAAATTGTGCTCCTGGACAGTCACCCATTGTAAATAGTGATAAATTGAGTTCAGCCAATTCCAGTGTCCCAAGAATGATTTGGAAAAGAATCGAATGAAGGAATTTTCATACGCATCAGTAGTAAGGAGCATCACGTATGCTCAAGTCTACACACGGCCGGATATTGCCTTTGCTATTGGAATGTTGGGCAGGTATCTATCTAATCTAAGAACGCAGCATTGCATAACTGTAAAGATAGTGTTACACTACCTATAAAGAATAAAGGATTATGGACTCACCTGCAGGAGATTTAACCATTTGGAATTAGTTAGACACTCAGACGTAGATTATGCTGGCTGCGCTGATACTAAGAAGTACACCTCAGGCTACATCTTCATGATGGTTGTGGGGTTGTATCTTGAAAAAGCGTGAAACAATCAACTACAACCTCATCCACCATGGAAGCTGAATTAATTATTTTTCATGATGTATCTAATCAGGCATTGTGGTTACAACGTTTCTTTTTTAGTTTGCGGGTACTAGAGCATATCCCGAAACTATTAAAAATATTTTATGATAATTCAGCTACGATTTCCTTATCCAGTAATAACAAGCACTCATCAAAGTCGAGGCATATCGACATCAAGTATCTTGTTGTAAAGGAAAGAGTTCAAAATCATTAAGTGTCTGTGAAGTTCATCGGCACTAAACAGATGACTGTGGATCCGCTCACTAAGGACTCCCTATCATGCCATTTCAAGAGCATGTAACATCTATGAGAGTCATTAATCACACAGATGTTTTCAGTTAGTGGGAGTTGAACATATTTTATTTTCATAGACATTAAAGAGATCTCATTTAATAAAGTTATTTGATGATTTTAATATAAAGATTAATTCTGTTTCTCTCTAAGTATGCGTAACATAATTTGAGTAAGTAGAACTACAGTAATGTCTCATTGGAGACATTTGAAAGCTTCAAGACCTCTTAGGGATAGACACACATCATCACATTACGTGCGTAATCCTTATACCACACTTCCTAGTTCTATATCTATGTCATCAAGACTCTTAGTATTTGTGACCGCGCTTAGCCTCACTTCGCTTGTAAATGTTGTGATGACTACAACGATTCGATACTGACAGTCTTAATGGACCAAATTGTCACAACACTACCCGTATTATCCAACAATGTAATCGGTTAACCATTTGGATGTTTCTTCAAATCAAAACATGTTTTTCAAAATATTTCCAAAGATTAATCATTGATATTGATCAAATGTGGCCCAAGTGGGAGAATGTAAGAATTCTATAAGGTGAGCCTTATTGATCAACGGTCTGGATTGTCGTAAGGGTTGGATAATGTGATCGGGTATACCAGTGGGCCCCACTAAGTTGTGATACATTCAGAAATCGTGAAAGGGGTGGAGTGCTACAACTGTGATACACACACAGTGTTTTAGAGGAACTAGGATTGTCGAATTCGTGTAGAGCCATAGGAAGAGGAGTTTTGATGAGTTTTAAACTCCTTTGCCCTCTGCTTTATAAAACAAAGCTGAGTCCCCAATCCAACACCACCAATAGAAGTTTTAGTCCCATCACAGCTTTTCTAAGGGTGTAAGGAGAGGAAGACTCCAGCATCCGACCGATAGCAACTACAGCGTCCCAACAAGTTACGCCCTACAGTTCTTAGATCTCCATATTTGATGCATAGCACGGTCCTTGCAATTCCACATATAGACTTGCACTATATATATATATATATATATATATATATATATATATATATATATATATATATATATATATATATATATATATATATATATTAGATATATAAAATGAGTGGGAACCAAATGAACAATTCTCATACCATTGAAAGTATACTCACAGAAAATACATTTTCATGCAACATGACTTCATTAAAAAACAGAAACAAAGAAATAAAATACCTAACCCAAATTTCAAATACCACATGTATTTACATACCCCAATTTTCTAATACAACCCTCACTCTCTAAAAAGAATTTTGTAATTCATTTTTCTATTTTTCTTTGATTTTTCTCCTCCATTCTCCAAAATGGTGTTTCACACCATATGAGTTCTCAATCTTTATACAAAAACAGACCCATATCATAATTCAAAGTCCATGGGCTTGTTTTTACTTCTTTTCTTGTTTGATATATCTTAGCTTGAGGTGTGTTTGGTTGCACTAAATTAGACTGATTAGTAATGAAATATCATGATATTTGGTGCAACCAAACACACCCTTGGGGTTTTCTACTAAGTTGAAATGTAAGCTTATTGAAATTCAAAATGAGAATTCAAGAGTATCTGTGGATTGAAGAATGGCTGGTTTAATAAGTGGTATTGGGGAGCTTCCAACTGACCACTCATGTTGCTGAAGTTGCATGAGCTGTTGAATTTCTTTGATGGGTGCAAAACACCCTCGGTGGGATCTGCCGACCTGTGCCGCTTTATCTGGTTATCAATGTCTAAAGCAGATGGATCTTGTTGAGAGAGCTTTTGAACTGGGTAGCTGTTGTTGTTGTTGTTGCTGTTGATGGAAATGGGTTGGCTGTTATTAGCATTACAGAAAATGGAACTGAGTTCCGGGGCCGCCGAGTTGGATGGGTTATCGGACAGGAGATGAGACAGTGATGAGAAGTCCCCGGCCGCGAGTATGTCTGAGAAAGAGGAAGTTTTTGGAAGCTCGATGGCGCTTCGGTGGGCAGTGTTCAACCACATCGACGAGGCAATTGAACGGTCTTCTAGCTCTTGATCGGTCGCCATCGCCTCATTTGGAAGAATATGGCTATTCTTTCTGTAGATTCGGCATAGGACCCAATCGTCTAACTGGTAAATAAAAATAATAAAAAAATCCATCAACCAGATGAATATTCGTTTAAATTTAGCTGACAAGGACTTTCTTTTCACTTCTAAGCATGACTCAGACTAATCTGACTCGACTCGTCCGAGTCAACTCGGTTGAGTCACGACTCGACTCAGTGCTGAGTGGGTCGGTCTGAGTTGCCGAGTCTTTTAACCTTGCATGGAATGGAAATAATCAGGGGTATATTTGTCCTAAGAATATGGTGTTAGGTTAACAATTCAAACTGCTTTTTAGTCAATTTCTTAAAAGCCCAGGTCAAAGTTTTAAAAGTAGGACATTTGGTCATCGTGGGATTGATTTTGGGTATGATCTGGTTTACAATGGACAGTAGGAAGAGTGGTTAGATGGGGCCCACATGTCTGCACGGTTGGATGATCTTAGTTCACGCAACACGACTGTTGAATATTTTTTACCCTTGACCATTTGATTAAATCCAACCAATTGATGGCCAGGATCTTATTTCTTGGATATAGACTGTCCACTTTATTAGACAACAGATGGACGGTTCGTCCAACCAAGCGGCCATGTGGGCCCCTATCCATGGTAATTCTAAGCTGGTTCTTCTGCAACTATTGCAGAATAAGCTTCTTCTATAATCTGTGGGTGTGTGGGCTCTACAATGACGTAGGGTACTCCGCATCCACTCCTATCATACGCTCCGTCCCTTCCCTTCCACCACATATCATAAAAATGAGGCCGATCCAATACCCGGTTGAGTCACACCACAGGGAACTGTTTGGATGGGGGCACCAGCCGTATCTTTCATATGCCATCCAATCCATTTATTAGATCCGCCCCACCATGATGAATGTACAATATCCCAATCTCAGTGTGCTCCACCACACGATTTTAGAGGTTTCAGGTGTATGGTGTGGATTCCATTAGTTTCAGATGGATTTGATTTGTGGGTGCCAAGGAGAAAATGAGGGGGTCCACATGATGAACGGGGTTGATACAATGTACAGATAACGGTGGGGTCCACAATAAAATTTTCAAACAAGAGAGAAACTGACCTCCAATCAGAATAAACATATTTTGGTAAATGGAACCTTTTGGAAAGAAGGGCAAGTACACTTTGAGAAAAAGCAGCGCACTTAGGTGAGCAAAAAGATTTCAGAAAAGCAGCTAAGGGCATTTTCGACATCCAGCCATGAAAAAGGTGGGCCCCACCATCAAAAAACAATAATAAAGTTTTTTTTTAAAAATTAAAAAAAAAAATTTTTGCATGATTTTGATGGATCAGATCAGGTGATTAATTTAAAGAGTCGTCCACTTCAAGGTGTCCCACCTTGATTTTTGCACCCTATGATATGATTGGCAGGGCCCACCATTTGCATGGTTGGCACATCCAATGGCTGTAACTTTAGCTAAAACCTACAACTAGTCGCACCTTTGCAATTTAAAATTACAATCTTACCCTCATGGACGAATCTTTTAATTTCATAGGCTTGTAGTGGTTTTCAACTTCAGCAAGCCGGTATTCATGCATGATCCAGTTTGTCTTGATGCCCTTAGGAGGTCTACCCTTGTAAAATACAAGAGCTTTCTTCACTCCTATATTCTCCTTCCCAGCCGTCGTCTTCGATATCGGTTTATCGGTTCCAGTCGCCTTCCAATACCCACAAGCAGCGGCCCGATTTGGGCGGGCCCCGTTCGGGTACTTTCGATCTCTGGGGGTGAAAAAATACCACTCCTTATCTCCGAAAGCTGCTTTATCTGATGAAAAAACATCGAAAAACAAAGAAAGATGTGTGTTAGCGGTAGCGATGAAATGATAGATGTATGTATGATGTGTGATATGATGAACGGCTTTGATGGGCTAACCTGGAAGATCCCATGGATTGAACTTGTATATATCAACTTCGGCTATGATGGAGACCGGACATGGGGTGGAGGTGGTTTTGTTTTTTAGATAGTGGAGGATAAGCTCTTCGTCGGTTGGGTGGAATCTGAAACCTGGTGGAAGGGATGGTTCTGGGTTTGACATGGTTTAAATGAAGATGATACGAGAGAGAGAGAGAGAGAGAGAGAGAGAGAGAGAGAGAGAGAGAGAGAGAGAGAGGATTGAAATTTTTGGAAGAGGAGGAGGGCAATGCAATTTATGGTTGAAGAGATTTGTCGTGTAGTGTGGAAGGGATTAGGGAGTTGGAGGGAATTAATGGATTTACGACGGTTGAAAGGGAAATAATATAATTTACTATAAATGTTTGATGGTATTATTGATATTTTCCGCGTATGGGTGTGGACGTATGATGAAAAATGAGGATAGAGACATGATGTCATCTTTTAAGTTTCTCCCAACACGTCTCCAATTCAATCCTGGCCGTCCACGTCCCATGCTGTATTGCATTTCTCTCGTTTTCAAAATAGCTTTATTCTGGCGACTAATGGAAAAAAAGAGAGAAGAAAATTATTATTTTCTTTTTTCTTTTTTTTTTTTTGTTTTTTTAATGGGATTTGAATTTTCCACGGCCAACCTACCTTTAATTGTTTAGCATAGAAATTTTATTTTATATAAATTATTATTTGAAGCATCATTTTCAGAATTTCTATTTTTATTATAAAGAAATTTTAATCATTGAAGCTTAGTTGTGTGGATTTGTGAGAACAATTCTACAATTTAATTTGCAAAGATCATTTTATTACAAACTGCCTATTTAATATGAAATTTATATTTTGATTCTTTCTTTTTTTTTTTTTCGAAAAGATTTTAAAAAGCTACCTAATAATGGATGTAATTATCATTCAAGGACATGGATCGGATGCTTGGGTGGTCCCCATGATGTTTACGTAAAATCCATCTTGACCACCAAGTGCATCGCGTTGTGCGATGCAAAGAGTTCAAAAGTTCTCCCGTCCAGATTTAGGTGAACCACATGATTGAAAATAATGTATAAGGCTAATGATCACCCACCGGATAATTTTTGGTATGTCATTTAATAGTTGGAGTGGATTTCATATAATCAACACAGTAGGCCCTACAAAAGTTTATGTGGACCTTTCTCTTCCGACTATTTTCTTGAATATGTCCACCCTCTGTCATGAGTCAACCTTTTCTTTTTTACTTGCATCTAAAATGAACTTACACATTTAATGCCCGGAGTGGATTCTGTATATACAGCATGGTGGGCCCAATCAAAGATCAAGTCTTCACCTTCTATGCAAGAATTATTTAGAAAAAATAAAATAAAAAATTATGGGCTTACTTCTTTATTATGATAGGTCCATTGTAATGTTCATGTAAGATTCGCCCATACTATTAGATATTTAATCTTATGATAGGCTGACCTGTGATTTTAGTAGGCCACACCAAAGGAAATAGTTGGAAGAGATGTCCAGCCTTAATTTTTTTTTTTTTTAAGGCCCACTATGATCACTATATCAAATCCACCTTAACCATTAGATTCAACATAAAAATTTAAGCTTGTGGCCCAAAAATCACACCCATTCATAATTTACTTGGGCCACACTAATGAAATCTATTTGGAGGGCAAGTGTTACCCAATACACTATTTTTAATCATTTGGTCCATCTGAATCACGCATGGTACTGATTTTTTAACTTTTGACCTAACAGGGGTGATAGATCCGGCAGTAAAGGTGGATTTTACAAAAACATCAGGGTGGAGTCTACCCAAGCTGCCAATCCATTTTCCCGCATGTGGTCAAGGTAGCTTTTTGAAATCTTTCTTAGAAAAGGTAATAAAATATGAATTCCTTACTAATAGGCAACGTTTTATAAAAGTCCCTTTTCAAAACTCTGTCATAGTGAAAATTTCATAAGAATAAAAAAGTTCAATACTGCCTTTTAAACATGAGAAGCGATCTAAATGGTCCTAAGTGGATCAAAACTTTTCCATGCATCAATTGCATTTGGACTTGATGGCATTCACATCATCTATCTGGACCATCCATTAGGTCCAGTCCATTAGGTCCAGTCCACTTTTCATCCATTACCATGCAAAACAACTGCAATCGCATGGCCCTAAATATCCATGATAAGTGGACCTATCATCCACGAATGATCTTATCTGTTCATCTTTGGGTGGGAATGAATTTACAATCTAGAGGTTTGCATACACTTAGGCACCTAATTTGTTTCTCTTTAACTGTACTTAAAAAGGTAATTGATTTCTTATGGTTGGTTTGGTTTAACTAAATTTCATGAAATATCATGAAATCCTGCACTAAATTACAACTGTGAAATATAAAAGGAAATTTTACTATAAATTCATCTGGAATTGACATTTTACAAAATAATGCCTCCAGGACTCCAAATCACCAAAGGTACATTGGGTGAGAAGAAATTACAAAAATTCCTACCACGGTGGTCACACAAATAAATAATTAAGCCGATCAAATCATCAGATGGACTGCAATTGAATTTAAATGTTTTGAATGGTGTATATTATTTTTATGAATTAGCTCAGTTTATGACTGGATTCTTCATATTTTTGGATCATCTAATAATAATGTTGGTTTATATCTAATAGGTTGGATGCAAGACATATACTATTGGGATTTGTGTTGAGGAATCACACAGATCTAGATAAGATATACGATGACAATCCAAGAGCACTAAGCAATTACAAGAGAACACAAAGATTTAACGTAGAAAACCCTTGAGGAAAAAAACCACGGCACAAAGCGACAGAAATCCACTATGAAAGCATAAATTATAAAGAGAAAACGATTTACCCAATTCGAACAACCTCAAATCTCACCCTTGCTACACCCTTTGAAACTCTAGAACCCCTTCTAGAAACCCTTAGAATACTTTTAGAAAGCCTTATACGATCACCTAGAATGGCCCTAGAGACTCCTTATTATAGTTTAGGAAAATTCACTTACGCACTTCTCTGAAACCGCCTCAAATTTATGCAGTTTGCGCAGAATCCGTGCGCAATCTGTATAACCTTCGCCTGGTCGAGCCTGGGCTTTGACTGGTCGAAGGACCACTTCAACTGGTCGAGCCCGTCCCTCGACTGGTCGAAGACCCCTTCGACTGGTCGAGCTTGTCCCTCGACTAGTCGAAGACCTCGGGAATTTCAGATACATTGTTGCTGGACTTCAAGTCGAACTTTTTCCAGAACTTTTCAAATTTAAGACATCTTTTTAACAACAATCTCCACCATGTCTTCAATCTTAAAACATGTAGCTTTTCGATCTCTTCTCTTATCCCTACCTTTCATCATAGCTTCATCAATACATCTCGTGCACACTCCGTCCTTCTTTTACGCCATAGTCAAGCCTAGAGAAGTCGCACAGAACTTGAACTTTTCTGCAGGAACGACCTTGGTGATCATGTCTTCCGGATTCACGCTGGTGTGAATCTTCTCCAGAGTTACGCCTATTTCTTCAAGCACCTATCGGATAACATGAACATCCAACTAATAGCTCAACCCGCTAGTATAAACGAGTAACCTAAAGTCGACTTTCTGGAATCCACACCGTCTTCATAATCTGAATCCACATACCCAACCAACTTTGTCCCTGTCTTCTCAAAAGTAAAGACGTAATCCTTCGTACCTCGAATGTATCGAAGTAACCATCATACCGTCACCCAATGTTGTTAGCCAGGGTATTTACTCACAACACCAATTGCGCGAGAAATCACTGGTTTAACACAGACCATGGCATGCACTGCCAACCACATTCGAATAAGGCTCATGAGACATATCTTGCTTTTCCTCATATGTTTTGGGACATGTCCTGAGGAAAACTTGAGGAGAGACGCATAGGGAACGCTCACCGGTTTTGCCTGGTCCATCACATACTTAATCAATACCTACCCAAGGTATTCTGCTTGAGATAATCAAAGCCTACTCCTCTTTCAGTCTCAATGTTGAGAACCATCTTTGCAGCCCTCCGACATTCATCTTTAATATCTCACTTAACCGAGTCTTTAGTACGTTGATTTCAGACATGTTATGATTAGAGATCTACATGTCATCAACATACAATACTTGACTCACCATGAAGGAATCAAATTTTATATCACTGCCTAGGCGACAGGTTGTACCACGACCTCTTGCAAACTCTTTTTCTCAGACCCTTAACTTCGAACCGCTCTAGTTGTTTCATGTAGATCTGCTCTTCTAATTTCTCGTATAGAAGTGCAGACTCAACATCCATCCTTCCAGCTCGAGATTGCATTGGCCAAACAACGCCAATCACGGATCTAATTGACACATGCTACACTGTCAGCGTAAATATCTATGAGAAGTCGATCCATTCTCTCTGAGTATAACCCTTCGCTATCAACCTCGGTATGAATCTATGTTTTATCCTCCTGAAGATCCACTTGCATCCAACCGCTATCTGACCCATTGGAAGCTCCACTAGTTCCCATGTGCCGATTTGGTACAACGAGTCCATCACATCGTCCATAGCCACCTTCCACTTCTTAGAACCGGGCTCACTTAGAGCCATCTAAATAGAAGACGGATCTCTCTCGTCTGTAATGAGAGAATATACAATGTTGGAGTCGACCATGTACCTCGCCGATAACCTAGTGTGATTCTTCTCACAGGTGACTGCTCCACCTGCTTCGTATCTTTGTCCGCGCGTCACCTTCATGCCCTTCCCGCTCATGTGACCATGCCCAGCATGCCACACACGTACAAAGATGGAATCTGCTACATCCACTACAGTTCTACCTGTTGAAGTGCTCCCTATCAACCTTAAAAATTATCGAGTCGTTGCGCTTTCATGATTACCCGTGCCCCCTTAGACATTTTAAGAGCACCATCAATACTTGTGAACTTACAACCCATTGCCTCAAGTACATCAAAAGAAATCGGATTCTTCTTTAAATTAGGAACGTGTCTCACACCAGTCGCGGTATGCTCTGTCCCATCAAACATCTTGATGTGCACCATACCAATAGCCACAACATTACAGGCAACATCATTGCCCATAAACACATGTCCACCATTGCGCTCTCTGTAATTGGTGAACCAGCTCCGATGAGGAGTCATGTGAAAAGATGCCCATGTGTCTAGAATCCATTCGCCCTCACGATCATCGTATGGACATCTGATCGTTGATACAAACGACATCACTATCACATCCACTCGATCCAACTAGCGTGGCAGCTTTGCCCTCCCTGTAGGAAGCCTCAGATTCTTCTCTCTTCAATTTAGGATTTTCATAATCCTTCTTCATATGTCCTTCCATCCCACAGTTCTGGCACTTTATCTTACATTTTTCCTTGCCCTTAGATTTGGATCTAGAACTTGAAGATCTTGTACCTTGTTTAGAATTTCTGCCCCTCGTAAACAGTGCATCAGAAGATGTCCCTATGTCGCCGTTTAGCTTTCTTATGGCCTTCCCTTGAAGGGCTGAAATAACGGTGTCAACACTCAGGGTTTTATTCGTGGTGCACATTGTGTCCTTGAATGACTCATACGACGCCGGAAGAGAATTTAGTAACATATATGCTTGTTCTTCATCTTTCATCACTTTCTCCATACCCAGCAATTTGTAAACCAATTTATTAAAGTTGCTGATGTGAGCCTCCAGATCTTCACCATCTGCCATCTTGAAGTTATACCATTGATACTTCAAGTGTAGGCGATTTTCAGAGGACTTTTTCGCATAGACATCCTCTAACTTTGCTCATAACTTAGCCGCAGTTTTCTCTCTCATGACATTGTAGAGAACCTCATCCGTGAGACATAAACGGATCGGGAATAAGGTCTGCTTATCAAGAGTATTCCAATCATTATCAGTCATAGTAGACTTTCACTCCTCAAGAGCACCATCTTCGCCTTGCTTGATTAAGGAACTGATCATCTTAATCTTCCATAACTCAAAGTTATTTTTCTCCGAGTACTTCTCAATATCATACCTAGTGCTTAACATTATTACTAATCCTGTAAATTCAGATCTGTGCCCCAACAATTGCTTTGATACCACCTATTGGGATTTGTGCTGCGGAATCACACAGATGGTAATCCAAGAGCACCAAGCAATCACAAGAGAACACAAATATTTAACGTGGAAAACTCTTGCGGTAAAAAAACCACGGCACAATGCGACATAAATCCGCTATGAAAGCATAAATTACAATGAGAAAAGGACTTACCCGATTCGAACAACCTCGAATCTCACACTTGCTACACCCTTTGAAACCCTAGAACCCCTTCTAGGAACCCTTAAAATACCTTTAGAAAGCCTTATGATCACTTAGAATGGCCTTAAGGACTCCTATTTATAGTTAAAGAAACTCCGCTTATGCACATCTCTGAAACCGCCTCAAATTTACGTATTCCGCGTAGAATGTGCACAATCTGCGTAACTTTCGACTGGTCGAGCCTGTCCCTTAACTGGTTGAAGACTTCAGGAATTTCAGATACATTGTTGCTGGACTTCAAGTCAAACTTGCTTCGACTAGTCGAACTTTTTCCAGAACTTCTCAGATTTAAAATATAGTTTTTAACAACATATACCACGTGGACCCATAATTCTCAAACCCCATTTTGTAAAGAAAATATAAATAATGACAATAGCATAAACTCTCTCGTGAAGAAGCGCTCTAAAAAAAAAATCATTTCATAGAGGCACTATTTGGTAAAATCCCAATCCAAGAGGAATTTTACAATAAAAAATCAAAATCTAAAATTTAGAAAGTAATAAAATCCTACTCATCTTCGAGAAAAAAGAAAAAAAGGAAGGGTTTTTGATGTTACCTAACACACTCTTATTTACCATAATTAAGAATATCGATTTGTTCAAATTACTCAGGTTTCAGTCGCTGGACACGTGGACAACGAAGGAGCACGAGTACGTGCGGCTGGGCCCACCAGGTGTCTTTTTTTGAATTAGTCATACCAAACCAGATTCTTCTCTAAACCCTAATTTCAAACTTGTAACACTAACCCTGGCTCAATCGGTCCAACGTGGAAAATGATCACTCCTTTTATTACCCCATGTTATTGGTACACGTGGCTTGATTAGCACTACTAATGACGTTGAAAACGACATGTCGAACGGACCTGATGCCACGTGCCGATGCATGGGCCCACAAAAAGGTGCCACCTACTATGGATGGTGGGCCTGTTATAGTCATGATGGGCCAGGCCATAACTGTTATGGTAACGTGTGGGATAGCTTGTGTGGATGTTTAAAGGGGTTAATCTTAAATTAAGAAATTGAGTGCTTGTCATTAGCTTAGTTATAGTAAATGAGACTGTGAAAGGTTCCATGCAAGCTATGGCGTATGATTTTTAGTACAACACAAGCCAGCTGCAACATGATTTGTACGTGTGAAAGCTACCATGCTGGTCTTTATCCCTTGTTAAATATCTTTAGTTTGGTGCGACTCCACCGAGGGAGGATTAGGTGCGGCCCTGGTCTTAACCAATGCGGTGCGGCCCTGACGGTGGAGCCCACCTTGATGTATGTATTGAATATCCATGCCGTTCATCCATTTTTCCATCTCATTTTAGGGACAAAATAAAAAATGAAAAAGGTACAAACCTCAAGTGGACGACACCATAGGAAAAATTGTTGATTGACCATTATAAAGTTATTGTGGACCACAAAAGCTTTTATCAAGCTGATATTTGATTGTTTTCCTTTCATCCAGGTATCTGTGATCTTATCAACAGATTGGATGGCAGATAAGAATTACAATGAGCCCTAGGAAGTTTTTACTGACGTGCAATCAATCACGACTATTTCCTATGGTATGGTCCACCCGATGCTTGGATCTGTTTCAATTTTGGGCCCATGTCTAAAATGATCTGGAAAAAACGGATAAATGGCGTGGATATACAACACATACATCAAGGTGGGCCCCACAGTCAGAACTGCACTGTGTTGAGTGAGGCGAGGCCGCACCTAATCCGCTACGGAATCCAGCCTGCCACATTGAAAATTTTCATATTTTCTTGTGATGGGATGACGCCAACTGACGTGGCAAGAGGTGGTGATGACGGAGACGGTCCATGATGTTAACCGAAACCCATGTAAGATAAAACTGATAAAAAAAGAAGCCATTTTATTACTATATAACAGAGGTTTGCTAACTCCCACACTTGAACGGCGCCTAACCGTTCACACGCAAGCATACGTGCTGATATGGGGCATATGTACCAGATCCGAGCTTTTCATCAGATGGGTTGTGTTGTTTAGATCTTCTAATCTAAAAATCGACCCGTTTCACCTTTTAGACGGTTCACACTGCACAGGACAAACGGATGGCTAAAAACAATTCTTGGTTTTTGCATATCACGCTGTGGCTGACAGGAGCGGATTGTCTGTGACCCACTGATATGTTCGTGACAAATCCACTCCGTCCATATGTTTTGAAAGAACACAGTAGGACAGGATTCTAAAAATCAGGAAGATAAAAAACTCATTGGGGCCACACACACAAAAGAAAAAAAAAAAAAAAAACGGTGGGAACAGCAAAGTCCACCGTTGAAATCTTCCTGGAGCTGACCATGATGTTCATATGCCATCCAAACCGTTCATAGAATTATTACCACTCAGATAAACAGTAGGAACAAATATCATCCTGATATAAAATTTCTGTCACTGCTGGCCGTTCAATCCCCAATGTTTCGTCTGGTATGGTCCACAAGCGTTTTATATCTGCCTGATATTGTATTGCACGCTGTGGCTGACCTGAATAGCGAAGTGTTCTGATTCTTAAGCCATGAGATCTAAACAGAGTGGCTCATCTGATGGAAAGATCGGATCTCGCACATGCAGGCTATGTCCACGTGTGGTTCCATGTGGATTACGGGGTCCACATGCCTGTGGGTTTAGGAAACTTCTGTGTAATAAACATTAGTTTATTTTAATATGAAAGCTCATGGAGGCACATGAAATGGAGCTGCATCCACTACAACGTTTGTAGAGAGAGCTTTTTCTATAACTCTGATTGTGGGCCCACCTAAAAATCCAAACCATGAGGTGAGCTAGCATATGAATTTTGATATTGACGTGGAAGTCCATTGCTTTTTTGCTTTCTGGGATTTTATGGACCTGATCGTTGGATTATCTCAGGGTGGGACCTACTTGATGCACGGGTTGAATGGCATGCACATTACACGTGGTATGACCATGCATCAGTTGAGTGGAAAACGCTTTCTGTACAAACGTCTGTAGCGGGTAACACTCCAGTGGGTATTTCCCTGACGGTGGGGCCCACCTTGATGTATTGTTATATATATGTCCACGCTGTTCATCCGTTTTTAAAGCTTATTTTTGGGGTATGGTGTAAAAAATAAAGCCGATCCAAATCTTAAGCCGTCCACGTCATAGGAAATAGAGGTGATTGAACATGGACCATTAAAAACTTCATATGGCCCACCATAATATTTACTTTCCATCCAACGAGTTGATAACGTCGTACAGACCTGGATAAAGGGGAAAAAAAATAAAATAAATATCAGCTTGATCAAAAGCTCTGGTCGCCCCCAAGATGTTTTTAATGGTCATTCACCACTCTTTCTTCAGTGTGGTCTACTTGAGATTTGGATACACTTCATGTTTGGGATTATGATCTGAAATAAGCTTTAGAATATGATGGACGGCGTGGATATACAATACATACATCAATGGGGGACCCACGGTCAGGGAAACACCCACAAGGTGTCACCCTGATCCGTTACCGGCCCAAAGGCGGGGTTCGGTGGATCACCGGTTCCACCAAATAGGTGGATGACTGACTGTGGGGCAGTAATGATGTATGTTCCTTACATCCACACCGTTCATCCGCTTTTAAAACTAATTTTAGTAGATGAATGTAAACGTGAATCAAATATAATTATATTCCTTACACGAAACAGCGGTCATTGACCATTAAAATTTTCACGTAGGCCACGAAAGTTTTGAATGAGGCTCATATCTATGTATTCCCTTCGTCCATGCCCTTGTTATCTTATCAATAGTTTGGATGGAAAATAAACATTCCGGTGACCCCCAAAAGGTTTCTAACGGTGGTTATTAAGACACCCCTATTTCATGTGGTATGATCCACTTAAGATTTGGATCTACTTCATTGTTTGTATCATGCCCTAAAATGATATGTAAAAACGGATGGATGGCTTGGATGTAAGCTACATATATTACGGTGGGCCTCACAATCAGGGATACACCGACAACGGTCAATCCAGGGATCTACTAAAGCGGCGCGCCGCCTCATTGAAAGGAAGGGTTATTTCATCGGTTGAGATACGCTGGTTGGTGAAGTTTCCTAAATTCATGGAGGCTTTAGTCTCCGAAGGAGGACGCGGATTGCGTCCTACCCCCGCCCGGACGGTAATCCGTCCGGGTAGGGCTCTTTGGGGCCCACCGTGATGTAAGTGTTTTATCCACGACGTTCATTGATTTTTTCAGATTATTTTAATACATGAGACAAGACATGAGGTAGTTCTAGGACTTAAGTGGACCACAAAGTAGGGATTGAACGTTCACCATTAAAAACTTCTTGGGAGCCGGAGAAGTTTCGGATCAAGCTGATATTTGTGTTTTCACTTCATCGAAGTCTACATGACCTTATGAATAGGTTGTATGGTAAAAACACATAAAGGTGGCCCTTAGAAAGGTTTCAACGGTGGGTGTCATTATCAATGCAGCTTCCTTTGGTGTGGTCCAATGGAGCCGTGGACTTGCTTCATTTTTAGGTTTATACCTTAAAATGATATTATAAAAGCAAAGAACACCGTGGATAAAACACTTACATCACGGTGGGCCCCACAGAGCCCTGACCGGACGGATTACAGTCTGGGCGGGGGTAGGACGCAATCCGCGTCCTCCGAAGGCAAGGCTATGATGATACATGGGGGTAGTTAGGTAAGGTTTGGAATTTTGTACATCAGTAAAATCCTCAAGCTCAGCAGGTCTACCATGTCGTGAGTAACATCCATACTGTACATCAGGTGCGCCCTTCGATTTCAGATGAAATAGGCAAGAATCAACATAATCACACCTCCAGTGGGCCACACCACTTGAAATTAATTAGACAATTTTAGGCATTATTTAGATCGTTACCCATGGTGCGGTCAACCTGAATTTTGGACCGAGCAGATTTTTGGGACATACGGGTCAACATGTGAAATATCACCTTATGAATGGAGGGGACGTCATACCCCCAAGACGGTGGGCCCCACAGAGTTTGAGTGTTTTAACGGCAGCGTGCAACATGTGTTGCAGCGGATTTCGGATCTTAAGGTCATGGGTGGTTGGGAGTGGTGAGGTCCAGTTGAAGACAAGACATTATCTATTATTTAGGGTTTCATTGGAAGAGCTGTGACGTCATGCACTACAAATCACGGTCACACGTGCAAACATGGCATATTTGTGGGGGCATCCAAGCAGTGCATTTGGTGGGCCCGGCATGTCGATGACCTGGTCCAAAACTCATACTCAGCTCACAAATAATGTATGGATTGGAGTAATCACAGATGGCCCATTTCCTACATGAACATTTGCGCCGCCTAATTAATTGACGGACTAGATCTTTTTTTTTTTTTTTTGGTAAGCTCATCTGGGTGACATGGCCCACCATACTCATGGCATGTATATCCTAGACTTGCACGTGAGACGCGTGTAGTAGAGATCCGTGTGTGGTAAAACTCTTTACGTACGTGTTAACATGAAAGAAACGTGGTGATTATCCAAAACCCTTTTATATGGAATCACATATACATCCGTTTGGATATCCGTTTGGTTGCTTAAAAATAGAGTGAGAAGAAAAGCTAGAGCTTCGTTTTCACTGGCCATTTCACACGGAAGCGGATTGCGTACTGACTAAACTCTCTAGGGTCCACCGAGTTTTATATATATATATATATATATATATATATATATATATATATATATATATATAGATATCCTTCGTGCATATCTGTTCCATCTTATGAATAGGTTGGATGACAAATAAACATCACTGTTGACCTTAGAAAGGTTTCAACGGTGGAAATCATTATTACCACTGTTTACTGTGGTGTGGTCCACTTTAAATTTGTATACGGTTAAATTTTGGGATCGACAACTAAAATGATCTGAAAAAATGGATGGACGGTGTGGATATACCACATACGTTCACGTTCACGGTGGGCCGAACAGAGTTTCCTCAGTAAGGTAAGCGCCTACTAAGAAACTCAATACGCAATCCTATTTCACGTCACACGTGATGCAAACCAAAGCTTTCTCCGCGTCCTCTCCCTTCTCTTCCACGTGTCCTAGCATCTCAACTTTTCAAATCGCACGTGGGAAGTGTAGAAAATAATCTTAAATAAATGAGGCACGTGTATGGTGATCTTAGGACATGCTCCCTGACCGTGAGGCCCACTTTAATGTATGTGTTATATATCCACGCCGTCCATCAGCTTTTTCAGGCTCTTTATAAGGCTTGGGTATAAAAAAAATATGCACATCCAAATCTCAAGTGGAACATACAACAAGGATTGAGTGGCCACCGTTAAAAACTTCCCAAGGATCACAAGTTTTAGATCAAGCTGATATTTGTGTTTTTTCGCTCATTTATATTTGTGTGACATTATCAACATGTAATGTGATGGAAAATAAACATTACGCTGGGCCCTAGGAAGTTTTTAATGGTTGGCGTTCAGGGACAGCTGTTTCCTGTGCTGTGGTCGATTTGAGATTTAAATCTGTCTCGATTTTGGAAGAATGCACTAAAATGAGCTGTAAAAATTGATGGACGGTGTAGATATGCAACTCATAGATTAAGGTGGGCCACACGGTGTGGGCAACACCCACTAGCGTGTTACCCAAGGAACACCTAATCGGCTCCCGGTTAGACATACTCTAACCATCTAAGTAAACCTTTTATTTTTTAATAATTAAAGTAGCCTTTTGGCTTCTATTTCATGCCGCTGATTAGAGGGTTAGGATTGTCCAAAGAGGGTGATGTTTTCTACGTCGTCCAGTCAATATCCAGCCTACTAAATTAACGGTTGTCCATGTATGCTACATGTGCTGAGATGAAATGGACGCACCAGATCAGCTCTCAGCCTTTCTTTATCAGGTGGGTCCCAGGCTCTCTTGTTTGGATGTTACTTGTTCCAAATTGAACGGAGAAGAAGTGGTTATGAACAAAGAGTTTTTCTAAGCGCACACGCCTGACGCGTGTGCCAACCTCGAACATTGGTACGAGATCTAATCCGTCCATCAGAGGTGCACCACTATTTAGATGCCCACAGCCAAGAATAAGGTCAGTACATTCTTCAAATGTGCCACAATTTACAGAACAAATTTAAACTGAGGTTTTCATAATCATCCAACAGTTCTTACATTGTGACCCACCTACTGAATGGACCAGATTTAATTTAAGCAGAAAACATCTGCACGGTCAAAACCACCTTATGGACAGATTGGATATTTCACGTGTCATCCATGTTCGCACATGTGGTATGTGGTGCGTGTGCATTAGCAGCCTTGTACCATGAAAAAGTCCATTGTAGTTGGGAGAGGCTTGACTTAGAATGCATTTGTTTGAAAATGAATTCTAACGTGACTAAGTTGAGGGATTGCTTGTTTCCCGGCTGTTTCACTTGCGGTTTGGGCGGTTGGAATTGGAGAAAAAAATGCAAACTCAGACCACGATTCACATTTTCGGAGCAGCCCAAATAGAGTTGCTCGGTCCAAATTCAAATACAGAGTCAATTTGGAATTTTCAATACATTGGGGACCGTTTGGTGCTAATGCAGCTTTTTCTTTATCCACGTGCAACGTGCGGATTGCGTGCTGGGTAACTCTGTAGGGCCCACTGTAATGTATGTGTCTTATCAAAGCCGTCCATCTGTTTTATTAGCTCATTTTAGACCGTGAGCCTGAAATTCAAGCATACCCAAAATTCAAGTGGGCCACACTGCAAGAAAAGGTGTGGATAATGATATCCACCGTTAAAAGTAACCTAGGACCCACAGTCACAGAGACATGGATGATGGGAAAACAAAAATACCAGCGAAGACTTGTATGGCTCCAAAAAGTTTTGGATGATAACCGTTCAAATCTCCCTGTTTCCTGTGGTGTGGACCACTTGCGCTTTAGATATGCTTTAATTTTGAGCTAATGCCCTCCGATGAGTCGGAAGATGGATGAACGGTGTGGATAAAACATATACATGAGGGTGGGGCCCACAGAGTTTACTCAGCACGCAATCCACCTTCATCTACGTGTTCGACCATAAGCAGGATGGCCTGTAAACCTACGTGAAGCACACTATGGTGTTTGTGAGAAATCTACCCTTTTCGTTACTTTTGTGAGCTTATTATGGGGCTGGAGACTAAAATTGAGCAGGATCCAAGACTGGAGTAGGCCGCACTAAAGGAAAAGGTGGGTAGAGAAATTCCAGAGAAATTCCTACCATTGAAACCTCCCTGGGACGACAGTGATGTTTACGTTTCATCAATACAGCTCATAACGTCAAGTCCATGGAATTTAAGCAATGGCTAAATTAGGCCAAGTTTAAAATCCAAGTTTCATGCATTGGTTAAAAAAATCATGCAGGAATGTGTACTCATTCTTGCTGGTTGTAAATAATCACGTAAGGTTTGAACCCGAAGAATTTGGTATACCTCATTTTCATCACATATCATCCTAACTAGCGGTGTATTTCGCATGACATTCTCATAAAAAATTGGCTCTTGCTCAACCATGTTTCTAGATGGTTCAGGAATATCCAAGTATTTTTTAACTTGTTGATGGATTGTGAGCCCATCAACTAAACCTCCTTCACTTAAAACCCTCAATGTATGATCCTTTACTCACTTGGGCATGAACCACACAAAAATCTAATTCTAGCCTAACCTAAATCCTACAATCAAAAAATAGATTAGAAGAACAATTAAGAAGAGGGAAGAAAATATTACCAGTATAGGGGAACTAGAAATAGAAAAACCCTACAAAACATAAAATAAAGTTAGTAATGTAATTAAAAATTATGAAATAACCTTAAAACTAGAAATTGTAAGTTCTTGCATTTGAAGCACACTTAGAGTTGTCAAATTTTGTAAACAAAGTACCTGATTGATTGCAAGTACAATCTAATCTTCTTCGGCATCTCATGAAGATCAACTCAAGATCAGCTCAACATCTCAAGGCTTAAAGACATTGCATAGATTCCAGATTAAGATCTATGTATATGTTAACCATCAGGTGGTATGACCCTAGAAAGACCTTAAGTTAAGTGTTTTTGAATCATGGCCGTAAATATAATATGTATAATGTAAAATCCCTGAAGTTTGGCCAACCCAACTTTAGGTTCGGTCAACCTAACCAAATTCAGCCCACCTGACAAAATTCTACCAAGTATATAACTACATTCAGAAAATTTGTTGCAAGTTTGACCATCCTAACTTTGGGTTCGGCTAGCCGAAATTGACATTGGGCTAGCCTGAAGTATTTTCGGTCAAGTTTCCAACAATGGATTTCTTCGGAATTCAGTGGAATTCAACCAACCGAATTTTGGCTTATGCTAGCCGAAAATTTGATTTATCCTATCCCGCGAAATCCAAGAGCCGTTGGGATGCAATTGTTGGAATCTGGCCAGTCGAAACGATTTTTAGGCTGACTGAATTTCCAAATATTTTGGCTATAAATGAAGGCATTCTCTCATTCATTTCATTAACGAAAATTAAATAAAATCATTCTCAAAGTCAAATAGAAATTCAAGCCCTTCTCAAGCTATTTGTGTGGTAATTCTTATTCTTGTTTAGCTTATTCTATTTTTTTTCTTCTTCTCAAGTTAGCTTTAAATGTATTTAAGAGAGTAATCTAAGCTCTACTTGAGATTTATAGAATTGAATCTGCAGCGGTTAGGGTTTCCTTTATTATTTGAAAATACATTAGATTCCTGTATTCTTTCTTGTTGAACATATACTACTTCATCAAATCCCAAGAAAGAAGATCGTTGTATCAAGCTTCGGTTACATCTTCGAATCGACATTTGAAGCTAAGTACCTTGTATTTATTATTGTTTTATTTGAAATTTTTATAAATAATATGAAAATCTATGTGGGTTTTTTGTGATAAGCTTGTAAAAATCACAAAGGGAGTTTTATTGTGATAGCCCGTGAAAATCACAAGAACTGTATAAGGTTGTTAAAGTGAACTTGCGAAATCCTTGGAATAAGTGAAAGTCAAAATTACGCGGGTAATAATTTTGGGAGTGGAGGAGGTGTGGGTTTAAGCACCGAACCACTATAACCCCTTGTTTATTGTTTGTGATCATTTTATTTGATTATTTGTTTCTTCCTTGTTTGAAAGTTTGATTTCAAAGACGTCATGTAATAAGTTTGTCATGCCTAAAATTCTAGATAAAGGTCATCCTACGAATTATTTGGAATCAAGTTTTCAATTTTTTTTTGTAATTGAGATTATTTGTTTATTTAATTTAAATTATCTCAAAGAATTGGGTAGTGTCCTATTCCTCCCAGGACATCGATAGCTCATCTTTCAAGTGGTATCAGAGCCTAATTTCTCTTTTTTGAAATTTACCTCCGAGAGCTAGATCCAGATCTATAAGATATCAAATTTCGAGACTTTATACATTTTTATGCTACCTCCTTTTGGTGGCTCAAATTATTCATACTAGAAAGCCAGGTCGAGGATCTTCCTCAAATCCATTGATGAAAGTGTGTGGCAAGCCACTGTGACTCAATGAATCCCTTCTATGATGAAGGTAATAGCTGAGAATGAAACCACATTCATGAAAGAAATTGCTTATACTTTTTAGACGACAATTTAGAAAAGTGAAAGTATTGCTAATGCAAAAACTTTAAATGAAATAACTTGAGCTCTATCACCAGATGTGTAACATCCTGGATTTTCACTGTTTTGGAATTCCAAAAATTCTTGAATTTTTTTCGTGTAATTAACTTATAATATCACTTAATGACCATTAGCACTCAATGTTAGTATATACAGGGGTGAAACCGGTAAAGAACCGCACAAGTTAAATTAATCAACTGTAGGAGGCCAACAAATCCGCCCGATCACTTGAACATCAGGTGTAGCCCCATAATTGACTCACATAGGACCCAAATCTAACTAACCCATTGCTAACTAATCAAGACAATCATAACTAAATTGAAGATCTAACCGAGGCCGAAACAAATAAGGCCCGGATCTTAACTAATAGTCCAAATCAACTCCATTACTCTTTTAGCCTAAAACCGATGGTTTAGAGTAATCATAACCAAATTTCTACTTTCACTAGTTATAAATAGGCCACACTATGAACATAGTTAATTCAAACCCTAATCATTGCCCACGAGAAATCTCACTACAAAATTCATTCCAGAAATGCCTCGATTTTCCAAACAAGCTCTAGACCGCTCATTGACAGGCCACTAGTTCCAAAACTATAGAATAATGTCCGTCTTACTGGGCTTGACGTCCATCGCGGGAGTCGGACCTGGGAACGGTCCAGAACCGCTCAACTTGAGCTAAAGGATGAGTGCATGAGAAGTGCAAATACCGTAAAGGAATGAGCTGAAACTTAAGTGAATTGGGTCGTCCACTCTTATGCAAATTTGAGAATTTCAGACCGTTGGTTTACGACCAAACTTTACCCATGGATTAAGGATATTTTCCTGCTCATATCCGTATAGCGGCGGCCTCGATCGACTATCAGTTACCGTTGAACAGACTTTTAATCCTATTTGTTGATCGGCGTATCCAAATGGTGGGCCAATCATATCCATACGTAGATCATCATTAGGGCTAACTATCTTACGGTATAAATAAATGTGTACACCCTATAGTGGGCCCTAGAGCTTAGAAAGACCCTCCCATAGGTCTAGTATAGTAAAAACCTAGCCCTTGGGGCTATTTACACCAAAACTGGCATTATAAAAGGGCCTCATTTGGGCACCCCCTCTCCCCATACGATTTTGCCCTAGAGGAGGAAAGAGAGAAGAGAGAAAAGGGAGAAAGAAGAAAGGAAGAAGAGAGAAAGGGAGAGTGATGGAGAGTGAAGGTGGGCCATAGATCAAAGTGGGCCCATGGGAGTCCGATGCTTGCAACTCCTTACCTCTTCCTCAACGAATCCTCCGCCACGACCGCCCACCGCTTCAGTTGATTGTGTAGGTAAATCCCTCACCCCTTTTTCTTGAAACCCTTGTGTGAGAAAGGGTTTGTATGAGATTCTAACATGCAAGTTCATTGTCTTAGGATTCCGGCCGATCGACGCCGAGTTCGGTGCTTCTAGGTCATTTCCCGAGATCTCAACGATCCATAGGTGCGGACTATTAATCTTAGGTGGCCTAGCACCAATTATATCATGAGTCTAATGATTTTACTTGTTTGGATGAGGCATTTGTAGAATCTAGAGAGACCCTAGGATTTGGGTGTTTGTTTGGGAGATGTATGAAATTGTATGTTTGTTTAGTTTTTCTTATGACCGTGTTTGTGCCTCTCACATGCTCAAGTTTTAGTTGATGATTATTTACTCATGTGTTACGTGATTTTCTCATATGTTGTTGCTTATGACATGTCTGATGCTTTGCCCTTGTGCATTTTGATTCCTTGAGATGAGGGAAGTGTTTCACTTCCTCGCTAACCCACACCTCTCATATGCACTTTGTTTATGATAATGTAACATGCTTGTTAGGAATATCTGAATTGTATGATACGATGTATGCAACATGATACTGTATGCTAGTTGATAACCTTGATGTTGACAAGCTATGAATAATTATCAAACCCTTGGATTGGTCAAGAATATGAGGTGAGAAGGTAGTCTCATTAGTTAGACTACCCTAAGACTAAACCCGCGGATTGGGCGGGTGCGTATGGGCGACAGTAGTTCGGCTACATGGGTCTATTGTACCCGATGTCATTCGTCATGTGCTTACCTGACTCGTACAGTTTAGCCTATTACCAACCAATCTTGATTGATAACCATGTTTGCTCACATATATATGGAACATGAAACACCCTACCACTGTTGCAGCCCACCGATAACCACTTGAAGTTGATCCACTGTCTCGTGAGCCGGGCATGGTGGAATGGGACACTGTGTCCGAGCTATCGGCCTACGCTGGGGTGACGCGCCTCCCCGTAGTGACCGCGAGCGATCACTTCCTCTCGGCACTCCTCATGTGCTTGGAGTTGGGGATGGGGAACCCGATGGGATCAAGGATCGAGGGGTCTCGGCTTCACACATTGGAGAGCCTTGGCCTCGCAACCAGATTAGGGCATTAATATGTAGGGTGTACCAGATTGCCAAACCTGCTGGATGAATGGACTTAACTAAGAACTCGGCTAACACGATCGTATTACATCGCACTAGTTAGGGTGGTGACTCGCAGTCAGGTCGATCTAAGGGAGTGTTGACATACGCGATCGTTAGATGGAGTCGCTCGAGGAAGTTTTGTGGCGAGGGTATGCATCATATCATTCATCATGCATACGCGTTACCAAGATTAGTTTAGTCACTGTGAATGAATGTCTTTCATTAAATTCTTAATATAACTGCTGCTTGTACAACTTAAGACTAATAACACCCACTGAGTTGATCACTCACTCCCACTCTGGGACGGTATTTTAAAACACCAACCAGACTCTACTGTAGCTGCAGGTGACGAGGGGTTCGAGGAGCTCGGCGACGCGAGCCTCGAGGAGGACGACGAGTTCTCCTACTTCCAGTTGATGAGCGGCTCCCCATCGGCCCAGTAGATAGGATTTAGATCGCTAAGATGTGGACTCAGCCTTACTCTTCTTGGATATAACCTTCTTTTTGTGATTTTGTTAGGGCGATGCCTTGTGCGACCCGCTTATATTCCTTTGGACTTGTATATATATATTTACCCTTTTCATTTCAGTAGACTGGTTGTGATTGTGTTGCATGTTCCAAGTAATTCCATGCTGCACAAGTATGATCCAGTATGCTATCATGACCTTCATGGACAGCTATGCAGGGTATAATCAAATTAGAATGATACTTGAAGATGAAGAAGCAACAACATTTAAAACTTCGCTGGGAATTTATTGTTATAAAGTTATGCTCTTCGGTCTAAAAAATGTCGGGGTGACATATCAGAGGGCAATGCAAAATATCTTCTAAGACATGATACACAAGCATGTTGAGTGTTATGTCGATGACTTGGTGGTCAGGTCAGGAGTTCATCAGGAGCATCGCGAACATTTGACATCAGTATTCCTTCGACTAAAAAAGAAACATTTAAAGATGAATCCAGCTAAATGTGCATTTAGAGTGTCTTTGGGTAAATTTCTCGGTTTTGTTGTCCAACATAGGGGCATTGAGATCGATCCAGGGAAAGTCAAAGCCATTCAAAATATGCTACCGCCGACAATATTAAAGGAATTAAAAAGTTTACAAGGAAAACTGGTGTACATTCGCCGTTTCATTTCTAACCTGGCAAGGAGATGTCAGTCATTCTCCCATTTGATGAAGAAAGATGCAGAGTTTGTATGAGACCAAGTCTGTCAGAACGCATTTGATTCGATAAAAGAGTTGTTGAAACAGCCGTCGGTACTAACAACTTCGATAAAAGGAAAGCCACTTATTCTGTATATATCGACAATTGAGAATTCTTTAGGTGCTTTGTTAGCTTAGGTAAATGAAGCTGGGAAAGAAACTGCTCTTTACTATTTAAGTTGAACTCTGATGGGTGCGGAATGCAACTACTCTCCAATCGAGAAAGAATGTCTGGAGCTGATATTTATAGTTCAGAAACTAAGACATTATTGTCTCTCTCATGACCTAACTTTGGTATTGAGAGCAGATCCGATAAAATTTTTGATGACAAGGCCGATGTTATCTGGGAGATTGGCCAAATGAATGTTGTTACTTTCAGAATATACTATTACATATGAGTCGGTGAAAGCGGTAAAAGGACAAGCGGTGGCAGACTTCCTTGCAGCGCACCCTTTGGCGGAATGTGAAGCCATCAGTGATGATTTTCCAGACGAGCAAGTTATGTTGGCTGAGTTACAAAACCCGTGGTAGATGTATTTTGATGGTGCTACTCAAGCATCGGGAGTAGAGGCAGGAGTGATATTCATTACTCCTCAAGGTGACTTGTTACCTTACTTCTTCACGTTGAGTAATATGTGCACAAACAATGAGGCCGAATACAGAGCCCTCATCATTGGAATGGAAATGGCTTAAGAAATGGAGATAAAAATGCTGCATATCTTTGGACATTCTAAATTAATTATAAATCAATTGACTACTGAGTTCGAGGGACGAAAGCAAGAACTTTTGCCATACTGCCGAAAAGCACAATAGCTGTTGTAACAATTCTGTCATGTTGAAATCAAGCACGTGCCGCGGTCTGAAAATGCAAAAGAGGACGCTTTGGCTAGCTTGGCAGCGGCTCTATCCTGCCCAAATTGAAGCCCTCTCCAAGTAACTATAGAAAAAAGGAGATTTTTGTCATCTTTAGAAGTAGTCGATGAAACCGTCGAGACGCTTCCCATATCGTGGTTGGAAATAACAACAGATGATTAGTGTCAACCTTTCATCGATTATCTCAAGTATAACATCTTACCTGAAGATTTAGCACAAAGACAACCGATCAAGCAATGGTCAAGCAGATTTATCATATGCAGCGAAGTATTGTATAAAAAATCTTACAATGGAATACTTCTACGTTGTTTAGACGAACAAGAAGCAGGCCAGATGTTGCAAGAAGCGCACTCTGGAGAATGTGAGTCACATCAAGCTGGTCGGAATTTATTCCATAGAATACACCAAATGAGATATTATTGGCCTACCATGTTCAAAGACGCAATAAATTATACAAAGCGGTGTCATAAATGTCAGATCCACGGAGATGCTATACACGTTCCTCCAGAAGACCTGAATCAATCAACCGCTTCTTGGCCCTTCTCTGCCTGGGGACTCGACGTCATCGATCCTATAAATCCGCCTTCGTCTAAAGGAAAGCAGTATATCTTGGCAGTGACAGATTATTTCTCCAAGTGGACAGAAGCAGTGACATTACACAATGTTAAGGAAAAAGATGTAGTTAATTTCATGCGACAAGCGATAATATATCGCCATGGTATTCCGAAGAAAATTGTTACAAATTATGGCACTCCCTTCAAGAATAGAGGCATGGAAAAGCTGTGTCAGAAATTCAGCATTTATCATTCGTTCTCAACACCTTACTATTCACCGGCCAATGGATTAGCAGAGGCGTTTAAGAAAACAATAGTCAAGATACTAAAGAAAATAGTGACTGGGAATAAGTGTGATTGCGATGAGAAGTTACAAGAAGCATTGTGGGCATATAGAACTACTAACCGGACAGCAACAAAAGCGATACCGTATTCGCTAGTCTATAGTGTAGAAGCCGTGATCTCGATTGAAATGCAAGTTGCATCACTCAGAGTGGCAGTACATCAGTCTATAATAGATGTTGAAAATGCAAAAATAAGGCAGTACATCAGTTTATAACAGATGAGAAACGCCTGGCAGCCCAACAATGGTTATAATCATATCAAGCAAGGATATGGACCGCCTTTGATAAACGAGTTAAATATCATTCTTTTAAGAAAGGGGATATGGTGCTGATGTTGAAAAGACCTATAGTGGTCACCCGTCGAACAGGGGGCAAATTCGAGCCCAAATGGGATGGGTCGTACATAATAAAAGAAGTATACTCCAATGGCGCATACAGAGTTGTGGATCAAGATGGACAAGGTATCAGTATACCGGTCAATGCTCACTTCATCAAGAGATATCGTCCCTGAAGATGCTACTGATTTTGATCCAAAATATTATCAAACATAATGATTCTATATCAAAAGGGGGCAAGAATAAACAAGACCATGTCTATGTATCATCAAATGAATGATTAAAGAAGAAATTTGCGAGCATATCGAAACTATGTATCAACAAGTATTGTGAAAAGAAAGTGACCATCATCATCATCAAGCGAGCTCGGTGAAATTCTGTCGAATTGTATCGTCACCAAGCTGATATATTATGAACAACATAGACGGATCCTCTTGAAGATATTATCAGAAGTTGTAACGTATCAATCTCAATTAGAGATGTCTATCATTCTTGTAGCAACGATGATCACACCTATTATTATCTTTTAAGGTATTTAAGGCAATCTAGCTAAGCCCTAAAAGGGCCAGCTACGCATAAGACCTATCATTTTTGTCATTCGGGCAGCAATGAGAAGCCAGTGGCCCTAAAAAGCCCGTGAAGGCCATCATATGCATACCCATGCGAACAGCTGACGGAGCCAGTGACTAAAATCCTAAAAGGCCAAAAAGTCCTCAACGGCCAGTCACATGTAAGACCGATGCCGTCTGTATAGCTTTCCTACAACGTCACGGGGAACAGAGGAAAATGCCCTCTCGTGAATGGACTCGACCTTACAAACAAAGGAAAAGCGGGCCGTAGTGTGAGCTCTTTGGCCATATTCATAGATAGGTCAACCATGCGTAAGGCCCCCCAGATCTTTGGTTTGATTTCAGTACTAACTTATGAGGAAAGGCTTAAACCTACTCATTGACGGACTGGTGAACCTAAATTTGATACCCCAAAGGTCGCCTTACGAGCTCTGTGAACTCTAGAGAGTTATCGCGGCCAACCCTGTGCGTAATTCCAACCGAGTTCATGGCCCCAGTAGCTTCACTAGGCCCCTCTGATGGATCGCTGTTTGTGAACTCGCCAGGCTGTAGGAAGTCTAGTGAACTCCTAAGAGTTACAGAGACCATCATGTGAGACCCGACTCCACTACTCAAGAGTTTAAAAAACTGCGTGGGCTCCACTACTCAAGAGCTTAAATTGTGTGTAACTGACTAAATTAAAACTTAACACCGCCAATTAAAAGAAGATCATATAGGAAATCCCGCACTAACAAGCATAAAATATTGGTGTTTGATAATTAGTTCTTCATCAAATATCATGTTAAGATTGTATAAATGAATATGCTTGAAATGAAAAAGTACATATGCAAGAATACATAATACTGGGATGATGTGAGAATGTACGAACATATATATATATTCATCTGAAAAATGCCAAAATATGTTGATTGATTGATGAAATGACATAAATCACAAGATTTCACATATTGAATGCGTTCCTTCTAAAGTAAATGAAATCACAATTACATTAAGTTAAATCAAGATATCCAATGTTTGAAATCTTTTTACTCTGAAGTTAAATGTTTCAGAATATGTTTACTCTTCTGAAGAGGACAAGTCTTCAATGATAATATGTTTGTCCTTTTGAGGTGGATGACGATGCTTTGGCATCTCCTGCATTTCCGATGATAAAGTGGAATAATATCGTAATATCTATAAAGGCGGAGGAGGGTATAACTGTAGTGAATCATCATTCTGATGAGTATTCATCAGAGGAGTGCCAAAAGCTATCCATCCTTCAAAGGCATCAGCAAGCTTTGCTTCATGAACATCATTTTCTAAAGAGATCCTTATACTAAGTTGGTCTGGAAAGGGAGGAGGGTTAGTCTCTTCAAAGTAGCCAATGTCCTGGTCTTTCTGATAATCTCTAAGGAAAGGAGGATGAATCCACATGACATGATCTACTGGAAGATAATTATTTACTAAGTAATGTTGGTGAACCCACCATCGCATCCAGCAGTAAGAAGTGCTAATTGGATAATTATAGTCAGGAATTACGAAGTGCGATCCAGTCCGAATGATCAAGAGCTGCTTCCATATCAGGGCTCAATTATACGACCCAATGCCATAGCTTCTCATTGCTCTTATAACAATGTCACGAGTCTCAGGTACGACTTGATTAAAGCCAAATTGGTGAGCAAACTGATTAGGGTAGTACTTTTCGCGCCAGAATATGCTACCTTCTCTCCATGGAAGAGTATTAGATATGATAGAAACAAGGAAGGAATGCTCATCAAATGAGATAGAATCATTATCAATCGCATCTACATCTTTAGGATAGTTAAATAATGGAAAGTGGTGAAAATCAATGGGATCACTGCTTTTTAGTCTCCTAGAAATCCATCCAGTTGATTCCTTGATCATGTCCCTTAATTGAAAATGCTGAAGAGGAAGTCGATGGGGGTTCGAGTATGCCCTTCCGGAGTCAGCGAATGTCCAAGGAAAGTATACTCCTAGCCAACCTATGAAGAAATCCCAAGGAGCACAGACTGGAAAGGCTTCAGGGACAGGATCTTAAAAGCCAAAAATAACATCTCCGAAGGCGCGATAGAGAGAGCACAAAACTGGAGGACTAGCGAATACTTCTGGCCATCCGCCATTGCTCCTACGACCACAAAGAATGAGGGCTTAATAGTGTCTGCTTGATTAGGATCAGGGAATATCACTAAGCTTAACCAGTAAGCAAGAAAGGCGGTTAATTCACAAGAAGGATTGTATTCTGCAGAATGTTCTATTTTCTTACGAATGTCCTTGAGTTCTGACTGGTTGTGGCCTACAAAGCTGTCAAGATATAGATATAATTCTTCAACAAAATGTGTTTGAGAATGGGATTAATGAAAATAGAAGAAAAGAGGAAAGAAGTATACCGCAAATTTTGAGAAAAGTAAACTAGCCATTCAAGAGAAGTGATGCGATCAGGATGAGGGAACGTGACCAGTGCACTGAAAAGTTCAAGGGTCATTCTAGAAATTTTAGATACGCCTCCTCTCACAGATGCAGAAGCAAGCTCTTCATTGGAGGGTATATACACATCGAAGATATTACCCATAATGGGAAGACCTGCTATACAAAATAAATCCCATAAAGTGATGCTCATTTTACCTAGGGGAAGATAAAATGAATTAGTGATTGGAAACCAATGATTAAGAAAGCATCTGAGGATAATAGTATCTGCATGAAAGTGTTCCAATGTGGCTATAATTACGTCAGAAAGCAAAATCTGCTCCAGTATAGCCAAATGTCTTCAAACGACAACGCGAGCCTAAGCATTGTAAAAATCACGGATAGGTAGCAGGCCTGTGATTGTGAATCTCCCTATACTCCAAGGCAATTTCTCAAGAAAGAAGAGTTGCTGAGCTGTTTCAAAATAGTGGAAAGGAGAAGGATGCTGAGGATCATAGTGAGGACGCAAAAATCTCATTTTGTGAATCCCATCCGCTCTTTGACAGAGCCCGTTCTCTCCCAAATATCCTGTCAAGATTCTCGGCTCTATCATAACCCAGTCATCTATTGAGACAAAGGTATTCTGCCGGTCAAATGGTTCGCTATGTAAGATAGACCAGTGATGTGGTAAATTGACAGGAATAATGGTTCGATCATTAGCGAAAGAGTTATGGAGATCCAGAGTTTTTTTCATTTATCTCCACATGTTTTCAAGAATAATGGAGAGGTTGCTTCAGTCTAGAAGTAGACGAATGATTCTTTCTTCTAGAAGAGGAAGCTCTAGAACAAGCCATAATAAAAAGGGGGATGAAGGACTTGAAGGTTTGAAGATATTTGAAGAAAGTTCACAGAAGGCAAAAAATTCTCCAAAGCTCTGATTGCGCGATACCGCGCAAACAATGTCAGATGCACAGGACAACGCAGAAGCTGGAAAGTATTGCACTAATAGAAGACTATTGCGCGGGTCCGTGCAAAATTAAAATCGTTGCGCAGGGGAGAATCGTCAAGACGGAGGTTTGCTACAGTAGGTGAAAAGTGAAGAATGATTGAAGGGTTGGGGTATTTATAGGGTGTACGGTCGAGTGCAGTACGTAGGTCTCAGTTGCACGGACCTGTGCAAACCCTTTCATAATAGAGAAGTTGATCATTTTCTTTAGTTTTTGGGGAAACAAAGAAAGGATCAAGAGGGAATCTGTTGAGGCATAAAAAATGATAGAAGGATTGAAGCAAAAGAAGATTGGAAAGTAAGATACTAGAAAGACAAACGAAAGGAGAAAGAGAAGTGACTTTGAGGTTGTTTGCGTGGATCCGTGCAAACAATATCAGTTGCGTGGGTTCACACAAACAATATTAGTTGTGCAGGTTCGCGCAACCCAAAGATCAGTTGCGCGGGTTGAGCAACTAGTTTTAGGAAAAGATTCCTTTGAACGACTAAAATTGATACAAGGTGAGTCCCATGGTGCCAAAATCGAGGTATCACACATGCGAGGGCCCCCTCCCCTCCTTCATTTGGAGGGATTGAAGATTTTGGAGAGGGAGCAGAGTAAGGAAGAAGACCGAAGGTGAGGAAGAGAAGCTTCGGTGGCTTGCGCGGACCCGCGCTCCGTGCAAACCATATCGGTTGCACGGGTCCGCACAACTAGACTGCCTTGCAGTCTATGAAGCTAAAGAGCCAATATGCTGCCGAAATGTTTAAGTCCCCAAATTTCTTCTGTTCAAGCTTCAAGAGGATAAACCAATAGAAGAGATATTCGAGTCACATTGCTCTTAAACAGATGATCAAATCAAGAGTCGAAATGCTGCCAGATTTGACATCTGACTTGAATATTTGAACTTGGCCAATTTGTATATTCTAAATAATCTATCTTAGAATCAAGGGATGTTTGAGGATGTAACTGAACTCAATATTAATAAAATGTGATGATTATCTTCAAATACTCTCTCTTTGTTATATTTAAATAAGATGATATCCCAAACCAAATGCATTTGTTTCTCGTTCAAAACAACTGTCACAAGGAAGGACCACTTTCCTTTGCCCTTTATTGATCAAATCTTGGAAAGGCTAGCTACTCATTCCTATTATTGTTTCCTTGATGGATATTCGGGCTACAATCAGATAGAGATAGCCCCTGAAGTTTAGGAAAAGATCACATTCACATGTCCCTTTGGCCCATTTGCTTACCGAAGTATGCCATTTGGATTGTGTAATGCCCCTTCCACTTTTCAGCGATGCATGATGAGTATTTTTTCTGACATGGTGGGGCAATATTTAGAGGTCTTCATGGATGACTTCTCTGTCTTTGGTCCATCCTTCAGCGATTGTTTGGAGAATCTTAAATGTGTGTTGAAGCGATTTGAGGAAATGAATTTGGTACTAAATTGAGAGAAGTGTCATTTCATGGTTCGTAAGGGGGTTGTCCTCGGACATATCATCTCGTCCAAAGGAATTAAGGTAGATAAGGCTAAGATTGATCTTATCTCTAACTTGCCTGCACCCAAGGACATACGAGATGTGCGATCCTTTTTAGGACACGCCGGATTTTACAGAAGATTCATAAAGGACTTTAGCCACCTCTCTCATCCTTTATGCAATCTACTTCAGAAGGATGTACCATATGAGTGGACTGAGCAATACCAGGAAGCTTTTTCTAAGCTTAAGGGCATGTTAACCACTACACCTATCATGCAGCCACCCGACTCGAGCATTCCTTTTAAAATTATGTGTGATGCATCCGATTATGCTCTTGGGGTAGTGTTAGGCCAGAGAAAAGAGAAGAAACCCTATGTTATACACTATGCAAGTAGAAATCTAAATCCTACCCAAGTAAATTACTCAACTAGGAGAAGCAACTCTTAGCTGTAGTATTCTCTTTAGATAAATTTAGGTCCTAATTTATCGGATCCAAGATCATCATCTACATAGATCATGCGGCGCTCAAGTATCTTCTTTCTAAGAATGATGCTAAACCATGCTTGATAAAATGTATCCTCTTACTCTACGAATTTGATTTGTAAATAAAAGATAAGAAAGGAGTAGAGAACGTAGTGGCTGACCATCTTTCCCGCCTTGACCTCTCTGATTCCCTTGAGACGACGAATATAAATGACATGTTCCCTGCTGAACAATTGTTTAAAGTCTCTCATTCACCTTGGTTTGCTCATATTGCTAATTATCTTGCCACAGGTTTCACGCTAACACATTGGACTGCGCAAGATAAGAAGAAACTCTTCACCGAGGTACGCGAATTCTTCTGGGATGATCCGTATTTATTTAAATATTGCCTATAACAAATCTTAAGGAGATGTGTGCCAGACAATAAAGACCAAAGTGTCATCTCCTTCTGTCATTCTCAGGCCTATGGTGGTCACTTTTCTGCTAAAAAGACCACGACCAAAATTCTGCAGTGCGGCTTTTACTGGTCCACTATGTTCAAGGACATTCATGACTTTTGCAAAGCTTGTGAGCGTTGTCAGAAATTGGGAGCATTGTTCCATCGAAATATGATACCTCTGAACCCCATTCTAATCATTGAAGCATTTGATTGCTGGGGCATCAATTTCATGGGACCATTCTCTCAATCTTTTGAAAATTTGTATATTTTACTAGTGGCAGACTATGACACAAAATGGGTCGAAGCGATCCCGTGCTGGAATAATGATCATCAAATAGTCATTAAGTTTTTAAAAGAGAACATCTTTTCCCAGTTCGGAACCCCTCGGGCCATCATTAGTGATGGAGGTTCACATTTTTGTAATAAGCCATTTGCAAACTTAATGAAGAAATATGGCATCTCCCACAAAATGAGCACTCCGTACCACAAACAAGTGGGCAAGCTAAAATTTTCAATAGGAAAATTAAACATATTTTGAAAAAAACGGTTAACCCTGATTGTAAGGACTGGTAAATCCGATTGACCGATGCTTTATGGGCTTACCTACTACATTTAAGACTCCTATTGGAATGTCTCCCTTTAGACTTGTCTATGGGAAGGCTTGCCACTTACTTGTGAAGTTGGAATATAAGGCCTACTGGGCGATTAAAAATATGAACTTCAATTTGGATAACGCTGGCTCGTTGCGCAAACTTCAATTGAATGAACTTGAGAAAATTTAGAACGATGCATACGAGAACTCGAGAATTTACAAGGACAAAATGAAGGTGTTTCATGACCAACACTGTAACAGCCCGGATTTTTTCCAACCCGGAATTAGACGTCCTTAGGCGATGGGTCAATCCTAACACAGGTTTAACTTCTCAAACACTTAATTAAAGCCTCAAATCCCTTTTCAAACCATTTCCTTCACAAATCCCACCTTTCACCACCTTGATCTTTCAATTTTTTAAAGTACTTTCATCCTAGACACTATCTTAAACTAGCTAAGTAGTATAACTTAGATCACTTTATATACAAACTAAAAGGACTAAGTACCACCTCAGACAGAAATTACTCAGGACTAAATCCTTTAGAAATTAGGCGAGAATTAGCCAGTGTTAAACTAGTGTGCCTGTGAAATTAGTAATAATCACTTTAAATACGATCTGCAAGACCCAAAACTTGTAGAATCATTGACGCTAGGTTACTCTAAAATCTAGGATCAATCTCATTACTCGGTTGCTCTCGGGATAATCTTGAAACTCCGTATCAGATCTGGACCGCACATCGAGAGTCCGAACCCTACGAAGTTAAGGACTTAGGACCGCCTCGCTGGGCTTGACAACCATCTCGGAAATCAAATCTAGATAGTGTTCCAGCGCTATTCACTTGAGCTCGGAGTGAAGAGTGTGAGAAATGAAAAATTATTTCAAAATAAAATATCTTGAATAGTAATCTGGCACCTCTCGCTTGCGGATCAGTTTTAAGCAACCAGACCGTCAGAATCACACTAAATTACACCCTTGGATCAGGAGAAATTTCATACACATTTACATGTACTCCGAATCTCTGATCGAGATCCGCTGACCGTTGAACTGAAACTAGTCTGCCACGCGTGATCTGGAATCCCGACCGAAACAAAAACTTAATAGAACGTAAATCCAGCGTTAGTGAGCTTAAGTCTGACCTTTGGCTCAAGGAGGCTCGCCAGAAGTCCTCCGTTGAGCTGAAACTGACCCGTGTTGGTTATAACCTAAGTATACTTTGGCCTGGAGTCTATTTCGGTGAGTTTTTAGACTATATAAGGACCTTAAACCCTCTCTCATTGCAGCCATACGAATTTGAGAGAAACCCTAGAGAGAGAAGAGAGAAAAGAGAGAGAAAGTGTGGGAGTTGTGAGAGATCCTTTCTACCACTTTTCCCTGCCGCTCCACGAGCTCCACCGCTTCGTTCTCATCGCTTTCCCGGCGATTCCAGCCCCATTTTTAGGTAAGAAACCCTAACCCTAATCTGATTTGGGGCTTGGGTGGTTGTAGGTTATGAAATAACTAACCTATTTCGTTCTATAGGTTGCCAAACTGCCGAATACGGAAGCTTAGCAAACCTATCGACTCCGTTACGATTCTACGACAAAAGGTGCGGACTTTAGGTGTATAGGTTATGGTTTTCAACGCTTTCAATGTAAAATAATGATAGATTCATGATCTGTATGTAATTGCACATGTACAAAGTGTTGTCCGTTTTCCGTTTCGATTAAAGATGAAAAATATGGAATTCTACATACTCTAGGTAATTGTAGAAAGTACCGTATACGTACAAATTTTGGAAATGTGTTTGACATGATTAATTGTTGTATGAATATATTATATGTGGATAAATTACTTGTTTGGCGAAAGGACTCGCCCTATACATGTTTTGCTCATATACACTATGTATGTTGAAATTGTGTATTCTAGAAAGTACCGTATACGTATAAATCTTGGAGATGTGTTTGCCATGATTATTTGCTGTATGAATATACTATATATGGATAAAATACTTGCTTGGCGAAAGGTTAGCCCTAATACTTGTTTTGCTAACATACATCATGTATGTTGTAATAGTGTATTCTAAGTGTTTGTGAAAATGACTGAATGAGTATAGAATTCTCATTCGTGCTCGCCATGACTAATTGTCATGGATTCATGATTGTTGTATTGGCGATACCCCTTTGACGAAAGGATTTGCCCTAAATCACGCCACGGCCAATATACACTGTATATGCTAAATTGTGTTGCCCAAGTGTTTGTGGAAATGACTGAATGAATATGGAACTTGGATTCCTACTTGCCATAACTATCCGTCGTGGGTGTATGCGTGTTATGATTGGGGTAACTCCCTAGTGAAAGGATTTGACCTTATACCTATGTGATCAACATATGTCATGTATGTTGGTGTATGTAGTCTAAGTGTTTGTTACAAAGTTTGAATGTGTAGTAGTTAGTAAATTGTAATGTATAAGGGTGTTGAGATATGATTCTCAACTCTTTTAATTATGTGTATGATTTCCTTGGATAGTTGTGTGATTAGGAATTGAATATGTACAAACTCATGCTTGTGTTGTGCTTCATAACATGCTCAACTGATTTTATGATTTTATCTATGTAATGCATATGTTTAAATTCATATTTACGTTGTATGATCCGTCATGGGTGATGGGGGAGTGGAGCAACGATTCCGTGCAACAGCCCTAGCAGCCCTAAACGGATAATACCAGACTTGATTGTATGATTTGAATCTTGATCCATTACTGTTTTATCTATCTGCAATTGATTGTGTTTGAGGCTATATTTATAGTCCAGACAATCGGTAATGAAAATGAATGCGTGGTTGAGATTCATTTGTCACGTGAGATGTGTTCGACGAACCCGAGTCGTACTTCGGTTGGCGATAGTGGTTGGCCACGCGAAGTGCTTATGCACTTCATGTCGTTCAACTTGTTGTGCGCTCGAGCTAGCCGAGCTTGTCAGGCAACCCGATCTGTCTTATGTATGTTCACCATGTTTGGATGCTACTGCTTGAACCTAGGGTACCAAACTTACTAGTGGAATCCCTTTTAACCATGGTACCTCGATCCGCTAAGACTCATGAGCCGGGCATGGTGGTATGGGACACCGTGGTCGAACTGTCGGCCTACGCTGGGGCCACGTGCCTCCCCGTAGTGACCAGTGAGCAACCAAACTCGTGAGCCGATTATGGTGGTATGGGATACTATATTCGTGCTGTCGGCCTACATTGATAAGGTGATGGGGGAGTGGTGCAATGAATGCGAGCAACAGCCCTGGCAGCCCTTTATAGTGACCTCGAGCATAGTCTGGAATCGCGGTGAACCTTAGAGTTTTGCCGCTGTGTATGTAGTATGAACTAAGCCTGTTTCTGTATAGTGATGAATCGTTAAAGAGGTGATGGGGGAGTGGTGTAACCTTTGTGCGTAACAGCCCTGGCAGCCTTTGCAGTGACCTAGAAAATACACCATCGTCTGAGATTAACTAGGACTGACGACCCTAGAATGGATCATGTTTGGGAATGATACAAGGGAGGTACCTTAGTTTTCCAATCCTGCTATTTGAAATGGACTAATAATAACTCGGTAATCATGTTCATCATGCATTACATATGCCTGGAAGATGTGGAGCACTGAGGGATGAAAGCATGCTGCGAACGTGAGATGGTGTCACACGAGGGAGGGTGTGGTGAGGGCATACATCATGACTGCATCCATACTTGCATTAATAAGAGTAGTTAAGAGTGTTTGATTGTACTGCTTTATCATTACTACTTGACTGAGTCGATAACATGTTAACCTATGCTTTATTGTTCCACTGAGTTAGCTACTCACTCCCATGTTACGGGACGGTATTGTACACACCAACCAGATTTGTTGAGTTTTATGTGATGGCGATACTTATGAAGCAAAGCCGGACTACTATGATGTTGAGGTGGAGCTCTCCTACATGTAGCTCTCTGACAGGTCTATGAAGACCTGGTATTGTATTGACGGGGCTATGGTACTTGGAATAGAAGACATTACACTTACACATTTGGTATATTTTAGAAATGTACTTGAATTTTGTTAACCTAGTAATGTTATCACACTCTGGAGACTCACCACAATTTTTATATATTTTATATATCTATCACAGTCTTCCGCTTGCTAATTCACTATCTCTGGAGTATGATATTCTGTTTTGGCTTAATCTCACTCATGTTCAATGCACTAATACAGACAACATTCAAACATCATTATCTATATTGCATAAGTGATGTTCTGGAAACTCGAGAGTTGAGTTACTACTCGGCCCTCGATTTTTTGGGATGTTACAAACACATTCTTTGGAAATCATTCACACCAGGTCAGAAGGTTCTTTTATACAATTTTCGATTACATATCTTTCCAGGTAAACTCAGATCTCGTTGGACCGGCCCTTTCACTGTTACTAATGTCTATCCTCATGGGGCCGTTGAGATTTAGAATCTAAATAATGACAATGATTTCAAAGTGAATGGACATCGTTTAAAGCCATTTGTTGAAAAATTTGATTCAGAAGACATGTCACTACCTCTGATTGACCTTGTTTACCAGGATTAACCTCCTAGTCTGACGGAGGTATAGGCAGATTTATTTATTTTCATATGATTTAAGATTAGGATAGTTTGCTTTCCGCTATTTAGGATAGTTTGCTTTCTGTTGGTTTAATTCTTGTACTAACCCATCTTCACACTGAGACCATTGAAAAAGCCTCAAAATTCCTTCATCAGGTATTACCTTTCCATCACTTCCCTTCTCTTTTCATTGCCTCTTATGTATTACATGCTTATTTCTTTTACATTGAGGACAATGTAGATTTTTCGATTGGGAATGGGGGATTAGGTGAACTAATTAGTGTTTTCTTAGTTTTGAGCAAATTTTTAAAAATTTTCAATGTTTCAAGTTGAAATCTGTTTGGGAAGAGATGAATTGGGTACTTCAGAATGTGTTGTGTATGATAAAAATAGAGATTGAATTTTGGATTGTTGGTGTTTGATCAACTAAGTAATCTATCAACTAAGTTCTTGCGTTAAATTGATTAAGAGATAGTTTGAATATCATGTTAATCTAAATCACAAGATACATTTAATTTGTCTTCTGTAAGACATGCTAGAAGTTCTAATTGTTAGTATGTGAATCATTGATAGATGGTGAGAATCGAGTCTAGAGAATTTTATCCACTTGAAAAGAAGAAAAGAACCAGTTAAAAAAATAGGAGATTGACAAAGAGGTTATGAAAAAGAATAAAAAGAATGAAAATTATGAAAAATAATGCAAAAATAAAAAGAATGAATAAAAAATTGACCGTCGATATAAAATTAATGACTAGAAAAAGAAGGAAAATGGGATAAGTTTGGAATCAATACTTGAGTTTCAAACTGATCTTGAAGTGATGAGTATGGCTAATATGATGAACTAATAGTATTCATACAGGAAGTAAGTTGATTTTCACAGAGCACATTGAAAAACTTGATATGCAAATTATGCTTGATTTAATGGACAAAGAATTTACTTGATTGGTTGCTTGTGTGGTTCGACTTTAAGTTTTCAAAACCCCATGTTTGTATCTTAATTGTACCTATTCATATTGAGTGCACAAAAGATTGTTTTTCTAGAGAGGTTTTGAACATTAAGCATTGAGATTTATTTCACGCATACTTTGCTTGGGACTAGTAAAATGTTGGTTGGGGATTGTGTTGAGGGTCAAATATTGCATCCCCCATTTATATCTTGGTTTTATGAACATGATAATGTTTAATGTTTTATTTTACTCATATTTATTTTGTAAGGTAAATTTAAGAGCTTGGATTGAAAAGGGTGCTAAAAGTATGGATTTAATGTTTAAGAATTACCAAGGCAAGGGATAAATCTTAGGAGACAAAGATTGAAGAATTCACATGCCAAAGATCTAAGAAAACTAAGTGAGGAATGAAGAGAATCAAAGATTTGAAGTGAAGAAAAGAAATTCTGAAATCGTCCTGAAAAAGCATATTTTGAAACTCTGGGTCATTCTATGAAATTACGTAGAGTGAAGTCTATTTTGAAAAATTGCATAGAGTGAAGTCTATTTTAGCAAACTGTGTAAATTTAAGGCGGTTTCTAGAGTTTTCCAATTATGTGAGAAAGTAGGAGTTCCACAACTATAAATAGGACTCCTTAGGATGTTCCTAGGCATCTTCTAGGGTTTAAGAAGTGGAGCAAAAGGGTGGAGAAGCCATCATCAAGAGTTTTTCTTATTTTTCCTCAGTTGTTTCCATATTTTTCTTAAGAGATTTTGGTCCAATCATGTCTATGGTTGGCTATACCTCTTAGCTAGGGGTAAGAGGTAAAGCTTGTAGCATGATGAGATGTTTTTATAGCTTTGATTCATGTTTACGTTGAACTTACTTTGATTCTATTTTGATATTTAAGGAATACTTTCAATTTTTAATGATTTATTGTGACTTAAATTTCAGTAGATCTGTAATAGCTTTGAGTATCTTCTTTTCCTGTTTTGAGATTATAGGATTGGTAAATCCTGATGTTTGTCATCGTCTCATGGGCATGGTTTGGTGATGGAATCCTTGCCAATTATCATAATTCTCCTCTTTTGAGTGTTAGGTCAAAGGATGTTCAAATTTGATCTTAATTGCTATATCTTCCAATTGGATAGGATAGGACTCCAATTCCACTTGTGTTACTTGAATTAAGTAAGGAATCACCCTAATTGCTACATGGGGATCCTTTGAAACCCTAGGTCCTACCTTTGAATTCTTAATGTTTCTAATTACATACTTCACAATTACTCTATTTTATTCCATATTTAGATTTAGATCTTTTTCTAGTTCTAGTTCTAGTTCTTTTCAGAATACGTATAAGTTTATCCCTGTGGATTCGACCTCGTTCTGACAAGTTATTACTACATTGTGACCCTACAATTGGGGTTGTGAACAGATACAATGAAGGTTGATGAGTTAGTTAGATCTCTTTAAACTTATGAACTGAATTTCAAAGCTCATAAGAACAAGTCCATTGCTCTCAAATCCTCTAAATATAAATCCAAAGATATAAACATAAATTTTGATATTGTTGAAAATGAAGATGATATGGCTATGTACGCAAAGAAATTTTATAGAATTTTCAAGAATAAAAATAGAACATATTTTCAAAAACCATTTAACAAAAGAAAAAGAAACTCAAATATTTGAAAATCAAAATCTAAAGACTCCCAATACTTCAACTGTTATGAATTTGGGCATCTTACTTCAAAATGTCCTAAAAATGATAAATCTAGAAGAAAAGTCATGATTGCTACTTGGGATGAATCATCATAATCTAAATCTAATTCAGAAACTGATGAATTATACTAGGAAACTGTAAAAGATCTGAAAGCTTTTATGACTATAGCCAGAATCACTTCTTCAGATGATTGTGAAACTTCTGATTATAATACTTCTGGAAGTGACTCTGAAAATGAAGATGATCTTCAAGTTGCATATGATTCCCTATACAGAGAAAGTTAAATTGGATTTAAGTATGAAAATTTCTGAATTACAAAATCTTAAATCTGAAAATGAAAAATGAAAAATTGAAGTTTCCTCCCTTCAGAGTTCAAAGGATACTTGGAAATATACCCAAATGGGATCAGAAACTTAAAAATTTGTTAACTTCATCTCGCCAATGTGGTGACAAATCAAGATTGGGTTATATTAAAGATAATATTCTAAATATAAGGATTCTACTCCTATATTTGTGAAAGGAGAATCCTTAAACTCTAAAGCAGAAACTCTAAAAGAATTAAACTGTAAAAAGAATAACTTCAAAAATGAAAAAAAAACTTTCAAGAAGCCTCTAATGTAAAAACTTGTGCCAACAACCACAAATATCAAAGGAGAAATTATAGAAGTCCTCCTCTTGCTGATAAAATTGTGGACTTGCTTAATGAGTTGTTGAAATCCAACTTTGGTAAGAATGGAGTAAACAGAAATAAGAGAAATTACTCCCAAATACAACGAAAGGTAAGAGACCCTCTTAAACTTAAAACTGTAATGAAATGGGTTTCAAAGGTTAAGTATCTTGTTATCTACATATCTTTCAAAGAAAATAGTCATTCAAGATGGTACCTGGATAGTGGATGTTATAGACATAAGATAGGTGATAAAGCTATTCTATCAAACATCAACCAAATCGATGGGGGCGGCTTAGTTACATTCGAAGATGGTAGCAAGTACAAGATCATTGCCAAAGGTAATGTACAACTTTCCAATCTACCTATCTTCGAGAATGTTTTATATGTTGAAGGCTTAAAACATAATCTACTGAGCATATCTCAAATATGTGATAATAATTATAGTGTAAAAACTTCAGATCATGTATGTGAGATAATTAATAATAAAGGACATGTGATATTAAATGGTCGCATAACGTCTGAAAATTGCTATATAATTGATGATTCTTGCTCAATTAATCATTCATGCTACATGGTCCAAACGAATAAGACTGAACTATGAAATCAATGTCTTGGACATGTAAACTATAAAGATTTATATAAATAGAGCAAAAGAGATCACTCGTGTGGCTTAACTAAATTAAAAAGGATAGAAAACAAAGTATATGATGCCTTTCAAATAGGCAAGCAAATTAGTAGTCACAAGAAAGTGAACTCCTTAGCAACTAGACCTTTTGAACCACTCCACATGGATTTAGTTGGACCAATTAGAATGGAGAATAGAGGTGGGAAGAAATATTTTTTAATCATAGTTGATGACTACACTAGATATTCGTGGGTAGCCTTCTTAAGAGAAAAGTTGGATGCTTTTGACGAAGTCAAAAGGCTAATTAAATGCATCCAGACTGAAAAAGAATTATTTGTGATCATGGAACTGAATTTGAAAATAACAATTTTGAGAAATCTATAATGATCATGGTATATACATGAATTTGCTGCACCAAAAACACCTCAAAGAAATAGAGTTGTTGAAGGAAAAATATAGTTTTACAAGAAATGGCTAGTGTGATGCTAAATAGCATGAAATTACCTAAATATTTATGGGCTGAAGCTGTAAATACTACATGCTATATAATAACTGAGTTTATATAAGTGCAGCTAAAAATAAAACAGATTATGAATTATGGTTTGATAAAAAACCTTCTGTACAATATTTCTGTACTTTTAGAAGAAAATGCTTTATTTTACGTGATCGATAAAATTTAAGTAAATTTGAAGAAAAAAGTGATGAGAGAATATTTCTAGGATATGCTTTAAACTGTAGAGCATATCATGTTTTAAACAAAAGAACTGGGGTGATTTAAGAATCAATTAATATTGTTATTGATGAGCAACTGATCACACCCAGACTTGACCAAGATGATGGTGATAATGATATCACCGTGATGAATCAATATGAACCATCATTTAAATCAGATTATACTAAATTAAGGTTAGTCAAAGACCATCCGACTGATTAAATACTTGACAACCCTTATACTGGTGTTCAAATCAGAAGACAGCTAAAAAATTTGTTCAATCATTTTTGCTTCACTTCCCATATTGAACCAGCTAATGTACATGAGGTACTAGCTAATGAAAGTTGGATCATGGCTATGGAAGACGAACTAAATCAGTTTGTAAGAAATGATGTATGGTATCTTATTCCTATACCTTTTGATAAATATGTAATTGGAACCAAATGGATTTTTAAAAATAAATCTGATGAACTAAGTAACATTATCAGAAACAATGCACGACTGGTTGTGCAGGGTTACACTCAAATTGAAGGTGTTGGTTATGATGAAACCTTTGTGCCAATTGCGTGTCTTGAATATATCAGATTATTTATTTTCATTGTTTGCTACAAAATTTTTTAAATATATCAAATGGATGTTAAAAGTGATTTTCTAAAAGGTGATTTAAATAGAAAGTTTACATTAAATAACTAAAGAATTTTAAAGATCCCAAACTTTCTAATAACGTATACCGTCTTAAAAATGCACTATATGGTTTAAAACAAGGCCCTAGAGCATGGTATAAAATATTGACTAAATTTTTACTTAGTTATAATTTTCTAATGGGTAGTGCTGACAAAACTGTGTTTGTCAAAAAATATAACGATGATATCTTAATCATTCAGATATATGTTGATGATATTCTACTTGCACTGATTTTTCTTCTAAGTTTGCAGATCTGATGAAATCAAAGTTCGAAATGAGTATGGTTGGTGAGCTAAATTACTTTCTTAGACTTCAAGTCAAATAGCTTAATGACATAATATTCATCTCCTAGACCAAATATGCACTAAACTTATTAAAGATGTTTGGATTTGAAAAAGGTAAGATTTTAATACTCCTATGAGTACAACACTCAAATTATCAAATGATGAATTAGGTAAAATTGTTGAATCTCGACTTTATCGCAACATGATTGATAGTTTACTTTATATAACTGCCAGTATACCTGATATTTCTTTTAGTTTCGACATCTATGCTAGATATCAATCTGACATTAAAGAATCTCATTTATTCACTGTTAAATGAATAATCAGATATGTTGCGAGTACTGCTAACTTAGGTTTGTGGTATCCACATGATACGTCTGTACAAATAGCAGGATACACTAATGCAGACTGGGTAAGTAATGTTGATGATAGAAAATCTACAAGTGGTGGATGTTTCTATATTGAAAATTATCTTGTATCATGGATGAGCAAGAAACAAAATTCTATATCATTATCCACTGCAGAAGTAGAATACATTGCTGACGAGAATGCTTGCACTTAGCTAATGTGAATGAAATGTATGTTAGCTGATGATGAAATTGTTTAAAATACAATGAATTTATATTGTGATAACACAAGTTTTATAAATATATCAAAAAATCTTATTCAACATTCTCGTACAAAATATATTGACATACGATATCATTATATACGAGAATTAGTTGAAGATAAGACTATTATGTTCAAACAAAGAAGCAGCTTGTATATTTCCTGATAAAGCCACTTGACAGTGTCACATTCTCTAATTTAAAGCATGATATTGGATTATGTGTTATTAAATTATGATAATTTTGTTTTTGCTTTTGTTTTTGCATTTATTTTATTGTTGCATGAGAATAAATTGTGAATGAATAGAAATGAAAAATAAAAAAATAGAATAAAAATAATTTGTGCATTAATATAGATGACATTTTTGATAAATTAGAAGCTTTTGAAGATGCGACTGATTTTGACTATCACCCTTCTCAATTTCATGATAGGTTGCAACTTTAGAGAAGAAAGTGGATACTTTGCAAGTATCTCAAGAATCATTACCTCAAACTCAGAAACAAAACATGAAAGTACATTAAAAAAAAATAAAATACTTTCATTGATTTAGTCAGGTTTTGAAAATTAATGATCCTGAGATGCCTACTCCATCCTCTTTTTTATCAAAATAATATTGCATCTATTATGATCTGTAATAAATTTAAATGATTCGATGTGATTATTGTTGATAAACTATTTCCTACAGTGTTTTCTACTTTATAATTAATACATTTATCTTATATTTATAACGTTGTTTTGCTCTTCTATTCCTTCTCTTTTTCTTTTTTCTTTTACTTCATCTTCCTTTGTCAACTTGTGACAAAAAGGGGGAGAAGGTGCTTGAAATACACACACACACACACACACACACACGTGTGTATGTGTGTGATATATATTAGAAGGTGATAAGATGAATGATATGCTTAAAAGATTGGATTTTTTTTATGTGTACATTTGTTTAGATGGAAAACATCTTTGTATAAATTCTCAAGAAGAGCTATAGGTGATATACTATAGTTCTTAGGGGAGTTGCAGGTGATATAATACAGGAGGTGTATAGATGTCTTTTAAACCAAAGCTTCAAATTGATAGATAAGTCCATGAGATGTTTAATGTATGTTTGTATGATATGATGTGTATGATTGTATGTGTTTTTTCACGAAATTGATAAAGGAGGAGGTTGTAAGTGCTTGTATTTAAAGCACACTTAGAGTTGTCAAATTTTGTAAACAAAGTACTAGATTGATCACAAGTACATTCCTGCCTTCTTCAGCATCTCATGAAGATCAACTCAAAATCGGCTCAAAATCTCAAAACTTAAAGACATCGCATGGTTTCAAGATTAAGATCTCTGTATATGTAAACCATCGGGTGTATGACCCTAGAAAGACACTAGGTTAGGTGTTTTTAAATCATGGCCATAAATATAATATGTATAATATAAAAGCACTGAAGTTCGACCAACCCGACTTCAGGTTCGACCAACCTAACCAAATTCAGCCAACCTGACAAAATTCGGCCAAGTATACAATGACATTCGAAGAATCTGTTGCAAGTTCGTCCAGCCCAACTTTGGGTTCGGCCAACCGAACTTGACATTGGGCCAGCCTGAAGTATTTTCAGTCAAGTTTCCAATAATGGATTTCTTTAGAATTTAGTGGGATTCGGCTAGACGGACCCTGTAGTCGGCCAGCCAAATTGGAGATTCAGCCAACCGAATTTTGGCGTGGGCTAGCCGAAGTTTTTATTTATCCTATCCTGTGAAATCTAAGAGCCGTTGGAACGCAATAGTTAGAATCCAACCAACAGAACCAATTTTTTGTTTTACCGAATTTTTAAATCTTTTGACTATAATAGAGGCCGACTCTCATTCATTTCATCAACAAAAATTAGAGAAAATCATTCTCAAAATCAAAGAGAAAGTCAGGCCCCTCCTCAAGCTATTTGTGTGGTAATTCTTATTTTCGTTTAGCTTATTCTATTCTCTTTCTTAAGTTATCTTTAAATGTATTTAAGAGAGTAATCTCTACTCTACTTGAGATTTAGAGAATAAAATCTACAATAGTTATGGTTTCTTGTATTCTTTAAAAATACATTAGATCCCTGTATTCTTTCTGGTTGAACATATACTACTTCATCAAATCCCAAGAAAGAAGATCGTTGCATCAAATTTCGGTTACATCTTCAAATCAGCAGTTGAAGAAAAATACCTTGTATTTTTTTATTATTTTATTTGGGTTTTTCAGAGATAGCACGAAAATCTCTGTGGATGGTTTTGTGATAAGCCTGTAAAAATCACAAAGGGGGTTTTGCTGTGATAGCCCGTGAAAATCACAAGAACTGTATAAGATTATTAAGGTGAACCTACAAAAACCTTGAATTAATGAAAGCTAAAATTACAAGGGTAGTAATTTTGGGAGTGGAGTAGCTGTGGGTTTAAGCATCGAACCACTATAACCCCTGTGCATTGGTTGTGAATGTTTTATTTAATTATTTGTGTCTTTCTTATTTGAAAGTTTGATTTCAAAGACATCATGAAATAAGGTTGTCCTGCCTAAAATTATAGGTGAAGGTTGTCCTACGAATTATTTGGAATTAAGGGTTCAATTCTTTGTGTAATTGAAATTATTTGTTTATTTATTCCGCATTATTTCGAAGAATTGGGTATTGTCCTATTCCCTCCATCTAGGACATTAATAGCTCATCTTTATGAAATTCTAAAAATTAAAATCCTAGAACACACAAACCTTATGTTAGAACAAACATTTAGGAACTAAACTCTAATATACACCTAATGCATTCTTACGCAATGCAATCCCTGGAAATGGCACCAAAAACTTGTTACAACCTAGGGGCTCAAATGTAGTGTTGGAATGAAGTAATAACTCAGTGAAACCGAGATCGTTCCATGGGGATGTACGTGGTCGTGAACACAATTAGAACTATGCTACTTCTATAATTGATAATTCAACGAATAATTAAGGGGTAAAAATAATAATTACAAAACACTAAAGATAAAGGGATCCACTTCTAGCAGTCACAATGTATAATTCATTAATTCACCTTTTATAACTCAATTGAAATTAAATTCTAATCCGTTCTAATCGGAAGATAATTATATTAAACCAATCACAAACATCCAACAAGGTATGGTTTCAATTGAATCGATTCTTTTATGAAGCACTTGTGCATCAATTACAGGAAATTCAATCTTATATTGTGCCCAAAGTTTATAGTAGATCAATAAACTTTACAAATTGATTCTTTCTCTAATTAGGCTAAGCAATTGTTAAATTAAAGCATCCATTGTAACCTAGGTTCACAATGAATCCAGAAATTAAAAACTCAAAGACTTAAAAGTAAATTCAAACCAATTTCAATTAAATATTCATAATTCAAATCCAAAGTACGAATCAAAATGAACTAGAACATTATAATAAACTAGAAGCTTCACCCCTTTCCCCTTAACTAAGAGATTAGCATGACATAGCTATCTCAAAAAACAAAAGAAAAACAAAAACTATTAGAATCTAGAAGGAAATTGAGGCGAGAGGGCGTTGTCAGCGCTCCACCTGAGCCTTCTCCCTCTCTCTAAACCCTTGAGGATCCCTAAGAATGCCTAAAACAATTCCTTATATAGATAAGAGGCTTGCACTTCCAAACCGAGTTAAAAATTTCACAAAACTTATGCAGTCATTGCCTTCGTCAATAGGTGCTTTGATAGGATCGAGATCTATCGAGGACTTTTCGATGAAATCAAAGGATTGCTAGAGGGCATCAAAGAATGTATGAAAATTGTCCAATAATGAACTTCAACTTCCTGGAGTTTCTCAAGGGAATCAAAGGGCCTTCGATGTGATCCAAGAATCACAATTTTTAGTCCAACAAGCTTTCTGAAAATTTTCAAATTACTCGATCCAATCGAGTTCCAATGAAAACCTCTTGAAGGACCGTCGATGGGATCAAAGTCATATCTACAAGTGCTAAACTTCTTCAATTCTCTTCAACACAATTGATCTTCCATTCTCCACTTTTGTACTTGGTTTCCTCGGACGTTTGGCGCTTGAAATCTTCAACTTTTATATTCGGTTCTCCAATTCTTCATTACCTTTGAACTTGATCTATTTTGGGGTTTTAAATTGTCACTTTAAGTATGGATTCCATTTAGACCTCAAAATCTCATCGTATGTAGAAAACATATCTAATTAGATTGATTAAACACCTAAATGCATGGAAAACTAATGCATATGAGATGATAAATATGCAAAATTTAAGTCTCAACACAAAGCACAACCTTGCTCCTCAATTAGAGAAGATGGCTTGAGCTCTTCGATCCACACCCTATTCCTAAGACCTTCTCTATGAACCTATGGGTGGAAAGTTTGAAATAGGGGAGAACTCCACCCTTTTCTCTATGATGTCCTTGCGTAGTCTTCAATGCTTCTTACTTAGAATATGTGGGAGGGTAGTCTTAGAGAGAGCGGAGCACTTCACCTTTTCTCTAGGTCTTCCTCACGAGGTCTTCAAGGCTTGGTGTTTTTGTTCAGGTGTGTTATAAATGAGAGTGGAAAGGGATATTTATAGTTGAAGGTGATGAAATTTTGATTATTTTAGAGTATGTAAGGGGTACAATGGAATGTGGCTTATTGTGATTACTTCTTAGAATCTCTTGGACACATTGCATCTTCTTATTGGTTAGTTGAGGAGCTTTGCTTGGTAAATTGGGTGGAGGTTAAGGGTAAAATGATTTCCTTTTAATGACTCAGTAATAAGGGTAGGAAATGACTTGTAATAAGGGGACGCATGATAGCAAATTAAAAAATAGAAGAAGTAATGTCATAAAAAATGAAAATTTAATTTTTGCTTTTGATCTTTAATCAAATCCTGACATTTGATTAATTGGTCATGGATAATGGGGATACCTGCAAGTTTCTGGAGGAGAGAATGTGCTAGTGAAATTATTTATTCTATAATGAGATAGCCAATCTGGCCTTATTTGCGGTTTGAATGGCTTAATTTAAGCTTTGGGTTGATTAACATTAAATTGAGGATATTTTAGGATGGACTTATACGAACTTATACGAACTAGGATTAGGGGTGTGGGTCTTGGGTTTTTATGTAAAAAGTGATTATTTTGATGGGCACAATTGACTATTCCATTACCAAATGAGCCACCTACAACATCATTTAGTGGTTAAGACGAACTCTCACTTAGTTTATGCACAACCTTAATAAAAAATGGTAATTCTTAGCACTAGATTTTCATGGTTTTAATGATAAATGGGGTAGTGATCTAAATATATCAATATAAGAATTACATTATTTATAATTATCTACCATAAAAAATAATGAAAAATAATGATAATCTTACCAATGGAATCGATCCAATTATCAGCGTTGACAACCACCGTCGACAATGGATCAATTATCAACCTTGATCATCACCATTAATAATGGATCTTACACTAATGAGTGGATCCAATCATTAGTGAATCTATGATCAATGTGATGGATGGGTCATTCACAAAGATGTACGCACACATGCAATTATAATGCATGGCCGTGTGCAATCATAATTAAAAAAATTTATATTACATTGGTTCCTAAAATTTAGGCATCTTAAAAAAAAATTTGGCCCATTTATGTTAGTAGGATATGATTATAATAACAAAATCTATTAAATATCTCTAAAATTTTATTATTTAATTACCTTATTTTAATCCATATATCAATCATCATCATTCCAAGAGATCTAAACCATTGATTACAAAAATAGTTCGCATCATTGGAAAAATCTTCCTTAAAATCCCGTAACCATGTCCCAAATTAGCCCATAAATTTTCAATTAAGGCCTTTAACTAGATTCACTTAATCTTTACTTAAGAAGAGACTTGGGCCAACAATTCAGCCTACTAATTTCATACATAAATGTGGGGCCCACTAACATTTTTCAAATACCCATGAATACATTAATTCGGGCCCCACATTATGGCATGAAAAATAATTGTTTAATGGTGTCAAAAAAACCATTAAAAAAATTCATTGTGTTAATGGTCCTAAGCCCAACTTTGGGCACATAATGTTGAGAGGGCCTTGAATAACAATTAATGTTGATCGTGGGCTATGCCATGTGGGGACCACTAATTATAATGCCCCTAGGATGGAAAAAATGATAAAAATACTCTCGAATTAGAGCCTAAATTAGGGTAGGCATATTAAGTCATAACCTAAGTCCATTAAACAAGCTCATTTCCCTTCTTACTCACTTATTTCACTCCCTTAGGGTTTCATAAAATCCATCACCATAACCAAGACTAGGTGGCTACAATGGGTGCTGTCAATGTTGCTAGCAAGGTGTGGAGAGTAGGCGCCGTGGCTATTGTTGATAGTCATGAGGACATGGAGAAGAAAAAGAGGAGAGAGGGAGAGAAGGATAGAAAAGAGAAGAGGGCTAGGTGAGAAGTACGATGTTGCGGTGGTGGGCCGCAGTTGTCATTGTCATTGTCGATAGTAGTCAATTGCCCTCCATTTTCCCTACTTTTTATTTTATCTTTTAAATATATTTTTTTCTATCTCCTTTCCATTTTCATTTCTCATTAGCTAATAGTTATATAAGTCGAAACATTTTGGCCATCTCAATGAAAGAAAAATAGTAGGTCACGTTTTAGTTAGAAAAGAGGAATATAATGATGATCGATATATAAAAAAAGGTATTAAAATAAATAACTTTTCAAATATTAAAAAGGCACTCACCTAGTAGTGTTGATTTATTTCACATAAATTGGAGACTGTCAAGGTGCTCTAATACCACTTAGAGACACTTGATGGGTAGGCACATAGGTCTAATGGTATTTACATGATCTTAAGGATCTACAAACAAAATTGAAGATAAACAACCTAGTGAAAGTGAAAGTCGACGTTCAGGAAGGAAGGAAAACCGTACATGTCGGCTTCCTCTAGCAAGTCGTAGTAGTTCTCTTTCGGCTAGCGGTAACAGGCGCAATTGACTACTAGGGTCCTACCATAGTGTCCGGAGAACCAGGCTTGCTTAGCTTACCAAGCTAGCTTACTATGCTAAGCGTAAAGGAATTTTTTGTTAATTGCACACATAAGCTTCAAAACGTATGTGCGCGCTAGTGCCTTAACAATACAATATATATAGTCGTTTTGAAGCAAGCAAGCTTCAAAATGCATTGTAAAACTGCTTTTCAATTTCTGATCATCGCAACTTCATCATCACAAAACAGGATAGTCTCATCCGTAAACTGAGGATGAGATACTTGAAGATTGCTACGATCCACACTGAACCCCGTCAACAGACCTTCAACTTTTGCCTTTTCAATCATCCACCTCGGCAATAATCACAAACAAAAAAGGTGAGAGTGGATCCCCTTGCCTTAATCCCCGAGAGTCATTATCGTGGAATTCGTCATCAAGATGGATCGCCCTTACACGGTCAACGAACTCATACTAATGCACGGACTTTTTGCTAGAAAATTCAGAAATGAAAGAAGGCTACTAAAAGCTGTTGGTACTTGTCTGTTCAATCACACTGATAGCTTCAATAGTTCATTGAAATTCTTTTTCATTTTTTTTCTTGGTCTTTCACCAGTTACTAATCATGTATACGTATTGTAGGCATCCATCACCACTCAACTAGTGGTTCGGCTTTTATGTTTACAAACCAAAGTTCTAGCACACGAAAGTCTCCTTCATAGTTTTAATTCCTAAGAAGGATGGTGCTAATTGTGTTAGGGATTTCTGTTGCGCAGCACGCCAACAACGCAGTGAGCCTAGATCCAATCTAAGGCCTCACCCACAAACGATAGACAGGAAGAAATATAAACTAGAAATAGATCAAAGCAATCCAAAACAAACCACAAGACAAGATATACGTGGAAAAACCCCAAACTAGGGTAAAAAACCACGGATGCAAAATTCCACTATGAAGAGAAACGAAGATTACAAGGCAATATACTAACCTCTCCCTTGGAAGTATAGAGAAAATCCTTTGGCCACACCTCAGAATAATTTCCTAAAATTCACCTTAACCTAGAAGAGCCCTAGGGACCCCAATTTATAGTTTTGACAACTTTCCTTTTCGCATCCCAGTTGCGAAAGGACTTGCGACACGAAATCCGCAAAACTCCTTTCGCATCCCAGTTACGAAAGGACTTGCGACACGAAATCCGCGAAACTCCTTTCGCATCCCAGTTGCGAAAGACTTGCGACACGAAATCCGCGCAACCTCGACTGGTTGTGGGCGGCCCCAGATGTGGCTCCACTTCTCAACAATCTCCCACTTTGAGACACATGTCCATAAACCTTTGTCTTCTTCATCCGAAGTGCACCACCTTCCCGTCTTCAAGCATAAAGACCAATCAAAGCTGAACAGAGCTTCAGCTTCTCCCTTGTGATCGCCTTAGTCAGCATATCCACGGGATTCTCACTTGTATGAATCTTCTCCAGAGCAATCGATCCATCTTCCAGTAACGAACGTATGAAGTGATATCTGATGGCAATATGCTTGGTCCTTGAATGAAATGATGAATTCTTAGGCAAGTGTATTGCACTCTGACTGTCACTATACAGCTTACAATCTGCTTGCTTCTTACCCAACTCTTCCATAAAACCTTGCATCCACACCATCTCCTTGCATGCTTTTGTAGCCACAACATATTCTGCTTCTGTTATACTGATAAATACTATCTTTTGTAACTGAGAGACCCAACTGACTGCAGCACTACCCAGAGTAAAAACATAACCTGTAGTGCTTCTTCTGCTGTCGATATCTCCTGCCAAATCTGAATCCACGTAGCCTTGTAACTTGATTTTCGATCCACCATAACACAGCCCTACGTCCTTAGTACCTACCAAGTACCTAAGGATCCACTTCACAGCTTCCCAATGTTCCTTCCCGGGGTTGTTCATGAACCTGCTAACAACTCCCACTGCTTGAGCAATGTCTGGCCTCGTGCTCACCATAGCATACATGAGACTCCCAATAGCTGACGCATATGGGACTTTAGTCATGTAGTCCTGTTCCTCCTGCGTCTTTACACCTTGCTCCTTAGATAGCTTGAAGTGGTTGGCTAATGGAGTGTTAACCGGCTTAGCACCTCCCATATTGAATCGATCAAGTACCTTGGCTATGTACTCTGCCTGTGACAAAACTAATTTCTTATTTTCCCTGTCACGCTTTATTCTCATGCCTAGGATTTGTTTTGCAGCTCCTAAATCCTTCATGGCAAATTCTCTAGACAATTGTCTTTTGAGATCTGAGATGTCCTTCATGCTTGAGCCAGCCACAAGCATATCATCAATGTACAAAAGAAGGATGATGTATGACGTATCAAACTTCTTCAAGTAACAACAGTGGTCTGCATGACATCTCCTAAAACCGTTTTCCGATATGAAACTATCGAACTTCTTGTACCACTGCCTCGGGGCCTGCTTCAGGCCATATAGACTCTTCTTCAGTCTGCACACCTTGTTCTCATTACTTGGTGCCACGTATCCTGTCGGCTGATGCATATATATCTCTTCTTCAAGGTCCCCATGAAGAAAGGCTGTCTTAACATCTAGCTGTTCTAGATGTAAGTCCTCTGAAGCCACTATACTCAAGACCATGCGAATCGTAGACATTTTCACTACCGGTGAAAATATTTCAATGAAATCGATACCTGCCTTTTGTTGAAACCCTTCACAACCAATCTGGCCTTGTACCGTTTCGAACCATCGTGCTCCTCCTTCAGTCTGTAAACCCACTTGTTATGAAGAGCTTTCTTACCCTTGGGTAGAGTGACTAGCTCCCATGTACGATTAGACTCAAGAGAGTCCATCTCATCATCCATGGCCTGCTCCCACTTAACCCGTATATCTGACTGTAACGCCTCTTCAAAATACTCTGGCTCACCATTATCCGTCAGTAGTAGATAATGTAAGGAGGGTGAGTATCGGACCGTGGGTCTCCTCTCCCGAGTAGACCTCCTCACAACCGGTGTATGCGGCTCTGCCTCATCCTGTGGTGTTGTAACACCCATGTCCGGTAACTCTTCCAACTCTACGAATTCCTTTTTCTCGGCCTTATTTTCTTGCACACTGTCCTTATGCATCACTTTTTCATTAAAGACTACGTCCTTGCTTCTGATGATTTTTCTGTTTTCTCCATCCCAGAACCTGTAGCCAAAATCATGCTGCCCATAGCCTATAAACGTGCACCTCTTGGACTTCGCATCTAGCTTGTTTCTGTGCTCTGCATCAATGTGAACATATGAAGTATAACCGAACACTCTCAGATGTGCAAGGTTCACTTCATTCCCAGTCCACGTTTCTTCTGGTAGCCCACCATCCAATGGTGCTGAGGGACTTCTATTGATGAGATATGCGGCAGTATTCACAGCATCTGCCCAAAAGGTCTTGGGCAACCCTGCATGTAACCTCATGCTCCTGGCGCGCTCAAGGATGGTCCTGTTAATGCGCTCAGCCACACCATTCTGCTGTGGTGTCCCTGGAATCGTTTTCTGATGTTTGATTCCATTTGTTGCACAATACTCCTCAAACCTCTTATCACAATACTCTCCCCCATTGTCAGATCTGAGACACTTTACTGTTTTACCTGTCTCATTTTCTACCATAACTTTTCACTTCTTAAATACATCAAATACATCAGATTTATGTTTTAAGAGGTAGACCCATAGTTTTCTACTAGCATCATCAATAAAGGTAACAAAATAACGTGAGCCACCAAGAGATAATACCTGTGCCGGTCCCCACACATCAGTGTGTACAAGCTCCAACAGATGTGTCTTTGGAGCGCGTCCCGTCTTCTTGAAGCTTACCCTCTTCTGCTTGCCATACACGCAGTCCTCGCAGAATTTCAAATCAATAGACTTCAGCCCTGGTAGCTTTCCTTTTGACAATAACACTTTCATCCCTTTCTCACTCATATGTCCCAGCCTCTGATGTTATAATTGCCCATTCACTCCAGTTGATGCGACTGCGAGTGAACTATACGATCCTGAAGTCATATACAAAGTACCTTCCTTTTTGCCTCGAGATTTTACCAAGGCACCTTTTGTGATCTTCCAAGAGTTACTGGTGAATGTCGTCACATAACCGGTATCGGTCAACTGTCCCACTGAGATCAGATTACGTTTCAAACTTGGTACATGTCTGACATCCTTCAATTTCAAGACCGTTCCGTCTTTCTGATTTACATGAACATCCCCCTTTCCAACAATATTGCACGGCTCATCATCACCCAGGTAGACTCTCCCAAAGTCACCTGACACATAATCACGCAGAACTTCCTTACACGAAGTAGCATGAAACGAAGCACCCGAGTCTATAACCCAAGACTCATTCCTCGCATCAAGAGACAAGATCAACGCCTCTGTGTCGCTCTCCTTAGACAGATTCACTGAATCCTTCCCTCCTTGAGAGCTTCCTTCTTATTTTTTGAGCGCCCTGCAATCACGTTTCATGTGCCCCTTCTTGCCGCAATGCCAACACCCGTCTTTGTCTTTCGGTCCCTTGGACTTATTCCTTGACTTAGAACGCCCGTGTTTATTGCCTCCTTTGTTCAGCGATCTTCCTCTTCCTTCAACGTTTAGAGCATTCCCTGATTCCCCTGAAACTCCTGATGCCTTCCTTCTAGATTCTTCGCTGAGAATTAGACCGGCCACATCATCAAATTTCAGCTTTGTCGATCCTGAAGAATTGCTCACAGCAATCACCAAACCATCCCAACTGTCTGGCAATCTGGATAAGATCAATAACGCCCTGACCTCATCCTCAAAAGCAATGCCAACGGATTCCAACTGGCTCGTGACTGTATTGAACTCGTTTAGATGTTCAGCCACGCTCCCACTATCTGACATCTTCATGTTGAATAGTTGTTTCATAAGATAAACCTTGTTGGATGCTGAGGGCTTTTCATACATGGTGGCTAGGGCTTCCATTAATTCTTTTGTCGTTTTTACCTTGGATATATTGAAGGCGACGCTCTTAGACAGAGAGAGTCGGATCGTTCTTAAAGCCTTCCTATCCAGTAAAAACCATTCATCATCTATCAACTTTTCTGGTTTCTTTTCTTTTCCTCCTAGAGGAATATAGAGGTCCTTCTGATACAGATAATCCTCCATCTGCATCTTCCAGAAGGCAAAGTTTGAACCATCAAACTTCTCAATTCTAGTTTTCCCATCTTCTGCCATCGCTCCCAATAGAATTAAACCAATAGCTCTGATACCAGTTGTTGCGCAGCACGCCAACAACGCAGTGAGCCTAGATCCAATCTAAGGCCTCACCCACAAACGATAGACAGGAAGAAATATAAACTAGAAATAGATCAAAGCAATCCAAAACAAACCACAAGACAAGATATATGTGGAAAAACCGCAAACTAAGGTAAAAAACCAAGGATGCAAAATTCCACTATGAAGAGAAACGAAGATTACAAGGCAATATACTAACCTCTCCCTTGGAAGTACAGAGAAAATCCTTTGCCCACACCTCAGAATAATTTCCTAAAATTCACCTTAACCTAGAATAGCCCTAGGGACCCCAATTTATAATTTTGGCAACTTCCCTTTTCGCATCCGAGTTGCGAAAGGACTTACGACACGAAATCCGCGAAACTCCTTTCGCTTCCCAGTTGCGAAAGGACTTGCGACACGAAATCCGCGCAACCTCGACTGGTCGTGAGCGGCCCCAGATGTGGCTCCACTTCTCAACAATTTCTGCCCAATCAACTTAGTGGTTAGCTTATATAAGATCTTGTTTAAGGCACTGGCCCAATGTCTGCAAAGGGTCCTACCGTCTATTATTTTTGAGTCGCAGGGAGCTGAAAAATGTATGCATAGCTATTACTTGCTAGCTTCAAAGCCTATTAGTAAAACGCGCTAGCGTGCACAGTAGTTTTGAAGCCCAGATCAACAAGTTCGACAAGAGCCACCGCACCCTTCCTCTTAAGGGTCTTTTGTTGCCCCATTCGGTTATTCCTAATTGTTAGTGCCCTTGCTATTAGAGGCTTCTTCCTCCTCATTTCTATACTCCTTGGAGAAGAAGGACATGGGGCATAATGAGACTGGAACACGATAAATACATTTTTTTTTTACCTCGTGTCATAGCCAAGATTGAATCGCTATAGAAGAGCAAGGTCCGTGATGAGTTAATCGCGGAATTAGAGCCCGCAACTATTATGGGACTGGAAAGGATCTAATAACCCCTTTGATTCTATGGTTATGATAATCATTGAAAACAATTAATGATTTAGATTGTATATAGGCAACTTAATGGATAATGGATTCTCTTGTCATGATTACTCTCTGGATTTTTTTTTTCTTTAGGAAATCTTTTAAATAGGATGCCTTTACGGAGGGAATGCCTCTCCTTTTATAGATGGAAGAATAAAAATGATTAGAAGGAATTTATATTGCACAAAGCTAATCCCTAGTACATTCGATCTCTCTCATTTATCATAATCTCTCTCATTTGAATTTGAATATTGAGAGAACATGATTGAAAATGGGAGAGCCAACCGGGAATGTTTCAAGTATTAATTGTGTAAGATCCGACCACTAGTGGTTGCTCATAAATATGCCCCTCGAACCCATATCCAAAGCAATGATTAGGCTTTTCCTAGCATAATCAGTAGGGGTTGCAAAACTTGGCCTAACCGGCTAACCCGAATTGGACCTAATCCAGAAAGTCAGGGTTCAAGTCGACCAATTTCCATATGGGTTGGGATTGGGTTTTGTTTCGTCAACCTGAAATTCATCTAGTTTGGTTTTGGTTTTCCGGCATGACCCAATGAGGAAAAAAAAAAATGTGATCCTCTCATTGCATCATTGTGTGTGTGTGTGTGTATATATATATATATATATATTCACACACACACGCACTACACATTATAATATATAATATATTATGTTTAAAAAAATCTTAAACTTGACTATGATTATTGTAATTTGGTTATAGTAAGAGTTTGATTTTATATTAATCGTATTTAATCAACGGGTTGAGGCTGGGTTGGACCATTCTACTCCAAATCCATTGCTTTTCAAATTTTCTAGCCATCAATTATCATACTACAATTATCCAATCAACATGATCTTAAAAAGATTGGGAATCAACACTGTGACTGCATGATGGACAGTCCATATCAATGATTTTTCTTTTCTAGTACAATCAATATGAAATGTCAATTTTTCTAATTATTGATTGGATGATAAATATCATTTGATCAAAGTGATCATTACGATGGATGGGCAATCAAATGTGTGCCATAAATGATGAACATGCAAGATCACTGGTCTGATCTATTCCATCATAATCCATTTGAATAATCCCATTGATCAAATGGTTAGAATCACTCCATCAACATTAATGTTTAAGATGTATGGACAATCCAAGTTGATCATGTGATGACGACCCAGATGAGTGATATGACCTTTTTCTTACAGAATCAATCTGAATTGTCCACTTTCAAACCATTGATTGAATGTTTGGCTGTTAGGATAGACCGGTCAAAGTGATTTCGAGAGGTGTCGGCAGTAGATAGTGGACCCCATTTTACAAACCATCTTGAAGTTGACAAGTGATTTTCATGGTTTGGTAACCGTTGGTCTGTTGATTCCAGTGACCAATATCATGCTTTTTTAAGTTGACTGTGGAACTCTTGCTATATTTCTCTTTTTAACCATCTAAGTGTAGGAGCAAACCAAAAACGGTTATGATTAAGATACTCTCAGCCAGGTGGTTTTGGCACATAAGCCGTAAAGGGTGGGACACAACGGACCAATGGTCTGGTCTACAGAACAAGTGGTCCCATTTGTCTGAAGTCAAAACCCGTGCTCGGTCAAAGAGCCGACTAGGATTAATTCATGCACATGCATATATGATATTTGACTTGAATGGGGTTGGTAGTGCATTTCAAAACTGTTACAGCTAATTTCCAGATTGCGGCCTTGAGAAGTCCCCTCGTGCATATTGCCTAACTTGGTAAAGTTGAGAATTGTGGGCTCGCGCAGCATGTTTATCACATCAAACCCGTTCAACGTATGAAACCCAAACTCACGTGGTGATGTAGCCGATTAAATCGAAATCGGATTGCGTACTGAGGTACTCAGTGCACTCTTATCGTACTGAGTAAACTCGGTTGGGCCCCCCTTGAATGTATGTGGTCTATCCACCCTGTCCATCCATTTTTCCGTCTAATTTAAGCGGTTGATACCAAAATTGAAGCATATCCAACGATAAGTGAATCATACCGCAAGAAACAATGAGGATAATGATTTCCACAAATTGAAACCTTTCTAGGCCCCACAGTGATGTTCATTTGTCATCCAACCTGTTCATAATATCATACAAACATGGATGAACGGAAAACACAAATATAAGCTTGATTCAAAACTTTTGTAGCCCCCAAGAATTTTTCAACAGTAGAAGTTCAATTCAACTGTTTCTGTGGTGTGGTTAATTTGAGCATAGTATATACTTAAAATTTAGGCTCAAGCTTAAAATTATCTGGGAAACTAGATGGATCAAAGTGGATAGAATACACAAATCATGGTGGACCTTGCAGAGTTTACTCAGTACGCTAAGTGTAGTGACTTACTCACTATGCAATCCGCTGCCGATTAAAGCATCAAATGGGCTTAGAGGTGGGCATGTCTGACCCGATCCGGTGGATCCGACCTGTTCCGAACTGAACCGACTGCCTGGATCGGTGCGGATCAAGTGTGTCCATCTGGATCCGATTATTTTTCGGGTCGGGTTTAGATAGTAGTCAATCTGAACCGATCCGATCCGAAAACTTGATCTGAAACGATCTGGACTGATCCGACATGACCCGATCTGGAGCTGGGCTATATAGAGAAATCCATCATATGCCTCGTCACTTCGGTCGAGCATGGGTGGGGGCATCTCAGAAGCGGGTATGGGAGGTAGGCCCGGGAAATGTACAGGGGTGTCTTTGAGGATTTTGAAGCTGGCAGAGGTGAGGCGGTGAACGGTGGGCAAATGGATAAAGAAGGCAAGGATAAAAATGCCGGAGGTAAAGAAGAAGTAGGTAGGGAAATGGAAAGAAGCGCCGGAGGTGAAGAAGAAGTAAGTGAAGAAGAAGAAGTAGGTAGGGAGAGGGGAAGCGGATTGGCTGGTGTACCTCACACCAGCTATATAGCTACTGTAGGTACGTGTCGTGCAAAGATGAGCACTGATGCTTCTCGAGCTCCGAGTTGTACGAACGGTTCAAGATAACGTTGCCTATCCTTTGAGACAATGGTCCATGAAGGTGGGCCCATCAGATTAACCGTCTAGATTACCGAACTTTCTGTCTAGTAGGTAAAAAGTGAGGAAACGAGGGTAATATCTAATTGGACAACCATGCATTGTGGACGATCCTAACCATTTATCCCATTGAAATTGGACCGTTGTTCTTTTTTTATCCACTTTATGTTGACCATCCATTTTTCGTATTTACCAATCGGATAGGTCCCATAGTCCGATCATCCTAATCTTTTCATATGGCTCACAGAACAATGGTCCTGATTACCATGTGGCACATACACTGCAGAGATGTTTTGAACGGCTCATAATAATTCATGTTGATTTTTCACAGAAAGGCTGGATACTTTCATGGGAGAATTGATGGCAGTACGATTGATGTGAACCAGAATCGTCTACAAGATTATAAAACCTCTAGTACCCATAGTGTGAAACACCCTAGCTCTGTGGGTCCCACCATGATGTATATGTCAAATCAACTCCGTTCGTCAGGTGAGGTCCCATATTTTCATTGTATATATGCACAAAAGATCAGGCCTGTAAAAATCTCAAGAGGGCCACATAGATGGAAAGATACAAACCATGGTAACTCCCAGGTGTGGCCCACCTACATTTTGGATTAGGAAGACTTTTGTATTCTCTCTTCGGTCACCTAATGAATGGGTTTGATGAAAGATACGCACTAAGGTGCCCCCACACACAAACCTATGGTTGGCGTCCCATCGCATTGTTGCCTGTCGTATGGCCCACCTAAGTTGATGATCTGACTGGTTTTTAGTCGCAGAACTTAGCATCAAGGAGATTACCTGATGGATGGAGTGGATTTTACAAAAACAACATGGTGGGCCACATACAGCTCGAGTGTTTTATGCGCTGAGGAGGACAGGTGTTGGATTGGATTTACGAGGTACTAGTCTCGTGGTGCCACACAGCCCAACATGGCATTGTGAATGACTGGAGCCATCAATGAGTGAGATGGAAACCTAACAAGCATTAATACTTAGGGGGAGCGTGGTACTTCATACGCATGCAGCTCAAGGTTGTGCTGGAGATCAAAGTTACAACCAACCAACATCTATGGCCCCACCATGATGTATGTTTTGTATCCACGCCGTCCATCCATCTAGAGAGATCATTTTAGGATAATACCCAAAGAATGAATCACATCCAAAGCTCTAGTGGACCTCACCATGGAAAACAGTGGAGCGAGTGACACCACCACAGAAAACAGATCCGAACCTTGCCCAATCTGATTCGGCTCGGTTTTCCTGACCGAGTCGGACTCGGATCGGTTCAGGCCAACAGGAGTTCAGATCGGTTCGAGTCAGATGACTCAGACTCGGTTTCAGATCAGTCCAAGTTCGGGTTGGGCTATATAAAATTCGGACTGAGTCGAGTTAGACCCAATCCAATCCGACTCGGTCTGATACCCAGTTCTAAATGGGCTGCGTGTTAATTTCCATGTTTTTGGGGTGGTGTGCGGGCATGGACTTCTGGAAAAGCCTTTAGTAGGAAGTTCCTGTGCTGGAAACCTAGCTAGATGGGGCCCACTGTGATGTTTGTGAGAAATCTACCCTGTCTATCCACTTTTTGAGATCATTTAGGACATGATTAAAAATGACCCGAATACTCAATTGGGCCGCACTAAAGGAAAAGGTGGGTAGGAAAGTTCCTACCCTTGAAACCTCCCTGGGTCGAAAGTGATTTTACAAGCCATCCATACCATTCGTAACGTCATTCTTACTGAGTTGAATTGGAAATACAAATATTAGCCTGATTCAAAACTTCTACGGCCCCATGAATATTTCAACGGTGGACGTTCAATACTCACGTTTTCGTCCCACTTGATTATTGGATCCAGGTCATTTGTGGGTAGATGTCCTAAAATGATTTCAAAGAATGGATAGACGGGGTGGATTTCTCACAAACATCACGGTGGGCCCACCTAAGTTTTCAGAGCAGGAACTTCAAGGGAAAGGCTTTCGTAAGAAATCCTCGTCCAGTGTGCAATGATTTTGGTATGGGCCATGGTTAGCCAATCTAGACTGCAACTTGGATGGACACAGATTAGCTACTGACAGGTTGAGTAGCGAGATTCACTGCTAAACTGACGTCACCAAATTCTGTGAGCCCCATCATGATGTATGTTTTGTATCCACACCATCCATCCATTTGGAGAGGTCATATTACGACATGATACAAAGAATGAGTTAGATCCAAAGCTTGAGTGGACCCCACCACAGAAAACAATGGGGAGAGTGACACCCACCATTAAAAAGTTTTAGTGGCCACAAAAGTTTTCGATCAAGCTGATATTTTTGTTTTCCCTTCTTTCATGTCTGCGTTAACACATGAACGGGTTGGATCTCAAATAAACATCATGGTGAACCTTCGGAAGGTTTTAATGGTGGGCGTCACTCTCCCCACTGTTTTCTTTGGTGGGGTCCACTCCAGCCTTGGATCTGCCTCATTATTTGTATCATGACCTAAAATGATCTCTCCAAATGCATAGACAATGAGGATACAACACATACATCATGGTGGGGTCCACAGAAGTTGACGACGTCACTTTAGTAATGAGTCTCGCTACTCAACTTGTCAATAGCTAATCTACGTACCGACAAGTTGAGTAGCGAGACTCCCTACTGAATTGACATCACCAAGTTCTGTAAGCCCCATCATGATGTATGTCTTATATCCACACCATCCATTTGGAGAGATCATATTATGGCATGATACAAAGAATGAGTCAGATCCAGAGCTTGAGTGGACCCCACCACAAAAAACAGTGGAGAGAGTAACGCCCACCATTAAAAAGTTTTAATGGCCACAAACGTTTTCGATCAAGCCGATATTTTTGTTTTCCCTTCTTTTATGCTTACGTTAACGCATGAACAGGTTGGATCTCAAATAAACATCATGGTGGACCTTCCGAAGGTTTCAACAGTGGGAGTCACTCTCCCCACTATTTTTTGTGGTGGGGTCCACTCCAATCTTGGATCTGCCTCATTATTAGTACCATGACCTAAAATGATCTCTCCAAATGCATGGACGGTGTGAATATAACACACATCATGGTGGGGTCCACAGAATTTGACGATGTTATTTCAGTCGCAAGTCTCGCTACTCAACCTGTCACTGGCTAATCCGCATCCAACTTGGATGCGGATTAGCCAGTGATAGGTTGAGTAGTGAGATTCGCTACTAAACTAACGTCACCAAGTTCTGTGAGCCCTATCATGATGTATGTTTTGTATCCACACCGTCCATCCATTTAGAGAGGTCATATTACGGCATGATATAGAGAATGAGTTAGATCCAAAGCTCGAGTGGACCCCACCATAGAAAATAGTGGGGAGAGTGACGCCCACCATTAAAAAGTTTTAATGGCCCCAAAACTTGGACTTGGACTGTCACCAGGTCAGGTTGACTGGAGACTCGTTCACCAGGTGGGTCAAGAAATTACTATTTTTTATTATTTAATATAAAATATATAAATTTAAGAAAAATCTTTACCAGAAAGAAAAAATGAATTCAATGTATTTATGATGAGAGCATTATGTTTGTGTGACATCTACTCCATTGATTACTTGTGCTAGATCATGCTAAGATGGGAGGCAAAATATCAGGTACATCCTAAATCCTATCGGCCACAATGACCAGCATAAAAACCAGCCAACCACCATTGTTACCTTGTTGGGGCTCACTGTCCAACCCATTCATAAGGTGAGTCCATCAAGACTAAGTGAAAACACGGATAATACTTTGCATAATTGCAACAATTTCTCAAAATCCAATTGAATTGATCCAAGCAACATCATAAATGAAGAAAAGTGGATACTCAAGCCCATCTAGAGCCAACTAATAGTTCGAACTGGCTACACGTGATTGGGATAATATGATTTCTATCACCCAATGGGAATTCGATTCCCACTTTTTGAAAATGTTACTGCACTTATTTGTTAATCATGTGCATCTGTGTGTTAGTAAGTTGATTGAGTCTTTAGAAACTGAAGATCGAAAACACAACAAGACTTAGAGCATTAAGGAAGTAAACATGTACATTGAAGTGTCTTGGTGACCCCAACCTTGAAACCAAAACAACCTAGCATCTAGATGATCATAACCTTAATAGGTAAACCTTATTTGATCATCTCTTAGCCTTGGAATTCTAATTGAAACATTGTAAGTTAGGCTAAAAGAGGTAAAAAGCTGTTGTAAATGTATTTTTCCAAAACAAAATTTTTTGAGCGGTCATCAATATCACCAATAGGTTGTCGATGGGTTTAGATGGAATCGAAGGACTGCTCAATGCGATCGAATAAACAGTCTAGCAACTGTACATAAAATTCTTGAATTTTCTCGATGGTATCGAAGGTCCTTTGATCCTATCGAAGAGCCTTTTGATCCTATTGATGAGCCATTAACTAGCCATTTTATTATAACGCCCTGAAATTCGAGGGTCAAGTAGCAACTCAACTCTTGAGTTCCAAAACATCACTTATGCAACATAGATAATGATGATTAAATGTTGTCTGTGTTAGTGCAATAAACATGAGTGAGATTATACCAAAATAGTAATTCATACTCCAGATCAATTGTATAAAGGCAAGCGGAAGACTGAAACTGTATAAATATGTATGTAAAAGAAACAAAACCATCTCAATCTCTAGAGTATGAACCCAACTGAGTCACCATATACATGTATCTGTTTTATGATCAAAATGTCAAAAATACAACCAGAGAAGTGAGCCCTGTAAGTCTTGTCGATCCAGGAGTCTAGTCAAAGCCACCGGAATACTGCATATATGAGAACTCGTCCTGGTCCTCGTCGTAGTCCAACTCAGCCTCCTGAGTCGTCACCTCATCTGCACCTAAGACAAAGTCTGGTTGGTGTGTACAACACCGTCCCGTAACATGGGAGTGAGTAGCTAACTCAGTGGAACAATAAAGCATAGGTTAACATGTTATCAATTCAGTCAAGTAGTAATGATAAAGCAGTACAATCAAACACTCCTAACTACTCTTATTAATGCAAGTATGAATGCAGTCATGATGCATGCCCTCACCACATACTCCCTCGTCCGACACCATCTTACGTTCGCGGCATGCTTGCATTCCTCAGTGCTCCACATCTTCCAGGCACATGCAATGCGATGATGAGCATGATTGCCGAGTTGTTATTAGTCCATTTCAAACAGTAAGATTGAGAAACTAAGGTACCTCCCTTGTATCATTCCCAAACATGATCCATTCCAGGGTCGTCAAACCTAGATAATCTCATACGATAGTGTGGTTCTAGGGCGCTGCAAAGGCTGCCAGGGATGTTACACGCATTCGTTACACCACTCCCCCATCACCTTTTTAACGGTTCATCACTAAATTGATACAGGCCTAGTTCATGCTCTATACACCGCGGCAAAACTCGTCACCTCACCCCAAATTCAGAGTATGCTCGAGGTCACTACAAAGGGCTCGTCACCAATCAATGTAGGCCAACAGCTCGAATACAGTGTCTCATGCCACCGTATTCGGCTCACGAGTCAAGGTTGCTTACTGGTCACTACGGGGAGGCACGTGGTCCCAGCGTAGGCCGACAGCTTGACCACGATGTCCCATACCATCATGCCCGGCTCATGAGTCTTAGCGGATCGAGGTACCATGGTTAACGGAATTTCACTGGTAAGTTTGGTACCCTAGGTTCAAGCAGTAGCGTCTAAATATGGTGAACATACATTAGACATATCGGGTTACTTGACGAGCCTGACTAGCTCGAGCGCACAATCAATTGAACGACATGAAGTACATAACACTTCGTGTGGCCTAACCACTGTCGCCAACTGAAGTACGACTCGGGTTCGTCAAACACATCCTACGTGGCGAAATAAATCTCAACCACGAGCTCATGTCTGGTACCGATTGTCTGAACTATAATCATAGTCCCAAACGCAATCAATCCTCATTCAGAGCATGTGGAGTAAAGCATAATAAACAAAGTAATTCAAGCATGTTACAAGCATGTCATAAAGCATGATATAAAGCACCATATAAACAGGAAATATAAACACATATATTTCATAAGTATGCGGTTAAATTAAACAACCAACATGGAGGAAATCATATACGTCTCTATGGTAGTTGTGAATCCCATCTCAACACCTACCTAATGCACCATCATCCAAGCACTTAATCTCACAGGCATTTTCACAAACACTTAGAATACACTATTTCAACATACATAGTGTATATTAGCAAAACATGTATTAGGGTGAGTCCTTTCGCCAAACAAGTATTTTACACATATATAATATGTTCATAAAACAAATAATCATGGCAAACACATTTCCAAAATTTATACGTATACGGTACTTTCTACAAATACCTAGAATATGTAAATTTTCGTATTCCACGTCTTTAATCAAAACGGAAAACAGACAGCACTTTGTACATGTGCAATTGCATGCAGATCATGAATCTATTATTATCTGATATTGAAAGCATTGAAAACCATAACCTATACACCTAAAGTCCGCACCTTTTACCGTAAAATCATAACGAATCGATAGGTTTGCCAAGCTTCCGTATTCGGCGGTTTGGTAACCTATAGAATGAAATAGGTTAGCTATTTCAAAACCTACAACCTTCACAACCCCAAAACAGATTAGGGTTAGAGTTTCTTACCTAGAAACGAAGTCAGAATCGCCGGGAAAGCGACTAGACAGGCTTGTAGAACAGCAGGGGAAAGTAGTAGGGAGCTTCTCCCACTTCTCTCACACTTTCTCTCTCTTTTCTCTCTTCTCTCTTAGGGTTTTTCTCAAATTCGTATGGCTGGATGAGAGAGAGTTCTAAGGTCCTTATATAGCCTAAAATCACTCCAAAATAGACTTATGGTCAAGGTACACTTAGGTTATAACCAAAGTGAGCTTGTTTCAGCCCAACGGAGCACTTCTGGTGGGCCCCCTTGAGCCAAAGGTCGGACTTAAGCTCACAGACTCTGGATCTAGGCGGAGTTAAGTTTTCGTTTCAGTCAGATTCCCAGATTACGCTTGGCGGACCAGTTTCAGTTCAACGGTCAGTGAAACTCGATCAAGGATTTCAAGTACACTGCCATGTATATGAAAATTTTCCTGATCCGAGGGTGTATTTGGGTCAAATTCTGACAGTCTGGTTACTTACAAATTGTACGCAACCGACACGTGCCAGATTTCATAAATTTGTATGTATCTTGAAATTATTTTCATGTTTCTCACACTCCTCGCTCCGGACTCAAGCGAATAGCCGTGGGACACTGCCTGGATTCGATTTCCAAGATGGTTGTCAAGCCCAGCAAGGCGGTCCTAAGTCTATAACTTCGTATTATTCGGACTCCCGATGTGCGATATTGATCTGATACGGAGTTTCAATGTGCTCCCGAGAGTAGTCGGGTAATAAGCTTGATCCTAGATTTTAGGGTAACCTAGCGTCAATGATTCTACAAGTTTTGGGTCTTGCAGATCGTATTTAAAGCGATGCAAACGGATTTCATCGCTAATCTAGTTTAACACTTAGTTAACTTTGTCAAATTTCTAAAGGATTTAATCCTAAGTGATTTCTGGTCGAGGTGGTACTCGGGCCATTGTACGAAATTTTTTGAGTCATTATAATCTACCCCCCTTAATGAAAAATTTTGTCCTCGAAATTAGTACCTTTTCGTACTCCTCGAGGAGCTGAGGGTAGTTCTTTCGGATCTCGGCTTCTGTCTCCCAGGTAGCTTCCTCCTCTGTATGATGCGTCCACAGTACCATCACGAGTGGAATCACTTTGCTACGCAGTACCTGCTCCTTCCTGTCAAAGATACGTGTCAGGCGCAGCACATATGTAGCATCCTCGCTCAACTGTACCTGCTCCCATCTGATAATGTGTGAAGGATCAGAAACGTACTTCTTCAGCATAGATACATTAAATACGTTATGTACAGCTGCAAGTGGTGTAGGCAAAGCGAGACGATATGCCACAACACCCACTCGATCATGTATCTGAAACGGACCGATGAACCTCGGTGTGAGCTTCCCCTTCTTCCCAAACCGAAGGACTCCCTTCATAGGGAAAACTCTGAGGAATACATGATCTTCGACCTCGAATTCAAGCGGTCGCCACCTCATATCGGCGTAACTCTTTTGCCTGCTCTGCGCTGTAAGAAGTCGATGCCTGATAATGTCGATCTTCTCCGAGGTCGCCTGTACCAATTCCGGCCCAATCAAGCTGCACTCGCAGACCTCAGCCTAGCAATGCGGTGCTCTGCAAGGACGACCATACAAGGCCTCATATGGAGCCATGCCAATACTCGCCTGGAAGCTGTTGTTGTACGCGAACTCTACATAAGGAAGATAGTCATCCCAACTGTCCTTGAAGTCCAAGACACAGGCCCGTAACATATCCTCCAAAATCTGATTCACCCACTCTGTCTGCCCGTCGGTCTGAGGGTGAAACGCAGTACTGAACTTCAATTTCACACCCATCGCTTCCTGGATACGAGTCCAGAAGATAGACGTGAACTGCCCGTCTCTGTCCGACACGATCTCTAGGGGAACTCCATGCAGACGTATAATCTCTCTGATGTACAACCTAGTCAGCTTGTCTGCAGAGTTCGTGACTCTGATAGGGAGAAAATGGGCCGATTTGGTCTACCGGTCCACAATCACCCAAATGAAATCATGTCCCTTTCTCGTCTTGGCAGCCCCGATATGAAATCCATGGAAATGAAGTCCCACTTCCATTCAGCTATGGGCATGGGCTGAAACAGTCCAGGAGGTCGGCGATGTTCTGCCTTGACCTGCTGGCACGTCAGACAACGAGAAACATACTCTGCTATGTGGGTCTTCATGTCGTCCCACCAATAAGACCGTCTCATGTCTTGGTACATCTTCGTGCTACCAGGGTGCATCGCAAGCTTCAATTTGTGAGCAGTCTCGAGGAGCTCCTGTCGCAAGTCATGAATATCAGGAACGCATAAGTGGCCACGGTATCGCAGACCCCCATCTGTGCCAACTCTCCACTCGGAGTCTGTCACGCCCCAAACTCAGAAACCGGGCTCATAAAATTTTCGAACGCCGAATCTGTTGTTGATAGCCTCCGTTGAACCCCATTCTCGGCTCCCAGCGCCCATACGCCAGGTTCCGATCCTGGGATGCTATAAGGAGGATTTTCAACATCAGTTTAATTCGTAATAAGCATAACCAAAGGCATAACCCACAAACAACAACCAAAAACTTCATCACATTTCCACTATGATAAAAAACTTTACAAGTACAGTGAGCATAAAGGTAAATACAATGATGATAGACAAAAGCTCCAAAAAGATCTACTCTGCGCTCCAGCCTCAGCACTACTACGTCCCAACATCACCTGCACACAACGGTTGTGCATAAGCTTATAGAAATCTTAGAGGGTGGTGAAAGTGTGTGTACAAGGTAGTTATGTAGTATTTAGTATCAGAGTAATGCGGAACATACTGATGAATCCATGAATACCACTAGCCATACCAAGGCTATGCAATGCAAGACATGAATGATGTCGGCCATACCAAGGCCATGCGATGCGAGATGCAACTCAAGCATACAACTCCTCATCTATATCCACATATCAATACGGCTCAAATCTGTGATATCACCAGGGTCTAGTATACTTTAAACCAGATTGTCACCCCATCGCGTGTAATAAGGTAAGTGGAAGAGACCTCACTACCCGCCTACCAATATCGGGCTCGACTCGTCGATAGCAGACCCATTCCTTGAGCTGGTCAGACTCAGCCTAGCATTGTCCCCTCCTCTCGGGCGGGTAAGGTCGCACCTCCTTCCAACCGACCACGACACAGTGAAAAGCGCAGCCGTCTGGTAATCTGCAATTGGCGCTCCTACACCCACTCGATCTAAACGTTAGAGCAACCTCTTGGTACCATAAGGGTTTAGGGACTTTCACCCAAGGATATCTATAGCACCCCATGTAGAACAAGATTTTCGGTATCCAATCTTGTCAACGACGATATGCCTGTGGCGGCTACGGCCCTGATGTCACTAGGGCGTACAGTACACATGTCACACGATGCAAGATGCATAAATCACACAATTCAGTCATGCAGCAATCTTGCGCGTATCGTGCGCTCATGTAGGACCGCCTATCAGGGAGCCCATAAATAATCTGCTCAAAGGCAAGTGTTATGATCAATCACTCATCTCATCACAAGCATGCAGATGATGCGTATGGACATGTATTATAATATCATGTTGTCACATGCTCGTACTCGGTATCGATAATCGGCGTCGGCCTCGAGCATCGGTAATTGACATCGCTAATCAGGGTCGATAATCGGTGTCGGTCTCGACAATTGGCACCGATATCAGTATCGGTAATCAGCACCGATAATCAAAATTGATCAATCACATACGGCGAATGGGGCCCACTTGTTTGGGTTAACCCATGAAGGGAATGGCCTAACAAGGCCTAAGGGAAGGTCACAATGAGGACATCTAACCATCATTGCCCATCAATGTGGACGTCAAACCAACATTGCTCCAGGCATGACCGCCAAAAGAAACATCCACACAAACATCCCGGCGGAACCTCACTCAATGGGCCAATTTGAATGAGTCGAATCAAATCAAGTCGGCCCATCTAGAGCACAAATGGGTCACATGCAATCAAATAGGCCGTACCGATGGGCCTCTCATGTGGGCCATATATATACAACAAATGGGCCTCGCTACTTGAGCCTCCTATGCACCAAATGGTCCTCGGATCTGGGCCTAACAATATAAACAGATGGGCCTCACCATTGGACCACTTGGATGCACAAACACAGCACCAAGGACTAGTTGGGATGATTAATTAGAGAGAGTCATAGAGAGAGATAGAAAGAAAGATAGAGAGAGATAGAGAGAGCTAGAGAGAGAGTGAGAGAGAGATAGAGAGAGATAGAGAGAGCGTTAGAGAGAGAGTGAGAGAAAGCTAGAGAGAGATAGAGAGAGCGTCAGAGAGAGAGCTGAGAGAGAGATAGAGAGAGGTGTAGCGAGAGAGAGGGTGCCACGTGCCCCTCTCCTTTTTCTTTTTCTTTCTTTCTTTTTTTCTTTTCTGGCAACGCCACAGAGGTGGGTCCCACGTAGGGCCCACCATATATATTATATATGGGAAAGGTACAGCGCTTGAGCTAATTTTAACATCCATGAGGTCGATCGGTGTGGGCCCCACCATTGATGTTTGCCAAAATCCGATCCATTGGTCAGATGCACCATGTCAGCGTGGGCCTAGGTCTCAAAAATCAAGTCAGTCCGTGACTTGTGTGGGCCACACCCGATATAATAGTTGAGAGGGTTCCCTTCCATTTAAAACATTCATAACCATTTATTGGGCCCGCTAAGATGGGGTCCACAAATCCAGCCCACCCATCATGGGTGTCCAACTTGAATGAAGGGTCAGGCCACGTTTCAGCCGCAACCAAAACTCAGGTGGGTCCCACGTAGGCCACCCTCACAGGGATGGATGCTAAGACCTCACGTGTTGAAACAAGGTATCTCCACTCAGTCCGCCAGTTGAGCTATAGATTTGGGCGGGGAGAATGGACCCCACATGGTGGTCCCACTGTCCAGGTGCACGGACGGTTTGGATCACACACACACCAAAGTGTGGCCCGCCAAACTGGATGGACGGTGCGGGACCCCACCACTAGCACACTCCCCAGTTAGCCACCGCCATTAGGGATCAATGCCATGACCTCAGTGTTTGAAACAAGGTATCTTTCATGGTCTGCCAGTTGGGCTAACAGACTGGGTGGGTCCCAGCGTCCTTGGACAGTGGAAGCACCACACGTGTGTGATGGTGCGGCCCACCAAAATGGATGGACGGTGTGGATGGGGTGGGTCTCACACCCTCGTTAGTACACACACCATGTCAACACACACCCCACCACAACACACTCCATGTTAGCCACCACCCACGTCAGTGCACACCCCTACCCCCTTGTCAGTTAACACTTCACTGTATAGCCACCTCCATTGACGGACGGTGGCATGCCCCATCAAGGTGGGTCCCACCTCGCCCACCTGCTTTGGATCCGGCCAATATTTGTGTTTCCCTTTCATCCGGGTGGGCCATTTTTGGATGGTCCATACCAAAACAATTAAATCAAGGTGGCCCACTATATGGATGATATGGATGAGATACATACATCAAGTGGGCCACAAGCCATCACACACAAAGGAAAAAGGGAGAGAGAGAGAGAGAAAGATCGGTGAGGATGGAGGGGCCCTGCCACTATGGGTCCCTCTTGATACAAAATTTACATTAAGGTGGGTCCCACATATGTGGACCCTTAATCAAACAAAATGCATGAAAAACAAGGATCTAAGATCACCCACCGCTTTCTTCTTGCACCAAAGGCTTCCTTAGTTCCTTAGCTTTGATTCCAATGGGGGAGATGAGGTTTAGATGGTGGAGATGGGAGATGAGAGGGTAGGAAAGGTGGGCCACACTTGGAGCTTTGAAAGAGAGGGAGAGGCTTGGACGTATGGTTCTCTTGGTTGCTTGGAATGAGGTTTGAAAATGAGAGAGAGAGGTTTGAAAAAGGGAGAGAGAGATGGGTGATATTTGATGTGGTGGTGATGGGTGTAAGAGCACCTTTTTGACTTTTGGAGCAAATGTTGTAAGAGAGGTATGGGTGGTGTAAGAACTTTTGACTTTGGGGTTGCTTGAGGAAGGGTGAGAAGTGATGAATTGAGGGGATTGATTGATGGGTGATTGATGTGACATCTCGTTGAGATTCTCTTGCGACTCGTATGCGCGGCGTTTTCTTCGCACCGAATGTTGGCCCACATCTCTTGCCCAGAGAATCGGATCGGCACACGAGTCGTGGCACCGGAACCACGCAATGGTGCGGTCGCAAGGGTACAAGTCTCCGGTTGAGTCGACTCGGGTTGACAGCGTGTGAATCAAGGTCACGCGCAACGTCTGTTAAGGGTCGAAGGTTGCTGAAATTCGACCGGAAAGACCGCGGGAACCTACGGAACGGTACGGTATAGGATATAGGTCTTACAGCTCCTCGGCGTCGCTAGCTTGCTCTCGAAGCTTAGACAACCACTCATCGTCCTTCTGGGCCTCGATAATCCTATCATCAATAAGTGACCGCACCTGAACATGCGCGACACACTCAAATAGTTCCTCCACGGTGAGTTTCTACTCGAAGTCTCACACGAACTCCAACATATCCCACTCTGATATTTTCAACGGAGCCGCAAATGCTATAGTCTCCTTGCGCCGCAATGCATCTGCCTCAAGGTTGGCCTTGCCAGGATGGTAGGAGACCTCGAACTTGAAGTCCTTCAAGGTTTCCATCCATCTGTGCTGCCTCATATTCAAGTCCCGCTGAGTGAATATATACTTAAGGCTCTTGTGGTCGCAGAAAAGCTCGAACTCTTCTCCGTAGAGATAATGTCTCCAGAGCTTCAATGCAAAGATGACACCTACTAACTCAAGGTCGTGTGTAGGGTAATTCTCCTCGTGCTTCTTTAATTGTCTCGAGGCATACGTAATCACCCTGTCCTTCTACATAAGGACACAACCCAAACCAACGCGAGACGCGTCAGTATATATCGTATACTTAACCCCTTGCTCTGGCAATACTAGCACAGGGGCAGATGTCAATCTGTCCTTCAGCTCCTGAAAAGCTGCTTCTGCCTTCTCATTCCAGGCGAACTTCAAATCCTTACGCGTCAACTGTGACAACGGCCTGGTAATCTTCGAGAAGTCTCGAATGAAGCGTTGATAATACCCTGTTAGGCCAAGAAAACTCCTCACCTCGGTAACCGAGTCAGGCCGCTTCCAATCCTGAACTACGGACCTTAGTAAGGTCCACAACTATCCCATCCTTGGACACTACATGTCCCAGGAACTTGACTACTTCCTGCCAGAAGTCGCACTTCTTATACTGCGCGAACAACTGGTTCTTCCTCAAAGTATCCAAAATCGCTCTCAGGTGCTCCTCGTGCTCTTCCTGACTCCTAGAGTATATCAAGATGTCATCAATAAATACGATGACGAATCGGTATAAGAATGGCCGAAATACCCTGTTCATCAAGTCCATGAACACGGTCGGTGCGTTCGTAAGACCAAACGAATCACCAAGAACTCGTAATGCCCAAAACAAGTCCTGAAAGCTGTTTTTTGCACGTCTTCATCTCTGACGCGCAACTGGTGGTACCCTGACTGCAAGTCGATCTTCGAGAAATACTTTACCCCCTTCAATTGATCAAACAGATCATCTATCCTGGGCAAAGGATACTTGTTCTTCACGGTGACTTAGTTCAACCTACGGTAATCAATACACAACCGTAGTGAGCCATCTTTCTTCTTCACAAACAGTACAGGTGCTCCCCAGGGAGACACACTAGGTCGTATAAAGCCCTTCTCTACTAGTTCGTCAATCTATTTCTGCAGTTCCTCCATCTCGAATGGAGGCATACGATAAGTCGGCAATGAGATAGGTGTCGCACCAGGCGTAAGATCAATGGTGAAGTCGATCTCGCGCCAAGGAGGCAAACCAAGAATCGTCGCAAACACACCACAAAATCCTAAACCACAGGCGTATTTTTCAACGTCGGACCATCAATATGCTCTAGTAAAGCAGCGTAACATCCAACACGACATGACCAACTAACTTGCACTGGAAAAGTAAAGACCGTGCCATCAGGTCCATAGATTGTTGCCACCCGGTTATCGCAATCAATCTCTGCCTTCATCTTGGTGAGCCAGTTCATACCGAAGATAATGTCGTAGTGCCATAGTGGAGCGAAAATGAGGTCGACGAGCACTGTTCTGCTACCCAAATCCTTGAAGCAACCCTCACACACCCGTTTGACATCCGAGAAAGTTTCAGTAGTCGTAGTGAGTCTCATTCCCTTCGTGGGAGTAGTATGTAAGCTAGACGCTTAACTGCCCCACATGAAATGATAGAAGTAGTGGACCCAATGTCCACAAATAAGGAGATGGATGTACCTTGAATGTGGACCGTACCCTCAAAAGCCATCGGGACCGTAATCGATGTCTCACTCGAGCCTGCTGTGATCGGTTCGGTTGTGGAACCATGGGCCGTTGAGGCGGCCTGAAGCGAGGTGCAGGTGGTCTAAAGGACGGATGTGTAGGCGCCATCCGAAGTGGTGGAGCCGATAGAGCCTGTGGGCGAGGGTGATCAATCATCTGCGGCGGAGAGAACCCGCTATCCCTCATCCACACAAAACAACTCCTAGCAGGATGACCCTGTTTCCCGCAGTATGTACAAGTCACAATAGGGCGCCTCATCGGAGCCACTGGCGCTGCGATTCTGGGAGGTGAATCAGCACGAGGCCTCTTGCCAAGGAAAGGCCTGCCTTGAACATCTGGTCGTGGTCTCGTAACCATAGCATCACGGGAGCATGTCAGCCAATCAACATCCTGCTCCGCCTGAATGGACATATGAATCAACTCCGCATAGGATGGTATGCGGACACAGCACATCTTCGACCAGATGTCAGGTCGCAAGCCCTCAGAGAAGCGTCGAATCTGCATCGGCTCATCAGCAAGTATAGTCGGGACAAAGCGGCCCAACTCTGTCAAGCGATGCTCATACTCAGTGACTGTCATGCCTCCCTGTCTGAGGCGCAGAAACTCATTCTCCATCTCGTGTCGATAGGCCTGAGGGTAATATTTCTCGTGAAACGGAACTCAAATGCTATCCAGGTCCACACATATCCCACTGCGACGGTCCGCAGTATGCTGTCCCACCATAAACTAGCCTCCTTCTCGAACATGAAGGTGGCTAACTCAACTTGTTTAACCTCAGAACAATACAACATCTTCAGTATCTTTGAGATGCGGTCTAACCAGTACTTAGCCTCCTCGGGTCTGTGAGAACCTATAAAAGTCGGAGGCCTCAAGCGCTGGAATCGCTCGAGTAGACTGCGAGTACCCACGTCTCCCGTAGGGTAAGCAACCGGTGTGGGCAGAGGCACATCCTCAGCCTGAGCAGGAGGCTCTGTAGGCTCAACAGGATGTATAGATGACGAGGGTGGAGTCGCACTCCCACCCTGAGACAAGGCCTCAGAAATAGTGGTCATAAGCTGCTGGTGCTGCTGCTACTACATCTGCTGCTGATGTATTATCAACATCAACTGCTCAAACCTATCAGTAGGTGGAGCAGCCTGCGGCTCATACGACGTCGAAGAGGATGCCCGATTCTGTTCGCGAACCGGGGGTGTATAAGGTGGCAGTCCACCAGTAGGACCAGCAGAAGGCTGATCTGAGCCTAAACCTCGGTCCGTAGGACCACCTTTGTGGGAAGGAGTCTGGTCCATCGAGTTAGTGAGTAAGAGGGGTGTCGTGCTCCTCGTATACCTCTGTGGCATGCCCTATACAATATAGGGTACATCGTATGTGAGATAAAGCATGGCAACACAATACATAAGCACTTAAGCATTCCACACACTTCATAGCAAAAGAGGTTGTGTTCATTTCATTACTAAAATTGTCATAATACATAGAATACAGAGTTACATGAATCATGACAGAAGATGCAGGGGAGCTAATACAACCAAGCTTCAATACTACAAAAACATACTACTAACTACTACATCCATCAACATGAAAACATAAACCGCCTAATACGGCAACTAAAACAACTACAAGACATCAGTATGGATGGCTAGGCATCTGAGTCAGGCGATGGAGGGGCATCCTTGTCCTATACACAGCACAGGATGGTCTTCAATGTGCGAGATACCTTCTTAAAACTCCGCTTCATGAAGGCTTCGGTCACCTCAAGCTTGGCTCGAGTCTCACCAAGCTCGGCCTGAACCTGCCCAATCTCTGCCGCAGGGTGGCCTTGCCCTCCTCAATGCGATGTTTCCCTAAAGTTTCCAAGTGTTGACTAGGTGTTGCCTAGCACCTCATCCTTGTGACTTTAGTCTAATGTTCACACCAACCATATATGAAGCTTCACCCCATGGGTAAGCATTGAAAGTGTTCAAAATATCAGTATCAGATACATATCATTGGTCTCCAAAACCAATGAATATTTACATGTACTAGCTAATATGCAATGTATTGCTCTAGGGCCTGTTTGGATTCATGGAAGAAGATTTGAGGAAACAATGGTTCCTGAGAAAAAGGCGTTTCTTGGAAATCGAAGAAAAGTTCTCCATGATCGTTCTTCAACAAGATTTACTTGAAAAAGTTTTCCATTTGGACCTGACCAATATGGTCACCAATACCGTAATTCAAAATTTTGGTCCAGGTCATGGGTCCTGCATTGGATGGATCATAAACCAATAAATAAATTGAGATTTCATCTTGAATGTCAAATTGGTGGACATCCGATCAACGGTCTTTTTTGTATTTAATTTCAATTACAAAAGAACACATTTAAATTTTTATTTTTATTTAAAAAAAAAAAAAAAAAAAAAACAAATGAAGTTCAAATTTGTTCCAAATTAGCAGATTCTGTTTACCAAGTAGAGTTCAGAATTTGTACGAGACCAAGATTGTCTGGCATTTTTTGTTCCGGTCTTCTTTTATACGTGACGAAATTTACCCTAATCCAACAACTACTTAATTTGGAATCATGTTCCTGCCAGATCATAGTTTAGATAAAGAGAGGATCAGGTAATCACAATGCTTGTTACTAGAAGCATCAAGAAGCACATGCGAGGAAAAAGGAAAAGGAAAAGAAGATTGGTTGTCCCAAAGTGTCATGGAATGCATTTTGTCCAGAGGGAACTTTCTTTTAACACATTAAAGGCTTTATCGCATTTATAAAGAAAGGAGAGAGGGCTGAGTAGACTTTTCATGCTATGAGTTAGTAGTAAATTTGTAAAGCTGACCCCAAAATTGTTGAGACAAGGCAATATGAATATGGGTTTATCAATGGGTACATAATCAGTTCAGCATATCTGACCAGTGCATCAGCTCTATGTTGGGATGGAATCATTACCTATCCAACTCAATTGTCAATTGGCAGGAAAAAAAAAACTATCATAAATTGTTAAATCCAAACCCTAAACCTACTTAAGTTTAAAAATTGCACTAGAAGTCCTCATCTGGATAGAAATTAAATGTCAAAACCATTGTGGTCACCATAATGTCTTGTAAATTTTGTTGAAAAAAGTGTGAAACTTGGTTTGCACGAAACTGAAGAGTGAAAATCTTTAAGATAGTGTCATATGGAAGGCACTTGTTTGCAAAATCTTATAAAAGTTTCCAAAATGTAGAAAGGTTATTCATCTAAGCTATTCTTGGAATACACTGGGACTAAAACAAGTCAAAACCTAACACTGATTCCCTTTTTATTATCACTACTCAATATAATGATAAACTCGATTAAAAGCATCAATGTGCATTTCATGTATATGATGGTAGGTTGATTTACCTTGTTTTTTATATGTAGAAACTTCCTTGTTGGGAGGCGGTTTATGTTGCACCAGTTTGCACTTTTGTGAAGCTTCTGCTTTCTGTTTGATTATTATTCTCAAGTATCTCATGAGTGGATTTGATTCATTAAATTAAGTACCATCTCTCATGCATGAAGCCATCACTGGCTAATGCAGGCATGTCAAAAGAATATAAATGCCCTTTCTGCCTTTGTATTGAGACTGGAGCTATTTCTAAGAATGGCAGGCATCCTTTGGTATGTTCTAGTCATAAATTAGTTTATTTGAAGAAGTTGGCATCTTCGTAACTAACTAAATTTGGCATCATTTCTTACAGATATCTAGGGAAGCATGCCCTGAACTAAAGATGTTCAACGAACTTCTGTGTGATACTAGGGATTTTTATGCAGGGTAAGAAACAATGTATTCTATACATATTTGGATATAAAGAACACAATATATATATATATATATATATATATATATATAATATATATATTTCTGAAACCCATATAATATCCTTCTGTCATTATTGAGCCAAAAAAAGAAGATGTTTCCCCATTATTATCACATGAACAATTCCTTGACTGTTAGCCTGTTTTCATACTTTTCCTTTTTGTTGGGCTATGTCATGCTGTCTTATAATATTCATCACGCAACTATGCTACCAATAAATAATCATGGTATAGGTCTTTACAAATCTTACAAATATCTGTCTTTGATCCTATGTAGTTTATTTAATCGAGCCCCCTAAAGGGAATAATAGCATGGGCAGGTGGTTCTTATATTGGACTTGTTTATTTTTCTTTTGTTACTTGAAATCTAGTATCATTTTAATTCACTTGGTGATCATTGAGTTTACATTTTTTTTTTCTAATTAATTGTTGGGTCATCAACCTTAGTCAATGCACATATTGCTGCTACTTTCAATTCCAAACATGTAGGGCACATGATTTGATGATCAAGATGCTTGATATGATGGGCCCTACCATGGATGGGGAATACCCTAAAAATATCTCAGGTTGGAGGATAGATTTGAATGCTGAGATTGGTGTCCTACAGTTGGAAAATTGAGAAGGCAAACAGAGCATAGATGCACATATAGGTGTTGTTTGGTTTCTGTGGAATTCTAATTCAGGCATGTGTTCACATCAACCTATGGGGGTTTGGCTATGTACCTCAGCTGCGTTTTGGCATTCCACCAGGAACCTTAAAGTTTAACCCAACAAAATTGGGTTTAGGATCCGAATTAATTTCCTTCATTTCCAGCAGAACTGGACAATGGTCAGACGAGGTCCTAGGAAGACCTTTTTTACTGGAAAAAATTGGAAACTTCTGAACCCACCCTGTAGAAACCCATGAAGAGACATGGCTGGAGAGACTTGACCATTCGAAAGGGAGATCCACCGACTCATGCTTGAACCCAATCAGCAAATCCTCTCATACAACTAGTAGTCCTAACCCCATTAAGCTATTCATGTTAGCAGAGTTCTTAACTTATGTAGTCTAGTGGAATTACTCTCCAATGTTTACCACTGTGTTTTTCTGTGCAATGTTTGTATTTGTATCATCTCCCTAATTCTTCCATGCCTATGAGCTTGATATGCTAATTTATTGATAGAAAATTGTATTTATGTATTTAGTGAATTTGTCATCTTCTATTCTCATCACTTCATCTTAGCTACAACTGCTTCATAAATGGGCTTTTTCTTCGCAGGATTACAGAAACAGATATAGTACAAGATATTGTGGATCAAGCTTCGGCATGCAAGTCCCACTTAACTGACATAGTGAATCGTGTACTTGCATATGTCAACAAAAATCTTAGTTTCATGTCTGAAAATCTTTTGATTGTTTTGAAGGTAGTATTTATTTTCCGCCAACCTTTGTTTCTATTACTTCAATTTTGCCTCAGTTAGATTTTGTCCCTGATTATTTTAAGATATTAGGCTACATACAATCCAAGGGAGTTTTTCACAGTAACAAGTTTTGAGATCATGCGCCTTTTTTTTTTTCCTTTCATGCACTCACTCATCCCACACATGCCCGTGCACTCACACCACAATGGGTGCTCGAACCCATAACCTCGTGTTGAAACTCTTACGAGTCCACCACTGAGCCATAGGGTCGCAGGCAGATCACACACCTTCATATAAAAATGATTGTATGTTTTGTTGTCAGTGCCTCAACTGAAGATTGCAGCCAATATGAGTAACTATTCCATTTACAGTGCATGTTGGTGTTATTCTTTCTTCATAGGTGTGTATACGAGTCTTGGGTACTAGTATGGAACAGGTGCTGGACTCACTTTAACCCTTGAATCTCATGGTTGGGGACATCATTGTCTGTACTACTATAGAAAGAGAGTTTCCACACCATTTTACTTCCCAACTATTTCCCTATTCATAGTTGTTATTTCCAATTTTATCCCTATCAGAATACATATATTACACAACTTGCATAAATATTTGATAGTTCATATTAAGCTTTTCTATGATCACACGCATGTACAAGGCAGCTTATCTACATGCTTCTATGTGTACTGGGTTGGCACGCAAACAATTAGATCCATTCCTGTCATCAGGTTAGCCATACCCAATTAGATTCTCTGGTTGGCCATACCCAATTAGATCCATGCTTATCTACATACTTCCATGGTTGTTTTTCTGTCAATTGATTGGGTTTGCATGTATTCTCTGTTTTTCCATGAAAGCACTAGTGAAGTAATGAAGATTCAGGTATACAGATGGAAATTTAATATGGGAAAGTTTGTGGTTGGTCTTTGGTTCATGTCTCTATCACATACTACATCACTTAATTATTTTCTAATTTGTCATAACTATGGCATAGATGACGGGATTTAACCTTGACATGATTGTAATTCTTCTCATTCTTTGTAGCTTTAATCGTGACTGGAAGAAAATTGAGGCATTTGTCGGCTCAAAGACAGTTATTCAGGTAATTCAATACATCTTTATTTCTTGCAAAAGAATTAAGTTGCAACTAAACTCTAATCTGTAACTCATGAACTGCAACAAAATCATCATTGTACTAATAATGCAAAGGCTGTAGTTTCAAAACTGGCATGGGTCAAACTTATAGTTACCTCTTCTTTGGTAGATATACAGGTATTGTAAGTTGTACTTGTTAATTGCTAGCTCCTGCATTTTCTTTTATTGACTGGTCTTTGCATTTTGTAGAAATCTTTGAAGAAGTTGTTGTCACATGGGACTATTTTAGTAGGCCACAGTTTACATAATGATCTACAAGGTATGCAAAGGACCTTGTTACTCTTGAAAAAGCTCTATTTAATCAATTTGTTGAAAATTCTGATTAGTAGTTCTTATTATTATTATTATTATTATATTAGTAGTAGTAGTAGTTCTCTTTCAGCCATCCTAATTGACATTCTTACATTGTTGTGGGAGTGTTCTGATGTTTTATTTAAACCAATCTGATTTAAATGATTTTAAACTCGCAAGTATACGAATCAGATGTAGATACGGTACGTATTACGAGATCGTTCCCACGAGGACTGGTTGTCACAATTCGAATTTTATGATTCTTCTTAACTAATCCAACAAATAGTTTATTAAGTAAATTAATAAAAAATAAAGAAAAATAACTGAGAACAAGAAGGAAAATTCAATCAAGGAGAACACTAGGACTTTTGAATCCACCCCTAATTATCATAACCCTTGTTTTACTTGTCGATTCACCATAATTCAGATTGATATAAATTTAATAAATAAATCACACTCTGTGTCCTTAGACAGGCACACAGGATGTACAATTCCCTGAAAGCACAAGGATCACATCTTTCCGTCCATGGTCAGGCATGAATAGATGTAAATTCCTATTTATTTCTCTGTTAAAGTCGGTGCGGGCATGTGTAAGTCTACGCAGCAGAAAGTAATCGGTCTGCGTTTGGAATGGAATTTTCAGCTACAGGGGCTCCCAGTGTAAGATTTGAGCCATTCAGCCTTCATAACTCTGGTCGGTTGGCCCAGAGGAGGATTTTCAACTGCCAGGATCGTCGGACCAATCCTGGCCACGTCTGCAAAACAGCCCGGATCTTCCGGGTCTTCGGACGCACTATAACAGAGCGTGCGTAACCGAGAACGATGATTGTTTGGTGGGGCCCATTATGGAAGTTTTTTGAGAAATCCACTCCGACCATCTGATTCTTCACGAGATTTTAGGTTGGGAAGGGACAATTTTTTATCAGATTCTATGTGACCCCTGGAAGAAATCAGCTGCGAAAGTTGTCGAGCAGTCCGTTTGTGACCATTGAAATCAGCACGTGTGCTTGCATGAGTGAACAAGGTCATCATGGATTTAACCATATCAAGCCCCTCTGCATGATGGACAGCTCGAATCATTTGCATGGGCCATGATGAAGGCCCACGAATGATCAAATGGCGCCCCTGTTTCACGTTTTCGCAAAGCTGGAAACGAAAGTTTCCGTTTTCGAATGGGAGTCGGTGGGGCCCACATTCTTGGTATCTTAGAAATCCACTACGTCCATTAGCGCTGTGAAGCAGATTTAGGAGATCATTCCAAATTTGAAGCGGATCTGAGCTTTTTGTGGGACACCATGTGGATCAACGTCTGGCAAAAAATCCAACCATGGCAATCTTATCTGTATGGATGGTTGCAAGGTAATAGGGGGTTTTGGTTAGAATTTTTCTCTAGATGCAATGGTCGGTCTGGATCAATGTTTTTGATGAAGGGTGGGGTCCACTATCAAAACCCAGTAATAAGCACGGTGACATGTTTGAATGCTTTCTTCAAAAAATAGGTGGGGCCCACTTCTGATGATATTATCGAGGATCTACTCCGTTCACCATCTTTGTCCCACTATGTTATGATACGAGGTAAAAGATGAGGAAGTTTCATAAGTCAAGTGAGCCACACCGTCTAAATAAATGGAAATTGGCAATGACCCTTAAATCTATTTGTTGAACAGTGGCATGCATGCTTCTAGCTCTATTTATGGATTTGTCATCACTTCTTTAATCATCTTCTGATGTCTATTATATCAGAGTGCACTGTCCAAATTCCCTAAAATTTAGTGGATATCTTCTGTTTTTCATGCTCTCTCCATCGATTCAGTTTGGGTCCCGATCTCCCAAGGATGTCCAAGATGCTTTCTTAATGGTTATTTTCTGATCTTGCCCATCGGGTCACTTATACACTGATCCAAGGGCTGAATTTTGACGTGTACGGTTAATTTATGATCCTCAGGCCAGATATAAAGTTTCGAGACGAACGAATGGTGGAAACCCTGTGAACTTGCATTATGGACAACTTTTGGGCCTCTTTAACCTAAATGGCTTAATTTTCTTGGATCTCTGTCATGTAAATTTTTAGTCTTGATCCCGTGGAGTCTCGTCCATTGCCTTAGTTACTCAGAGCGTCAAATCCACGCTTTTAGTACCCTTTTTCAGTCCACGCTTGTAAATACACCTTGCATCACAAATACGTTTAAAATAAGGTATTAAACAATATCATGTTCGTAAAAACAAGTAATAACTGGGGTCTAATATGCAATATTCGACCCTCAACACAACCCCCAACCAGCATTTTGCTAGTCCCGAGCAAAGTATGTGAAAAATAATTTCAGAAATACTAGACAATTCCTGTAAACCCGAGTGACTTGTGGACAAATAGTCTAGATGCGAGAATTCTAAGATTCATCATTAAATATTGAGCTCACGGTTAACTTCATAATCAAGTTCAAAATATTAATCAATTAATTAGAACAATTCTAAATATTGAGTTCCATGAGTGTATAGTGTAATCTCAGATTATTATCATTAAAATTCATTTCGACATTTCATGATACCATTAGTAAGCGACAAGAGCATTCAGGACACCCAAAAACTAAACGTGCCTCACAGATTATTCTTTCATTCTTCCAGATTTTGACTTCTTCCTTTTTTTCTATTTTCTTTAAAAAAAAAAAAATTTAAAGTAACACCGAGGGGAATCAGATCTTCACCTATAGGGAGCAAACCTATGGTGAAAACCAGTATCCCAACGTGTTCTGAATGTCAAACTTGGGAAATCAAATCTTCATCTATAGGAAGCAAACCAATGGTGAAGATTATTCGACTAACCCTTTCAATTCTTCTTTATAAACTAATGCTAAAAAATTTCAGGCTGGTTCCTTTCATGCTTAGTGACTACCAAGTTAATCATTCAATATCGGACCGAAACCCTAATGTGTAAGCGAGATGTGATATGTGAAATCATGACTCAATCAATGTTTACAACTTCTAATCATGGATTAATAACTCGAACTTAACTGTGAAATCTAACAGACAACTGAATCCAAGAGTCATAAATTACCAACATCACGTATCTTGTAATTCTAAATCTAAGGTGGCTGTCAAAATCACTTCAAATTCACAAGAAATTCCAGAAAATTTTAAAAATTTTCATAATTTTTGCCCAAGACCAAGAAAATATTGATTAGGTAACCTAATCTCCCACCCCCAATCTAAAATCTACATTGTCCTCAATGTAAAAGAAATAAGCATGTACTACACCTGGGACAACAAAAATAAAAGAGGAGTGATGGAAAGATAACACCTGGACGAAAGAATCAAGAGGCTTTCCAAAGATATCAGCGTAAGAGTGGGTCAGCACAAGAGAGAAACCAGCAAAAGCAAACTAAACAAGCAAAACAAAAATAACAAAAATAAAATCCTACCTACACCACTTTCGCAACTGCTCTCGATTGCATTTAATGTATGCAACAAGCCTTTAAACCCCTAGGTTGCCCCTAGTGGACGAGTTGTAGTCTCGTGAGGGTTTGCAGCAATGTTACCCATAAACATTGAATTAACTAACTAGGAAAAAGAAATAAAATGAAAGGCTGGGTTGCCTCCCAGGAGCGTTAAGTTTAATGTCTTCAGCCAGACAAGCGATGCAAGCAACCATGGACCATGAATCAATCAATCTAAGTCAATCGTGGTAAAGTTCGAGTGGTTTCTCAATAGACGGGACCAGTTTAGACTCAGATGGTGGAAGAAGTTTCACTTTAGCTTTCCATTTTGTAGTATCCATGATAGGATTAGAGTCAAGCAATGCATTGACTTCTTAGATGGAACAAGTCTCAAGAGTGTCTTCGGAAGATTTAAGGAAAGAGTCATGCACTAGACTCTCAATCATGTTCACTTCAAATATATCAACTGAGTCTACCAATTGTTGTCCAGCATTGAAAACACTGAGTTTAATCTTCATGTTACCAAAAGACAACTTCATAACTCCATTCCTGCAATTTATGATAGCATTGGATGTGGGCAAGAATGGACGTCCTAGGATAACCAGGATTTGACTAGTAGGATTCTGGATGGGCTGAGTATCTAGAATGATGAAATCCACTGGAAAATAAAATTTATCAACCTGGATTAGCACATCCTCAATAACACCACGGGGCACCTTGACAGATTTATTAGCTAGTTGTAGTGTTATTTTGGTTGATTTCAGCTCACCAAGTCCTAGCTGCTCATATACAGAATATGGCAACAAATTAACGCTCGCCCCTAAATCAAGTAATGCCTTCTCAATCTTATGATCTCCTATGACACAAGAAATGGTAGGAGCTCCTGATTCCCTAAATTTAGGAGGGGTGTTGTGTTAAATCATAGAGCTGAGTTGCTCCGCAAGGAAGACCTTCTTGTGGACTTTCAGCTTATGCTTTTAAGTACATAAATCTTTAAGAAACTTAGCATAAGCAGGGACCTGCTTAATAGCATCAAGCAACGGAATGTTAATTCGCACTTGCTTAAACATGTCCAATATATCATTAAAGTTGTTTCCTTTCTTAACTGGTGCCAAACGTTGAGGAAAAGGTGCTTTAGGCACATAGGATGACACATGAGTGGTTCTTGGAGACTCAGAGTGCTTTTAGACTTTGGATGCACTAGTGTGTCTCTCCTCTTCATTTTGGTCTTCTAATTTGGAATTTGATTCTTCCCTAGGTATCTCTACTTTGTTCTCGATCTGTTTGTCAGACCGAAGGGTAATGATTGATTTGGCTTGCTCATGATATTGTTCTTGGTTTGAATTAGAGCCAATCTCATACTGTCCCTTTGGATTTGCCACAGGTTGGCTAGGGAACTTGCCCTTCTCTCTCTCACTCAATGTAGTAGCAAGTTGACCCAACTGTACTTCCAGCTTGGCAATGGATTGCGCATTTGCATGTAAGCTTTCCTGGTTTGCTTGTAAAGTTTGTTGTGTGTCTTTTTGAAATTGGAGAGAACTCTGCATAAACAGATTGAGTGTATCTTCAAGAGATGGTTTCCTTAATTGTGCAGGAAGTTGTTGATATTGCGGAAACTGTTGAAGTTGTTGACTGCCAACTTGGGGATAAGGTTGCATAGGAGGATTTCCAAATGGTCCTCCTTGTTGTGGTCCTTTTGCCAAAGAAAATTTTGGATGGCTAGCCCACCTTGGGTTGTAGGTGTCTGAGTAAGGATCATTCCCATGTCTCTGAAAAGTGTTCATAGCATGCATGCACTTGTTTAGAGAAAAATTCTGGAAATGTTGCACCAGATGGACAAGACTGCGTAGGATGGGCGGGACTGGAACATATGGCACATGACTCGATTTGAGTTGTTTGTGGAGGTCCATTATTTTACATCAAAGCATCAACTTTCTTTGTCAGGCTATCAATCTTGGCATAAAGATCTGACGTGACTCTTATCTCATATATACCACCTTTCGTCTATAGTTGGGGATTTCTTTCACCTCTATTTGAATAGTCCCATTGCTGGGAGTTTTCACACAAGGTTTCAAAGAAATTCCAAGCTTCGACATCACTTTTGGTCATGAATGACCCTCCACTGGTGGCATCAACCATGTGATGGTTTTGGGGTGTCAGACCATCATAGAAGTATTGAACTTATTGCCACTTCTCAAAACCATGGTGTGGACATTTAAGAAGCAAGTCCTTCTATCTTTCCAAACATTCATGAAAGTGCTCACTCTCTTTTTGTGCGAAATTAGTAATTTCTCTACGGAGAGCATTAATTTTGTGAACAGGGAAGAACTTGTTTAAGAACTTCTTAGACAGTTGGTCTCATGTAGTGATAGACCCAACTTCTAAAGAATTCAACCATGCTTTCGCCTTATCCTTCAAAGAAAAAGGAAAAAGGCGCAAACGAATCGAATCATCTGAAAACTTTTGGAAACTAAAGGTAGAGCAAATGTCTAGGAATTCTTTCACATGATCATATGGATCCTCCTTATCTAAACCATAGAAGGAAGGAAACAATTGTATGACCCCAGGTTTAAGTTCAAAGTGTGCTGTCGTGGTGGCTGGCAACACTATGCATGAAGGTGCATTAAATTGGACAGGAGCTGAATAATCTCTAAGAGCTTTAATTTCATTCTCGTCCGCCATTTCAAATAGGATGTTTCTCAATCTTCTACGAAATGTTCTTTCTATTTCAGGATCAAAAGGTGCTAGTTCTATGTTCAGAGATATACGTCCTAGCATAAACTGAGTTATTACAATGCAGGAAAGAAAGCTAAACTAATATGCAACCTAAGAGAAATAAAACTAGAGCTAAAAATCATGAATTCCTAAAAACAAAATGAAACTACGCAAACAAGATTTGGAAGAAAGAACCCGGAATAGGAGATGATTGATTTCCAAAGAATTGGGAGCTCCTCCTTCACTTTGAAGACAATTTTATTTTCAGCTTCCTTCCTCAATTCCTGCAAAATAAATAATAATAAATAAATAAATAAATAAAAATTAATTAAGTTTCCTAAAATGATGCGAGAAAAATCTTAAGGCTATGAATTATGATAAGAGAGAATCGTAAATCCAATTGCACCGAAACAGTCCCCGGCAACGGCACCAAAAACTTGATGTTTTATTTAAACCAATCTAATTTAAATGATTTTAAACTCGTAAGTATACAAATCAGATGTAGATACGGTACGTATTACGAGATCGTTCCCACAAGGACTGGTTGTCACAATTCGAATTTTATGATTCTTCTTAACTAATCCAACAAATAGTTTATTAAGTAAATTAATAAAAAATAAAGAAAAATAACTAAGAACAAGAAGGAAAATTCAATCAAGGAGAACACTAGGACTTTTGAATCCACCCCTAATTATCATAACCCTTGTTTTACTTGTCGATTCACCATAATTCAAATTGATATAAATTTAATAAATAAATCACACTCTGTGTCCTTAGTCGGGCACACAGGATGTACAATTCCCTGAAAGCACAAGGATCACATCTTTCCATCCATGGTCAGGCATGAATAGATGTAAATTCCTATTTCTTTCTCTGTTAAAGTCAATGCGGGCATGTGTAAGTCTACGCAGCAGAAGGCAATCGGTCTGCGTTTGGAATGGAATTTTCAGCTACAGGGGCTCCCAGTGTAAGATTTGAGCCATTCAGCCTTCATAACTCTGGTCGGTTGGCCCAGAGGAGGATTTTGAACAGTCAGGATCATCGGACCGATCTTGGCCACGTCTGCAAAACAGCCCGGATCTTTCGGGTCTTCGGATGTACTGTAACAGAGCATGCATAACAGAGAACACTGATTATTTGGTGGGGCCCATTATGGAAGTTTTCTACGAAATCCACTCCGACCATCTCTGATTCTTCACGAGATTTTAGGTTGGGAAGGGACAATTTTATATCAGATTCTACGTGACCCATGGAAGAAATCAGTTACGGAAGTTGTTGAGCAGTCTGTTTGTGACCATTGAAATCAGCACGTGTGCTTGTATGAGTGCACAAGGTCATCATGGATTTAACCATATCAAGCCCCTCTGCATGATGGACGGCTAGGATCATTTGCATGGGCCATGATGAAGGCCCACTAATGATCAAATGGCGCCCCTGTTTCACGTTTTCGCGAAGCTGGAAACGGAAGTTTCCATTTTTGAATGGGAGTTGGTGGGGTCCACATACTTGGTATCTTCGAAATCCACTACGTCCATCAGCTCTGTGAAGCTGATTTAGGAGATCATTCCAAATTTGAAGCGAATCTGAGCTTTTTGTGGGCCACCACGTGGATCAACGTCTGGCAAAACATCCAACCCTGGTAATCTTATCTATTTGGATGGTTGCAAGGTAATAGGAGGTTTTGGTCAGAATTTTTCTCTGGATGCAATGGTTAGTCCGGATCAATGTTTTTTATGAAGGGTGGGGTCCACTATCAAAACCCAATAATAAGCACAGTGACGTGTTTGGATGCTTTCTTCAACAAATAGGTGGGGCTCACTTCTGATGATATTCTCGGGGATCTACTCCACTCACCGTCTTTGTCCCACTATGTTATTATACGGGGTAAAAGATGAGTAAGTTTCATAAGTCAGGTGGGCCGCACCATCTAAATAAATGGAAACTGGCAATGACCCTTAAATCTATTTGTTGAACATTGGCATGCATGGTTCTAGCTCTATTTACGGATTTGCCATCAATTTTTCAATTATCTTCCGACGTCTGTTATATTAGAGTGCACTGTCCAAATTCCCTGAAATTTGGCGGGTATCTCCCATTTTTCATGCTCTTTCCATCGGTTCAGTTTGGGTCTCGATCTCCCAAGGATGTCCAAGATGTTTTCTTAATGGTTATTGTCTGATCTTGCCCATCGGGTCACTTATACACTAATCCAAGGGCTGAATTTTGACGTGTACTATTAATTTATGATCCTCAGGACAGATATAAAGTTTCGAGACGAACGGATGGTGGAAACCCTTTGAACTTGCATTCTAGACAACTTTTGGGCCTCTTTAACCTAATGGCTTGATTTTCTTGGATCCTTGGCGTGTAAATTCTTCAGTCTTAATCCCATGGAATCTCATCCATTGCCTTGGTCACTTCAGAGTGTCAAATCCACGCTTTTAGTACCCTTTTTCAGTCCACGCTCGTAAATACACCTTGCATCACAAATACGATTAAAATAGGGTATTAAATAGTATCATGTTCGTAAAAGCAAGTAATAACTGGGGTCTAATATGAAATATTCGACCCTTAACATGTTCTTTTCTAATGCTTCATGCTTGTGGTTTGTTCTCCTCTTTTACTTATTTTAATTTGTTTGTAATAATTTCTACAGTTGCATGTACTACAGAATTTATAACTATTAATGATCCTTCAAAGTATGATAGTTGAGGAGTAACTTTTGTTTCCTGATTTGATACTTAAAGAAAATAAATCTTAGCATCTAATGATTTGTAACATCCCGGATTTTTGCCAACTTGGGATTAGATGTCCTTAGGCAATGGGTCGATTCTAACACCTTATCAACTTGTCAAAACTCAGTCCCAAAGGATAAAATCGCTCCTTAACCCATTTCCTTCACAAATCCCACCTTTCACCACCTTGTTCTTTCAATCTTTCTAAGTACTTTCATCCTAGACACTAACTAAACTAGCTAAGTAGTATAACTAGGATCACTTTATATACAAACTACAAAGGTTCAGGTACCACCTCAGACCGAAATTACCCAGGACTAAATCCTTTAGAAATTAGGTGAGAATTAACCAGTGTTAAACTAGAGTCCCTGTGAAATTATCACCAATCACTTTAAATACAATCTGCAAGACCCAAAACTTGTAGAATCATTGACGCTAGGTTACCCTAAAGTATAGGATCAAACTCATTACCCGGCTACACTTGGGAGCACATTGAAACTCCGTATCAGGTCTGGACCGCACGTCGGAAGTCCGATTAACACGAAGTTACGGAATTAGCACTGCCTCGCTGGGCTTGACAACCATCTCGGAAATCAAATCTAGACAGTGTCCCACGGCTGTTCGCTTGAGTCCGGAGCGAGAGAGTGTGAAAACACTTGTTTTCTTTACAAAATAAAATATCTCAAATAGTAATCTGGCACCTCTCGCTTGCGGATCAATTTTAAGCAACCAGATCGTTAGAATTAGACCAAATTACACCCTCGAATCAGGAGAAATTTCATACACATTTACATGTACTCGGAAACTCCGATCGAGATCCGCTGACCGTTGAACTGAAACTGGTCCGCCACGCGTGATCTAGAATCCCGACCCAAACGAAAACTTAACTCCACCTAGATCCGGTGTCGGTGAGCTTAAGTCCGACCTTTGGCTCAAGGAGGCCTGCCAGAAGTCCTCCGTTGAGCTGAAACCAGCTCGCTTTGGTTATAACCTAAGTATACCTTAACTTGAAGTCTAATTTAGAGACTTTTTAGACTATATAAGGACTTTAAACCCTCTCTCATTGCAGCCATACGAATTTGAGAGAAACCCTAGAGAGAGAAGAGAGAAAAGAGAGAGAAAGTGGGAGAGTTGTGGGAGATCATTACTGCCTTTCTTCCTTGCTGCCTTAGGTGCTTAACCACCTCATTCTTATCGCTTCCCGGCGATTTCAGCGACGTTTCTAGGTAAAAAACCCTAACCCTAAACTGATTTGGTGTTTTAAGAGTTGTAGGTTATGAAATAGCTAACCTATTTCGTTCTATAGGTTGCCAAACTGCCATATACGAAGGCTTAGCAAACCTAGCTGATTTGTTACGATTCTACGATAAAAGGTACGGACTTTAGGTGTATAGGTTATGGTTTTCAACGCTTTCAATGTCAGACAATGATAGGTTCATGATCTGCATGCAATTGCACATGTACAAAGTGCTGTCTGTTTTTCGTTTCGATTAAAGATGAAAAATATGGAATTTACATACTCTAGGTATTTGTAGAAAGTACCGTATACGTACAAATTTTAGAAATGTGTTTGACATGATTAATTGTTGTATGAATATATTATATGTGGATAAATTACTTGTTTGGCAAAAGGACTCGCCCCAATACATGTTTTGCTAACATACACCATGTATGTTGTAATAGTATATCCTAAGTGTTTGTGAAAATGACCGAATGAGTATAGAATTCTCATTCGTGCTCGCCATGACTAATTGTCATGGATATATGATTGTTGTATTGGCGATCCCCCTTTGACAAAAGGATTTGCCCTGAATCACGCCACGGCTACTATACGCTATATATGTTGAAATGGGTAGCCCAAGTATTCAAATGAATATGGAACTTGGATTCCTACTTTCCATGACTATCCGTCGAGGGTGTATGCGTGTTATGATTGGGGCAACTCCCTAGTGAAAGGATTTGGCCTAATGCCTATGTGATCAACATATGTCATGTATGTTGATGTATGTATTTTAAAGTGTTTGTTAAAATGTCTGAATGGGTAGTAATTAGTAAATTATAATGTTTAAGGGTGTTGAGATATGATTCTCAACTTCTTTGACTATGTGTATGTTTTCTTTAGATATCTGCGTGATTAGAAATTGAATATGTACAAACTCATGCTTATGTTGTGCTTCATAACATCCTCAACTGATTGCATGATTTTTATCTATGTAATGCATATGTTTAAATTCATGTTTACGTTGTATGATCCGTCATGGGTGATGGGGGAGTAGAGCAACAAATGCGTGCAACAGCCCTGGTAGCCCTAAACGGATAATACCAGACCTTGATTATATGATTTGAATCTTGATCCATTACTACTTTACCTATCTGCAATTGAATGTGATTGGGGCTATTGTATAGTCCAGGAAGTCGGTAACGGGAACGAATTCGTGGCTGAGTTTCAGTTGCCACGTGAGATGTGTTCGACGAACCCGAGTCGTACTTCAGTTGGCGATAGTGGTTGGCCACACGAAGTTCTTATGCGCTTCATATCGTTCAACTTGTTGTGCGCTCGAGCTAGCCAAGCTCGTCAAGTAACCCGACCTGTCTTATGTATGTTCACCATGTGTGGACGCTACTGCTTGAACCTAGGGTACCAAACTTACCAATGAAATCCCTTTTAACCATGGTACCTCGATCCGATAAGACTCATGAGCCGGACATGGTGGTATGGGACACCGTGGTCGAGCTGTCGGCCTATGCTGGGGCCACGTGCCTCCCCGTAATGACCAGTGAGCAACCAGACTCGTGAGCCGATTATGGTGATATGGGACACTATATTCGTGCTGTCGGCCTACATTGATAAGGTGATGGGGGAGTGGTGCAACGAATGCGAGCAACAGCCCTAGCAGCCCTTTATAGAGACCTCGAGCATACTCTGGAATAGCGGTGAGCCTTAGAGTTTTGCCGCGGTGTATGGAGTATAAACTAGGCCTGTTTTTGTATAGTGATGAATCATTAAAGAGGTGATGGGGGAGTGGTGTAACCTTTGTGCGTAACAGCCCTAGCAGCCTTTGCAGTGACCTAGAAAACACACCATCGTTTGAGATTAACTAGGAGTGACGACCGTAGAATGGATCATGTTTGGGAATGATACAAGAGAGGTACCTTAGTTTCCCAATCCTGCTGTTTGAAATGGACTAATGAATACTCGGTAATCATGCTCATCATGCATTGCATGTGCCTGGAAAATATGGAGCACTGAGGGATGAAAGTATGCCGCGAACGTAAGATGGTGTCGCACGAGGGAGGGTGTGGTGAGGGCATACATCATGTCATTTCATACTTGCATTAATAAGAGTAGTTAGGAGTGTTTGATTTTACTGCTTTATCATTACTGCTTGACTGAATTGATAACATGTTAACCTATGCTTTACTGTTCTACTGAGTTGATCACTCACTCCCACGTTACGGGACGGTGTTGTACACACCAACCAGATTTGTTAATTTTCAGGTGATGGCGATGCTTATGAAGCAGAGCCGGACCACTACTATGATGTTGAGGAGGAGTTCTCCTACATGTAACTCTCTGACAGGTCTATCAAGACCTGATATGGTATTGACGGGGCTATGGTACTTGGGATAGAAGACATCACACTTCCTCACATGTGGTATATTTTAGAACTGTACTTGTAATTATTTAACCTGGTAACATTATCACACTCTGGAGACCCACCACTATTTTTATATTGTATATATATCTATCACAGTCTTCCGCTTGCAATTTAATTGTCTCTGGAGTATGATATGTTGTTTTGGCTTAATCTCACTCATGTTCACTACATTAATGCAGACAACATTTAATCATCATTATCTATGTTGCATAAGTGATGTTCTAGAACTCGAGAGTTGAGTTACTACTCGACCCTCAATTTTTCAGGATGTTACATGATTGTTTCCCCTGGATGCATTTATTGGTATCAGATCCAATGCTCATGGAAATATCTCAAGTAGTTAGGGAGGCCAGGGCCATGCAAAATCTTTATCTCGTGTAGACCCACCTAACCCAACAAGCCCAGCCAATCAGTTCCACCCAAATATTCAAGGGTGTGTCGTTTGGAAAATGCAGCAATTGCATTCTGCATTGGGTGGAATGGACTTCCTCTATTGAACCAGCCTGCAATGGCAGAGTGAGCTAGTTTCTCTATTCAAAGGATCAGGAACAATGGTAATTGAGGCAAGTGGGCATTCTACTCAATGGGAATTTATTTACATCTAAATTCATCTTTACTGAGCATTTGGGGTTGCACGGAATTCAATATACAACTAGCAGGCTATCATTTTCCGCTTTAAAGAATTTTGCCTTTGATTGGCTTTGTGAGGTAATTTTAAGACCTATGAGCATTGGAAACTGTGACAGCAATCCAGATTCGGTTATCTAATCCAGTATGTGCTTTTTTCTTAAATTGCATTTTCTCTCTCCAATCAAATTGCCAAAGAAAGTGAAAACATCAATTAGAAAAGAAAAAGAAGATGAAGGTCTCTCGTTGACATTCAATGTGGCAAGGATACTTCAATTAGAAAAGGTGACGAGGATACCTAAAGATTAGCTGGTTATACTACCACCACCACTAGGATCATGGTTCAATTTAATTTGTCTATGGACTTATTTGCTAATGCAAATTGTAGAGATGTGGAGGAATCGTTTATTTGAAACATTGGGACCTTGCTAGCTCATGGTTTTGGTTTCTTTAATAAATTTCTCCTGTTGAAAAATTGGAATTCCTGTTTTTATTTTTTCTTTCTTGCAGTGTGTACCTGCTGATGAAGACAACTAGGCTGGGTAACTATAAAAACCGATAAATATATTTTTTATTTGGGGTTCTTGTAGTATTTTTTTTTTCCTTTCCTCTGATTGTTTGTTATAATTCCATTTTTTCAGGCAGGGTTGAATAAAATATCTAAATACCAGGCATCTTTTTTCAATTAGATCACTTTTTTTCAGAAAATACCTATGGAGTTGTTGCTTATATCTTAGTTATCATCTCTCAGAAAATACATGTAGCAAAACCTGATCGGTCACATGTTGGGCGCTACTAAAGATCATGTATCACATGTTGGGCGCTACTAAAATACATGTAGCGAAACCAATGAATGGATAATCCTTGCAAGTGCGAGTGCACACAGACTCACCAAGATTTGTATTTTCAGCATTATTGTAATTATAATTGCAATTGATTAAATGAAGGATTGTAATTGTAATTGATTGAATGAAGGATTGTAATTGATTCATTATTGAATGAATGATTGTAATTGAATGAATGAATGATTATAATTTTTTTTAAATGTAGGCAATAGCTACGGATATTGACCGTAGCTGGTAATCTGACAACCCTATTGCTACGGATACAGCAATACTTTTAGCTACAAATACTATTCGTAGTTGTAGGTACTTTTGGCTACAAAAATAGTTCCTACGGATTATATCTGTAGCTATTGTCATCTATGGCTACGGATTAAATCCATAGCCATAGGTTTCAAACCTATTGGCTTGGCACCTATGACAACGGTCGTGCTACAGACGAAAACCGTAGCCATAGGTCTATGGCTATAGATTTAATCCATAGCCTTTGCCCAGTTTTCTAGTAGTGACATCATTATACTGGGGGGGGGGGGGGGGGGGGGTCTAGGGAACCGTCTGTTCATGTCGTATACCTAGGAACTTGCAGTACACATGAAAGTCACCGATGTATTCACCATCATTGTCAGTGCGGATGCACTTCGGCGATCTACCTGTCTCTCTCTCAATCGTAGCATGAAACAATTTAAACACACCAAAGACCTCGTCCTTGGATTTCAAAGCATAAAACCAAACCCTCCTAGATGCATCATCTATAAAAGTGACAAAATACAATACCCGATCGAAGGTTTTTGTCCTTGTAGGACCACAAACATCAGAATAAACCAAATCTAATACATGCACTTTATTAACATGAGAAGCAGATTTAACAAATGAAACTCTATGTTGTTTTCCTGATAAACAATCAATAAAGGTTATGAGAGGTATATCTGTCACGTCTAGAAGGAGCTGCTTCCTCGCTAGTAGCTAAAGCCCATTTTCACTCATGTGACCTAAATACCTGTGCCACATGTCAATACTTGAATCTTCCGTTGCGTTCAACCTACCTTTGCACACACTGACACTTGTCTTGTAAAGGGTGCAACACTTCTTTCCTCTGGCTGCAATCAATGAACCCTTGATGAGCTTTCAGTGCCCACCAACAAATCGGCTTTCATAGCCATCATCATCCAACTTTTCCGTCGATATCAAGTTGAGCCGAAGGTCTAGAATGTGCCTCACATCCCTGAGAACCAATGTGCACCCACATCGGTCTTCACATAAATATCACCGACCCTTACGATCTTCGATATGCCAGAATTTCCCATCTTCATGGTCCCTAAGTTACCTGAATTGTAGCTTGTGAAGAAATCCCTGCGTTGAGTCGCATGAAACGAGGCTCCCTAATCTATCACCCAGTCGGTGTCTTGACTCATAGCCGTGAGACAAACATCGTGATCTGCTGAAAGAATAATTACAACATCACCATCTAAAGCGACCACAGTGGAATCTGATTCAACTTCCTTCTCCTTTCCTTTTCCTTTCTTGTCGTTCTTCTTATTACGACATTCATGCTTGTAGTGGCCCTTCTTGCCACAATTCCAGCATTCAACATCCTTTCCGGTACTTGACTTGCCTCTTGATTTATCTTGGACCTCTCGCCCTTTCTATTATTTTCTCTCCATGTTCTTGTGTCACAAGGGCCTCTTGCTGAGTAGACCCCTAAGACTTCCTCCTTGTCTCATCATTGAATAGACAACTAGTTACGTATTTCATAGACACCTTTTCGTCTGGCGCGAAGTTACTCAAAGACACCACCAATGTCTCCCAACTATCAAGAAATGAGTTAAGCAATAGTAAAGCCTGTAATTCATCATCCAAGACCATCTTTATAGCGGAGAGCTGGTTCAATATATTGCTAACTTCATTCATGTGCTCAGCCACAGAACTACTAACTTTGAACTTGAGATTCACAAGTCGTCTTATTAGAAACATTTTATTGCCGGTTGTCTTCCTCTCATACAGCCCTTGCAGTTTCAGCCATAGGCTAGCGGCTGAGGTCTCCGTAGACACATGGTGGAATAAGGAATCGTCCAACCATTGTCTAATAAACCCCACAGCCTTCCAATCCAATTACTTCCAATCATCATCTGTCATATCCTTTATTTTTGATGATATACTTAAGATTGGACCATACAAGTCCTTACAATAAACCATGTCCTCCATCTTAGCCTTCTATATGGTCCAGTTAGAACCATTGAGACTGATCATCCTTGATGAGCCACCTTCATAATTCAGAACCGATCCCACTCCGTTCAACCAACCTAAACGCTCTGATACCACTTTATTGGGGGCCGTCGCATAAAACCTTAGGATCTAGCCTCCCAAAAACACCAGAATTATGGGATAATAAAGTAACGAAATAAATCAAAGCATAAACCACATGACACAAGAGATTCTTACGTGGAAAACCCTTAAAGAGGTTAAAAAAACTACGGGACCTAGTCCAAAGTAAGAATCCACTACGAAGTAAAACGTTACAACCGATCACAAGTACACACCACTTGGATCATACCTTCTTCACTCATGCAGGAGTGGATAAACAGTAAGAGAATAAAGAAAACGGAGATATCTCACCAATCATGAGGACGTAGAAGCGCTGAGATGTCTAGTGTACAGTAGATCACCTCTATGAGCAGAACTTCCCTTTCACAAGCTACCTCTCTCTCTTTCTCTCTCTATCACACCTTTAATACCCCTAAACTTTTTACTAAACCCTTGCAAAGCTTTAGAAAACTCTCTTGCATTCCCTAGAAAAGCCCTAGGGACCCCTATTTATAGTTTAGGCAACTTCCTTCCGCACCTCTTTTAAAACCGCCTCAAATTTATGTAGTCCGCACAAAATCCGGACATGAATCTGTGTAACTTCGACTGGTTCAGAAGGGTCCCGAGCGGTCGAACGGACCCTCGACCGGTCGAGCAGACTCCTCGATTGGTCGAGCAGCATGGAAGATTTAACACAATTGGTCGTTGGACTTTAAGTCAAGCGTCACTCAACTGGTCGAGCACCACCCTCGACCGGTCAAGCAAAGCACTCGACCGGTTGAGCCTGAGGAGAAAATCTCCATCGTGCCACCCTAAGCTTAGATCATGATATTGGAGACGCCTATCTTCCAATGAACCCGTTAAGATTGGCCAATCGGGTCCTCTCCCATCGTGTGTTAAGTAGGGGGTGAGCACAGTAGGATTGGTGCAAAAGTCATTTCCACTGCTGGGACCGGGAAGGGAAGAGATGTGATGAGCCTACCTACTGTTGTGTGCCGGGTCGAGGTTGGTGGTATTCCAACTGCTGAGGCCGGGTAGGGCGAAACAAATCAGAGTCCCCCATTGTTAAGCTGATGGCTAGATGGGTAGGGGTTGATGCACCCAACACTTTGCTTTTTTGGAAATGCATCTCACACTTGTTTAAGGATGTTGGGTTACACATATGTGGTATGTTGTGATACTTTGGTGGAGATGTATCATATGGTATGGAGATGTACTAGTAGAGATGAGAGATGTTCATCATTTGACTCATGCATTCATTTATCCACTATTCACTTGGGCTGGTGGTGCAAAACTAAATCATTATAGCTATGCGACTAACCTGAGATCAGGAGTTTACCACATTTAGTCTAGCTATCCAAATTAGGTATGAGACTGGTTTGGATAGAAGTCCTTCGTGATGGACCCCACGGCTTGCGATATAACGTACTATCATCCCGACTACACACATTAGCTTTGTCATTCCTTTTCCATCGTATGTTATATCGTAGAATATAGAATTTATTTATCTTGTATATGATGGTTGGATAATCTCATGATTCATTGTCACTAGTTTGAGTGATACATCTAACATTGATGACGTGTTCGTGATAACCTATCTAGCTTTAATAACATGCTTGATTGATAGCATGCTCACCTATGATAATATCTTCGATTGATAACATGTTTATAGTTGTTTTGTATGTCTTTACGAGAGTGCCCTGATAAGCCGTGTTTTACTCCTAGCACGCAATAGACTCACGAGCTGCAGTTTGCTCGTACAGATGATCTACACTTTTTCAAGATGCGTTTAGTAGCATGGTGCGTGCAAGAGTTATAAGAGCTTTGTTATCTCTCATCCCTTATTGTTGAGTTTATGCACCATCTTATATGTGACATGTCGAACAGGTTACTCTCTTCAATATGCATTGATACCATGTATAAAATGTGTAATCGCCAAATCAGATTAACTGTTCAGAAAAAAAATTCCTCCACCATGAGTTGGGTTTTGTGTTTGGGAAGTTCGCTAACCATTCATCAAGTCCGGTAAGTGGCAAGGAAGTTGCTCCGACATGAGTTCAGGAGTTGGGAAGTAATAGTGCCCAGGTTCCGAATTTGAGGCGTAATAGAAGAATTAGAAATTATTTTTTGTGATTTTGAGGGTTTTGCAAAAATTTCTTTTCGATTATTTTGAATAAACTCTACCAAAGATTAATTTTGGCAACTCACGAGTGATGTTGGCACATCCACCAGGAAAAGTTGAAAATCTGGGTAAAGTCGATGAGTTGTTGGAAAAGAAAAAGGATACTACCTTGCTATACTTGAAATAATTTTTTCTCTCTTCATTTTTATTATTTTTTAGGAATTATTTTCTTAGTGATTTATTTTGAAAATCTCAACCGGACAGTTTTTAAGTTTTTAATTTTCAACACATGGAGTGGAAATTCGATTTTTTATGGCACTGTTTACCACATGTACAAGGTGTGGGACGTTGGAACATGATCTGTCCACACAAGAGTGCTATTATGAGTTCTTTTGATGGTGGTATAAATGCAATTTCCATGCCTTTGCTTGGTGATCCACGTAGCCATATGGTGTCCATGTGGGTCGACTTTGTCCAGGATCATGCAACACCTTTTATTTTCTTCTTCTTCCCTTATTTTTCATCATTTTCTTCGCATTTTCTTCATCTCTTCATCATCCTCTTCCCGTTTTCTTTATCTCTTCTCCCTCTCTCTCTTACAAATTTCTTCATCTCTTCTCTTTCTTTACATCTTCCAACCCATCTCCTTCTTGTTCTCTTTCCATTCCTTAGGGTGCCTTCTCCCTTAAAGAGGTATGATGTGTTCCCTTTTCTTCTTCTTTCGTTTTCTCTTTTGATCATATGCTTGTTTACTATTATAAAAAATAAAAAATAAATAAATAAATAAATAACTTAGTCTCATGCGGTGTAGTGGTATTGCCCCAACTACGATTAGTGTTGTGCCTACCCTAGATATCCCTGAAGTAGTTATCATGAGGCCTATTTTTGGGGCTTAGAAGTCGCTTCCTACTACCATTAGATGTGATCTAGTCTTTTTAGGGAAATGTAGGTGCCTATTTGATGATTTAGAATTGGCCATGTGGGGTTTGGAAATGTAATTACTATGCCCAATCAAAATTTCCTAGTAAGATATTTTAATGCCTAATTGTGTTCATGGACTATGATTTGACTCCCATCGGTTGTTTTTCATGACTATAAGATATCATATCGTGCAAAGAAAAAGTGACCACTCAGGCATCATTGAGTTACGCAGGTTCGTCGAGAAGGTCGTGGAATTTGTCAGGTGATGAGGGTATTGCATGCATGCGGAGCCTTGCCCATGGATAAGGATTCAACATTCAATTTACACGATTCTAGGCTACACTTGGCCCAGATCACAATGTTGGGTGTTGCCACACTAAGGCTGACAATTTGAGGGGGCTGTTGGTTGAAGATTAACGACTAGGAGGAGTCGCATCACGAGGGACCACAAGTGATCATTGCTCAATCCTTGTTTGAGCCACTACTTCGTTTTTGCATTGAAGGTCCAAACAATGTTGTACTGACAACGCTCCTTAAACAATGGCGATTGGAGACAAACTCCTTTTAATTTCCAATTGGTGAGTGTGGGATCACTTCCCTCGACATCATCATTCAAACCAGCTTCCCCATGTTGAGTGTTTCACTAACACATAAGGACGAACTACTTATCCTTAACAAAAGGTCTTTCATTGCATTCCCTGGGGAGATGAGTTTAGTTAGAGATTAGAGACCCCAAATTTCTCTTGGTTACCCAAATAGTTAGATTGTAGAGTAATGTGATGCATGCCAAAGCACCGCTGTCCTCCTCAATTAGAAAAGATGGTTTGATCTCTTCAATATGCACCCTCATCTTAAGAGCTTCCTTGTGGAACTTGTGGGAGAGTCTCAAAGTGGGGAGTACTTTACCTTTTTCACTAAGACGTCCTCACCTAGTCTTCAGTGCTTCTCACTTGAAACCTATGGGAGGGTTGTATTAGAGAGAGGGGAACACTTTATCCTTTTCTATAGGTCTTCCTCGCCTAGTCTTCCAGGGTTAGAATTGTTGCTAAGGTGTGTTATAAATGAGAGGGGTGATTAATATTCATAGTTAGAGGTGATGACATTTTGGTTATTTTAGAGTAGGTAATGGGTAAAATGGCATGTGACATATTGTGATAGACTCTTGAAAGCTCTGTGACACATTGCATCTTCTTATTGGGTGGCTGAAGTGGTAGACTTTGTAAGTGGGGTGAAGGCTAAAGGTTAAAAGGTAAAATAATTTCCTTTTAATCACTTTTGGTAAGAAGGGTCTAAAATGGCTTGTAATAAGGGGATAGATGATAGCAATTTTTATTTTTTATTTTGAATGAAGAAATAATATCATAAAAATGAAAATCCAATTTCTTCTTGTGATCTTTAATCAAATCCTAACATTTGATTGATTTGGCGTGGATTATTATGGGGACAGCTGGCAATTTTCTAGACAAAAAATGTGCCAGTGAAAATTGAATTTCCACTACTACGAGATGGCCAATCTAGTCTTATTTAGGGTTTTAGATGGTTTGGATATGGCTCGTAGTTGATTTGGATTGGATTGGGGGTGTTTTGTGATGGACTTATACGCACTTGGACAAGGCGCGCGGTTCTGAGTTCTAGTGTGAAAAGCAATCATTCTGATGGGCACACGATCGACTATTCTTTTACCAGGTAAGGTATCTACAATATCATCCAGTAGTTAAGACCAATTACCACTTATGTTATGCATAACCTTAATAAATAGGTAATACGTAGCACTATAAATAGGGCAGTGATCTAAATCGATCAATATAAGAATTACATTACTTATAATTCTCTACCATAAGAACCAATGAAAAATAATGATAATCTTACTAATGAAATCTATCATCACCTTTGATCATCACCGCTAATGGTGGATCCAATTATCAGCATTAACAACCACCATCGATGATGGATCCAATCATCAGTGTTGATCATCATTGTTAATAATGAATCTTATACTAATGAGTGGATCCAATCAGTAATGAATCCATGATCAATGTGATGGATGGATCTTTCACAAAGATGTACACACACATGCAATCATAATGCATGCACATGTGCAATCATAATTTAAAATTTAAAAAATAAAAATTTACTATTGTTCCTAAAGTTTGTGCATCTTAAAAATTCTAGGGCTCACTTGTACTAAGTAGGGTATGATTACAATATCAAAAAATATAAAATATCTCTAAAATTTTATTATTTAAAAGCCTTATTTTATCCATACATCAATTATCATCATTACAAGATATCTGAACCATTTACAAAACTAGATTGCACCATTGGAAAAATCTAGCTTAAAACCCCTTCTTAACCACTTCCCAAATTAGCCCACAAATGTTCAAATAAGGTCTCAACTAGATTCATTTAATCTTTACTTAAGAAAGAACTTGGGCTTACAATTGGGCCTACTAATTTCATGCATAAATGTGGGGCCCACTACAAATTTTCAGATACCCATGAATAGGTTATTTTATGCCCCATGTTATGGCATAAAAAATAATAATTTAATGGTGTCACAAACATTATTTAAAAAGAAAAACTAATTAGGTGTTAATGGTCTTGAGTCCAAATTTGGGCCCTTAATGTTACGAGGGCCTTGAATAACAATTAATGTTGATCATTGGCTAGACTAAGTGGGGACCACTAATATAATGCCTCTGGGCTAGGAAAAATGGTAAAAATAACCCTGAATTAAAGCCCAAATTAGGATAGGCCCTTTAAATAGACCCATTCCCTTCTTCCTCAATAATCTCCCCCTTAGGGTTTAATAAAACCCATTGCCTAAATTTTCAAATATAAAAATGGCACTTACTTCCTAGTGTTGATTTATTTCATGCAAATTGCAGATCTGTCAAGGTGCTCTGGTACCATTTTTAGAGGTCTTGATAGGTAGACCTATAGGATCTAATAGTATGCATACGATTTGAAGGACCTTCACACAAAATTGAAGATAAATAGACAATGTCCAACTGCCCACATAAGTATTATGGGAGTGGAAACAATGTAATCACCCCCTTGATTAAGAGATTATAACAACCACCGAACATGATTAATGGCTTAAAATGTCTAGATGCAACCTAATGGATAATGAATTCTCTTGTTACTTAACACTACAACACTTGCCACTTTTAGCGGCGCTCAAAAGCGCCAATAAAAGCCTTTGAAAGTGCCGACATTAGCTTTACCGGTGCTAGTAAAAGGGTATGTCGGGAAAAGGTATGCGGGTGCTAGATACTTTTTCCCGGCGCTTGTCTGAGAGAGAGGAATTTTACTTTTTTTGCGGCGCTTCACTCCGAGCGCCTCTAAATGTAGTTTTTGACAGTTTTTCTCACGGAAAAGCGCTGTAAGATTTCTACACAAGTGCCGGTGAAAGCCTTTGTATGGATTTAAGAGGCCCTAGCATGCCGGTAATTTTTATTATTATATATAATACAATCGGAACCTATATTTTTTAAATATTTGAAACATAAAAATGATGTGATACAAATAAAACTGAATACTAAACAAAATTTATATTACTACACAATAAAAAAATATATATAATATTTATTACAATAAATTGAAAATGGTCTTGAATTTAAATAAATAAATTTGAAACAAAAAAAACAAAAAAAAAAAAAAACAAAAAAAAAACAAAAACAACAATTCCTCTATATGGTCTACTCCTAGCACGGGTGGCGTCAAAAGGCTGAAGTGCTTGTAGGCCTAAATTTAGGCACAATTGATTAAAATCCTGCACACAAGGAAAAATTTAAAAAAAAAAAAGTCAAAAAGTAGCATTCAACAAATTGATTCATAGAAAACAATCAATCCTTTGATATCCCGTCCTTAAAAAGTCAAAAACTATCAAGGCAACAAATGTTGTATAACTTGAATTCCATTACATCTATTGGCCCCACATTGATGCATGTGTTTTATCCACGCCCGTCCATCCATATGCAGCCTTCACACGTGACATTGAAGTGTACAAGTGACCAATATCAATTGTGAATCTGCTACATTAATTACAATTCTATGATCTACCAAATACTAGCTTTACTTAATTCAATATTTTTTTCATAGAAGAATATGATCTACATAAAGATTAGATGGTAAATACCATAATATTTCCAGACATGCAATTATTATGCGATAACAGTGTTAATTCCATAAAATGCAATTTCATGCCTTTTAATCTAGAGGACCAAACTGGGAAGCAAAGGTACTAACCCAAGGAAAATTAGATTTGACAATAATACAACATTCAAGGACAAAAGGTAAAAGACTAACAAGCATAGAACCTTCCACTCAGATTGCAATAAAGCATTAACAACATGTTCTTCCTCTCTAAACTGAAATATACATTACCCACCTGCCAAAAGAAGTTTATCAATGGAAAGAATTGAATTGAACAGATACTACAGAACTACAATTCTAAGTATATTACCATGAGATCTGAGTCAAATTGTTGCAGATATTAAGGCTCTCAATCTCTCTCTACTTGCTCAACTCCTCAAATGGATATGAGTCGTGGTCTATTTGAGGAGGTTGAATTCAAGCAAAAGAAATGAGGTTGGTTTTACATTTCTATCCCCTATTTTTTCCTCAATATAATGCAATCATAAATTTCACTTCAAAATGGAAACCTACAAATATTTTGAGGTGAATTACTTTCAACAACCTAAAATCAGAAATACAACCTCAACAACGAATCAAAGATCCAAAAGAAATGGAGAAAAATACACATAAAAAGGAAAATTAAGAAAGACTTGATTGGTCTATATCCTCATACACCAATAGATTCTAGAACACCTATGTGGTCACACATGCCAGAGTTGCAACTGTGGAATCCAAGGGGTTTATCTGCTGGGCACCATAACATATTCCCAACAATCAAGCTGACACATTCAACAGGTAGGCCCAATGCGAACAAAAATTAGGAGCTACAGTGTAACACCTGGCCCATTCCGTACGATTTTCTATGCTTATGTACTCAACAATCGATGCCCTTAGCTAGACTTGGATTGGCCGTTCATAGTACACACTCAACTGACCGGAACCCCAAGACCTCGAAACCTATCTCATATCGACCGCCCCGTCACTGCGATCGCGTAGGTACCAACCTATCTCATATCGACCGCCCCGTCACTGCAATCGCGTAGGTACCACCCATGCGTCGGTACGATACTCCGTTAGTGAGATACGCCGTGAAGAATCATTAGTGTATCATGTGCGCATGGCGCCATGTACTCCATTCCACACATGCACACAACATATGCCATGCACACATGTACATGCCACACATGGATGAAAGAATCTCTATCCATGTGTGTGATGTCACCACCCATACCTCTTCCTCTCTCATGTACACCTCAAGTCAACTCTCCTCCATGACACACCTCATGTATGACATCATCACACCATGCTATCCCATGCTCCTTTAATCCACCATTAACTACAAATCATGAATTAATTATCATAATCTTAGTTTAAGATAACCAAGATCACATTAATTGAATCTAACCACATTTTAACAAATTTCTCTACATATATCTCTTCAAACCTTACCATTTCACCATTGTCTCCACATGGATATAATATATAATATATATATATATATATATATATATATATAATATATATATATTATATATATATATATAGGGAGAGAGAGAGAGAGAGGAGAGAGAGAGAGAGAGAGAGGAGTGATTTTGGTGGGCCATGAACTCGACCAATCTCATCCTTTCCATCCATCTCAACCATCAATTCCATCCCTTCCATCCATCTCAACCATCCATCTAATCCATCAAGGTGAGTACACCCACTCCACTCTTGGTTTGTTTCCTTTTTTATTATTTGTATGATTATTAATGGTGATGATTTAATGATAATGATGTGATCAATGGTGTGGACACATAGGAGAGTACATATAAAAAGATGATCAATAATGGTGATGATATGATGATAATGATGTGTTTAATGGTGTGGATTCATGGGAAAATATATATAAAAAGATTAATAATAAAAATAAATTATTATAGACTTGATATGGGATCCATTGATAGTGGGTCCCACCAGAATTTTGTACACCATCCAAACTGTCCAAAGTACGGCCCATTGGGTTGGCCACACACACAGCCATGCACACAACACAAATCCGCACACAACACAAAAAAAAAAAAATTAATATACACTGGACGCTGCTGCCAGCGTCTAGAGGACGCTGAAGCAGGCAGCGCCCAACTGCTTAAATAAAGGAAGAGGGTGTGGGTCCACAATAGGCCCCACCCATGATGTATATATTCAATCCATGTCGTCCATTCAATTCCCCAACTCATTTAGCCATTGAACCAAAAAAAATGAAGCTAATACAAATCTCTAGCGGGTCATATCATAAGAAATAGTGATATTAACTGTTAAAATCTGTTAGGGCCCACTGAAATGTTTCTGGACGTCAAACATTGGGCTCGTTCGGTCTATCACGAGCCACGGAATACAATAGATGGAATGGATTATGTTAATGTGGGCACTACCGATGAAAAACTACTTAAATACAAAAAAAAAAAAAAAAAAAAAAACAACAACAACAACAACAACAAGGAACGCTTGCTGTCAGCGTCTGACGCTGCAGCAGCAGCGTCCTGCTGCTGACGCTGGAGGAAATGGGCCCCACCACAGGCCCCACCTTGATGCCTGTCGAGCATCAGCACCGTGCATTTGATGGGTTCCGTTTAAAAATGGGCCGCCACCCTCAAATTTTAGCCATACACGGAACTCAGGTGGCCCACACCATCAAAAAATAATAAATAAATAAAAATAAAAATAAATTTATGAAGCTTAATAAATCAGCAATTTTATGGGTCTGATCATGTGGTATATCAAGTGGGCTTGTCCAAGGCTTGAGAAGAAAAATAAGATAGAAAAACTAAACCATCCATCCATCCATTTGGTGAGCTTGTCCAAGGCTTGAGAAGAAAAATAAGATAGATCTAACTATCAAGTGGGCCACACTACAAAAGAAGCAAGGATTGAACATCGACCATTGGAACCCTTTTTGGGTCAGAAGTTTTGGACCAATATGAAATTTGTTTTTCCCCTTAATTCAGGTCTTTGTGACCTTATGAACAGATTGGGTGGAAAATAAACGTTATGGTGGGCCCGATAAATGGTTTAACGTGAAATCATTATCCTAACTGCTAATTGAGGTGAGATCCAGATAATCTTTGGTTATGATTCATTTTTGGATCATTTTGTAAAATGATCTCTAAAAACAAATAATAATAAATAATAATAATAATAAATAAATAGATGAACGGTATAGGTATAACAAATACATCACTTTAGGACCCATGTAACTTTGATCTTCTTGAACCGCTCGTACAACTCGAAGCTCGAGCAAGTAAAATCACTTGTTAGGTCAACCTGAAATTTGGATGTATCTGAAATTTGGTCTGACCCCTCAACCAAGTGGGACACACATAATGGATGGGCTGGATTTATGAACCGCATCTCTGTGGACCCAACAAATGATTATGAATATTTAATGGAGGGTAAACCTCTCAACTTGTGTGCGGTATGGCCCACTTTGATGTAGGTGTTATGCCACTTAATCCACCATGGTTATGACATGATATATATTTTAGATCCTCACCGTTTATCTATTTTATCAACCCTTTTGATGATATGTTACCAAGACTCTGGCCCATCCAATGATTAGATAGTCGTACGTTCCGAAATAATGCAAATTGAACTCTCATCTTTGAGAATTTGTTATGGGTCATCCTGATGATGTATTAGATATTCAATCCATCTAGCCCATGTACCGGGTCCCCTTTAGGGCATTGTCCCAAAGATCAGTCAATCCAACCTGAATTGGACCATACAATACAAGGTTGTGAGAATAAGGACTTAACTATTGAATCCAACCTAAGGCCACCATGGTGTATCTATTTAAACCATGTGGACCATCCACTTCCTTATATCATTTTAGGATTTGGACTAGAATCAAAGCAGACCTAAGTCTTAAGTGGGTCACACATGACTTAACCTCATGGGAAAGCCCCATGGGCTCCACCACATAGAACTCATTGTAAATGTCATTGATGTGTGGGCCCAAGAATGTTAAGGCCCATTTTGAGTGAACACCATGTGGGTCCATCAGTGGTAGCCTTGTTTGGGCCAACCACTGGGCCTCTTCGACAAGAGTTCGTAATCTCCATGTGTTAAACATATGACGAACTGGTATTGTAATTTTTGAAGTAATGATGATTAATCCCTTTAAATGGGCTGATTGTGGACAACCCTTGATCACTTGGCACTTTAGTTAGAGTACGACCCTAAGTAATAGAATCACGTGACTTGTGTTTAAACCCTTAAACATGTTTGAATATAACAAATATGTATACTCTAGTGGTGTGAGGGTGTGATATACCTGTTTGGTCCATTAATCATGTAGGTATTTGATGTATATATAGCCACCTAATCATAGGCAATGGTGGAGTATATGTAGTATATATAGTCATATAATTGTATGAATGTGAAATACGTACAAGGCCACCTAACCGTATGAAATCAAGTGGCATTGATGACCATTCAACAACGTAGGTTTTTGCTTATCAATATAGATACCGCCACTTGAATCACATATAACTAAGTTGTACACTAAACCGAATGTGATGTAGGGTTATGTTACCCAAGCTAATGCTATAGGTCCTGTATTCTATACGTTGTAATCTCTAAACCGTAAATGGTACGATGAAATGTGGCACTTGGCCCTTAACCATGCGACACCAAATATGAGTCATTAACTATGTGACGTGTGAAGTGGTTGTAGTATAAGACTTATCATAATTGGTGTAGTCATGTATTCGTGGCCTATGGGCAAGGCCCATTGAAATATATTTCCGGCCCATATGATGAGGCTCATTGTCATGTATTTTCAGCCCATGTGATGTGGCCCATAGTGATGTGTATTAGGCCTAGGTATGTGGCCTACCTGTGAAATAGATTTGAGGCCACTTGTAATATATTCGAGGCCCAATGTGATGTATTTGATATCCATGGGTGTGGCTCATTAAGATGTATTTTAGGGCCATGGGTTGTGGCTCATTGTGATGTATTTGAGGCCCATGTGTAGTGCCCACCTATTGTGTATTTGAAGCCCATGGGTTGTGAAGCCTGATGTGGTGTATTCATGGCCCATGTGCCGAGGCCCATTGCGATGTGTAAGGCTCATATGATACGACCCAATGTGATGTATATGCGGCCCATGAGTGAGGCGTAATGCGATGAATGTGTGGCCCTTGTATGAGACCCAAAGCGATGTATATGAGGACCGATGTGATGGTGATTTCGCCATGATGTATGTATTGATGTTTATGTGGCACATTCCTTGGGAGCAATGTTAGTTAAATGTCCATATTGACGGGCAATGATGGTTGAATGTCCACATTGTGACCTTCCCTTAGACCTTGTTAGGCCCATTCTCACTATTCCGATTGTCGAGGCCGATTACCGATGCCAATTATAAGTATGTAACAACATAGTATCATGATACATGCCCATACGCAGCATCTGCATGTTTGTTATGAGAGGTGGTTAACCATTGCATATGTCATTGGGCATGACGATTTTGAGACTCCCTGATAGGCGGAGATTGTCTCACATGAGTACACGGTATGCGCCGGATTGCTGCATGACTGAATTGTATGACTCATGCATCTTGCATTATGATTACTGTACGCCCTAGCGACATCAGGGTCGTAGCCTCCACAGACATATCGTGGATAGTCAGACGGGACACCGGAAATTTGTTCTAGCATCGGGCAGTCATAGATGGCCTTGGGTGAAAATCTCTAAACCCTCTTGGTACCAGAGGATGACTCCAATGTCGAGACCGAGTGGATATATGAGCGCACGAGGGCCGAATACCAGGAGGTCGGGTCTCCCACTATGTCGTAGTCGGTTGGAAATGGGTGTGGCCTTATTCGCCCGAGAGTAGGGGGCATTACTAGGCCGAGTTTGACCAGCTCGTAAATGAGTCCGCTATCGACGTGCCGAATAGGTTATGACAGACTATTAGCAAGGCAGATAGTGAGGTTTCTTACGCTCACTTGGACTATGCTGCTGGGATAAGGGCAGTGCCATTTGGAGTGTACTAAACCTTGGTGATGATCCTAGAGAGGAACTGTACTGATATGTGGACTAATTGATCAAGAGTTGCATACTCATTCATTCACTATCCACTCGGGCTGGTGATGCGCAACTATTTGTTACGTGTACCTTCGCAATAGTCAGGATTTCGATTGGGGCGCGCGACTAACCTGAGATTAGGAGTTTACCACATTAAGTCTAACTATCCAAATTTAGGTATGGGACTGGTTTGGATAGAAGTCCCTTGTGATGGACCCCATAGCCTGCGATACTACGTACTATCATCCTGACTTCATACTCCAGCATGGTCATTCCATTCGCACCACATATTGCATTACATATGCGGCATATGACATTTTGGGTTACCTATGTTTCTGCATTTATATGGTTTAGATATGGCATCTGATATTTGACTCTTTATGACTCCTCATTTGTATAGTTGATCTGTATCGCGTATTCTGATATTGTTCCTCATTTGTATAGTTGACCTGTATTGTGTATTCTGATATTATTTGACTCTTGGACTTGTCAGTATTTCTGATATTGAATAATTATGGCATGACAATATGATGATGATGTGATTACGGATGCATGTAATAAGGTTATGGCTGTGGTATAGGAGAAATGAAAATATGACTTGATGATGCTGGTAGCATTGACTTGGAGTATTACTATGATGCATATGCATTGCATTGGCATTGATATCATACTTTACGTGCTACACACCTTTCATATATATAATTTCCTTGTAACATATTTATCTTGCTTGCATGTAGGACACACTACACACGTGTGTACTCACTAGGCTTTTTGCCTAAGCTTCCTGTTTCCCATTTGTTCAGGGATGGAGTAGCTTGGAAGACTTTGCTTTCTCGATGTATTGCATCTATTTTTCGATTTGACAATGTTAACGTTGTGTACCTTTTGGAAAGCATTGTATTTGTAACCATCAGGATTTATATTGGAGAGTGTCACTTGGTAATTTGATCATGGATCCTTATGCTCAGGTATTATTATATATGTATAATAATAATAATAATAATAATAATAATAATAATAATAATAATAATAATAATAATAATAATAATTCAGTCAAAAATCTTCCTTGTGATGCGCCGAACTCGGGACTTGGTGTATGGAAGTCGAGTGCCAGATTTGGGGCATCACGGAAGCTGTTCGTCACCAGGTTTGGGGCGTGACAGAAGATGGTATCAGAGCATAAGATTTGGTATCAATTACGAGCAAAGTCCGCAAGTGGAAAACATAGAAGAACTTAAACTAGGTCTCCCAGTGTCGTTGATCGAGAACCTAGATGCTATTAGTACCCCTGATTTGTATGAATCTAGAGACATGAATCTAGGATTCCCGGTTTGAGAACCTATTCAAAACAGGATCCTCTATTTGAGAACCTAGAGAATATACTTAGCACTCAGGCATTAGGAAGATAGCCGTGAGCAATACTTCTAGTTTTTTATGAATGATTGTTTGATATATATATATGGTGATACATATGTTTGGCTTTCCATGTTATGAGTTTGTTAATGTATTATGACTAGAAATTTCGAGGACGAAATTTTTATTAGGAGGGTAGATTGTAACACCTGGTCAATTCCTTACCATTTTCTATGCTTATGTACTTGACGATCGATACCCTTAGCTAGACCTGTACTGGTCATTCATAGTATACACTCAACTGACCGAAACCCCAAGACCTCGAAACCTATCTCATGTCGACCGCCCTGTCAATGCGATCGCATAGGTACCACCCATGCGTCGGTACGATACTCCGTTAGTGAGATACACTGTGAAGAATCATTAGTGTATCATGTGCGCATAGCGCCATATACTCCATTCCACACATGTGCACAACATATGCCATGTACACAAGTACATGCCACACATGGGTGAGAGAATCTCTACCCATGTGTGTGATGTCACACACCCATACCCCTTCCTCTCTCATGTACACCTCAAGTCAACTCTCGTCTATGCCACACCTCATGTATGACATCATCACACCATGCTATCCCATGCTCCTTTAATCCACCATTAACTACAAATCATGAATTAATTGTCATAATCTTAGTTTAAGATAACCAAGATCACATTAATTGAATCTAACCGCATTTTAACAAATTTCTCTACATATATCCCTTCAAACCTTACCATTTAACCATTTTTCTGCACATGGAGAGAGAGAGAGAGAGAGAGAGAGAGAGAGAGAGAGTGTGTGATTTTGGTGGGCCATGAGCTCCACTAATCCCATCCTTTTCATTCATCTCAACCATCAATTTCATCTCTTCCATCCATATCAACCATTCGTCTAATCCATCAAGGTGAGTACACCCACTACATTCTTGGTTTGTTTCCTTTTTTATTATTTGTATGATTATTAGTGGTGATGATTTAATGATAATGATGTGATCAATGGTGTGGATACATAGGAGAGTACATATAAAAAGATGATCAATAATGGTGATGATATGATGATAATGATGTGTTTAATGGTGTGGATTCATGGGAAAAAATATATAAAAAGATTAATAATAAAAATAAATTATTATAGACTTGATATGGGATCCATTGATAGTGGGTCACACCAGAATTTTGTACACCATCCAAACTGTCCAAAGTACGCCCCATTGGGTTGGCCACACACACACCCATGCACACACATGCACACAACACGAATAAATAATAATAAATATATACACTGGACGCTACTGCCAGCGTCCAGAGGACACTGAAGCAGGCAGCGCCCAGCTGCTTAAATAAAGGAAGAGGGTGTGGGTCCACAACAGGCCCCACCCATGATGTATATATTCAATCCACGCTATCCATTCAATTTCCCAGCTCATTTTAGCCATTGAACCAAAAAGATGAAGCTAATACAAATCTCTGGCGGGCCATATCATAGGAAATAGTGATATTAACTGTTAAAATCGGTTAGGGCCCACTGAAATGTTTCTGGACGTCAAACATTACGCTCGTTCGGTCTGTCACGAGCCATGGAATACAATAGATGGAATGGATTATGTTAATGTGGGCCCTACCTATGAAAAACTACTTAAATACATCAAAGAAATAAAAATTATAAAAAAAAAAAAAAAAAAAGCAACAAGGGACGCTTGCTGTCAGCATTTGACGGTGGAGGAAAGTGGGCCCCACCATAGGCCCCACCTTGATGTCGGTCGAACATCAGCACCGTGCATTTGATGGGTCCCGTTTAAAAATGGTCCAACCCCAAATTTCAGCCATACACGGAACTCATGTGGCCCACACCATAAAAAAAATAAAAATAAAAATAAAATTATGAAGCTGAATAAATCTGCAATTTTATGGGTCTAATCATGTGGTATATGTTATATATAAACCATCCATCCATTTGGTGAGCTTGTCCTAAGGCTTGAGAAAAAAAATAAGATAGATCTAACTATCAAGTGGGCCACACTACAAAAGGAGCAAGGATTAAACATCTACCATTGGAACCCTTTTTGGGTCAGAAGTTTTGGACCAATACGAAATTTGTTTTTCCCCTTAATTCAGGACTTTGTGACCTTATGAACAGATTGGGTAAAAAATAAACGTTATGGTGGGCCCGATGAATGGTTTAACGTGAAATCATTATCCTAACTGTTAATTGAGGTGAGATCCAGATAGTCTTTGGTTATGATTCATTTTTGGATCATTTTCTAAAATGATCTCTAAAAAAAAAAACAAAAAAAAAAAGATGAACAGTATAGGTATAATAAATACATCATTTTAGGACCCATGTAACTTTGATCTTCTTGAACCATTCGTAAAACTCGTAGCTCGAGCATGTAAAATCACTTGTTAGGTCCACCTAAAATTTGGATGTATCTGAAATTTGGTCTGACCCCTCAACCAAATGGGACACACATAATGGATGGGCTGGATTTATGAACCACATTTCTATGGGCCCAACAAATGATTATGAATATTTAATGGAGGGTAAACCTCTCAACTTGTGTGTGGTATGGCCCACTTTGATGTAGGTGTTATGCCACTTAATCCACCATGGTTATGACATGATATATATTTTAAATCTTCATCGTTTATGTATTTTATCAACCTTTTTGACGATATGTTACCAAGACTTAGGCTCATCCAATGATTAGATAGTCGTACGTTCTGAAATAATGCAAATTGAACTCTCATCATTGAAAATTTGTTATGGGTCATCCTGATGATGTATTAGATATTCAACTCATTTAGCCCATGTACCGGGTCCCCTTTAGGGCATTGTCTCAAAGATCAGTCAATTCAACCTGAATTGGACCATACAATACAAGGTTGTGAGAATAAGAACTTAACTATTAAATCCAACCTAAGGCCACCATGGTGTATCTATTTAATCCATGCGGACCATCCACTTCCTCATATCATTTTAGGATTTGGACTATAATCAAAGCAGACCTAAGTCTTAAGTGGGTCACACACGACTTAACCTCATGGGAAAACCCCATGAGCTCCACCACATAGAACTCATTGTAAATTCCATTGATGTGTGGGCCCAAGAATGTTAAGGCCCATTTTGAGTGAACGCCATGTGGGTCCATCAGTGGTAGCCTTGTTTGGGCCAACCATTGGGCATCTTTGACAGGAGTTTGTAATCTCCATGTGTTGAACATATGACGAACTAGTATTGTAATTTTTGAAGTAATGATGACTAATCCCTTAAATGGGTTGATTGTGGACAACCCTTGATCACTTGGCACTTTGGTTAGAGTACGACCCTAAGTAATAGAATCATGTGACTTGTTTTTAAACTCTTAGACTTGTTTAATTATAACAAATATATATACTCTAGTGGTGTGAGGGTGTGATATAACTGTTTGGTCCATTAATCATGTAGGTATTTGATGTATATATAGCCACCTAATCATAGGCAATGGTGGAGTATATGTAGTATATGTAGTCATCTAATTGTATGAATGTGAAATATGTAAAAGGCCACCAAACTGTATGAAATCAAGTGGCATTGATGGCCATTCAACAACGTAGGTTTGTGCTTATCGATATAGATACTGCCACTTGAATCACATATAACTAAGTTGTACATTAAACCGAATGTGATGTAGGGTTATGTTACCCAAGCTAATGCTATTAAGGTGTTGGATTCTATACGTTGTGATCTCTAAACCGTAAATGGTATAATGAAATGTGGCTCTTGGCCCTTAACCATGCGACACCAAATATGAGCCATTAACTATGTGACGTGTGAAGTGGTGTAGCCATGTATTCATGGCCTATGGGAAAGGCCCATTGAGATATATTTCCAACCCATATGATGTGGCTCATTGTGACGTATTTCCGACCCATGTGATGTGGCCCATAGTGATGTGTATTAGGCCCAGGTATGTGGCCTACCTGTGAAATAGATTTGAGGTCAGTTGCAATGTATTCGAGACCCATGGGCGAGGCCCAATGTGATGTATTTAAGATCCATGGGTGTAGCTCATTGAGATGTATTTTAGGCTCATGGGTTGTGGCTCATTATGATGTATTTGAGGCCCATGTGTAGTGCCCACCTATTGTGTATTTGAAGCCCATGGGTTATGAAGCCTGATGTGGTGTATTCATGGCCCATGTGTCGAGGCTCATTGCGATATGTAAGGCCAATATGATACGGCTTAATGTGATGTATATGCTGCCCATGAGTGAGGCCCAATGCGATGAATGTGTGGCCCTTGTGTGAGACCCAAAGCGATGTATATGAGGACCGATGTGATGTGTGATTTCGCCATGATGTATTGATGTTTATGTGGGCCACTCCTTAGGAGCAATGCTGGTTAAATGTCGACATTGAAGGGCAATGATGGTTGAATGTCCACATTGTGACCTTCCCTTAGGCCTTGTTAGGCTCATTCTCACTGATTCCGATTATCGATGCCAATTATCGATGCCAATTATGAGTGTATGACAGCATAGCATCATGATACATGCTCATACGCATCATCTGCATGTTTGCTATGAGAGGTGGTTGACCATTGCATATGTTATTGGGCATGACGATTTTGAAACTCCCTGCTAGGCGGAGATTATCTCACATGAGTACACGGTATGCGCCGAATTGCTGCATGACTGGATTATGACTCATGCTTCTTGCATTATGATTACGGTACGCCTTAACGACATCAAGGCCGTAACCTCCACAGACATCGTGGATGGCTAGATGAGACACTGGAAATTTGTTCTAGCATCGGGCTGCCAAGAGGCCGCGTCTCTCACTATGTCGTGGTCAATTAGAAAGGGGTGTGGTCTTACTCGACCGAGGGTAGGGGGCATTACTAGGCTGAGTTTGACCAGCTCGTAAATGGGTCCATTATCGATGTGCTGGATAGGTTTTGGCAGACTATTTGTCAAGCGGATAGTGAGGTTTCTTACGTTCACTTGGACTGTGCTGCTGAGAAAGGAGCAGTGCCATTTGGAGTATACTAAACTATGGTGATGATCCTAGAGAGGAACTGTACTGATATATAGACTTATTGAACAGGAGTCGCATACTCATTCATTCATTAATTCACTATCCACTCGGGCTGGTGGTGCGCAACTACTTGTTACATGTACCTTTACAATAGCTAGGATTTCAATTGGGGCGCACGACTAACTTGAGATCAAGAATTTACCACATTGAGTCTGACTATCCAAATTTAGGTATGGGACTAGTTTGGATAGAAGTCCCTTGTGATGGACCCCATAGCCTGCGATAGTACGTACTTTCATCTCGACTTCACACTCCAGCATAGTCATTCCATTCACACCGTATATTGCATTACATCCGCGGCATATGGCATTTTGGGTTACCGGTGTTTCTGCATTTATATGGTTTAAATACGACATCTGATAGTTGACTCTTTATGATTCCCCATTTGTATAGTTGATCTGTATCACGTATTTTGATATTGTTCCTCATTTGTATAATTATGACTGTGGTATAGGAAAAATGAAAATATGACTTGGCGATGCTAGTAGCATTGACTTAGAGTATTACTATGATGCATATGCATTGCATTGGCATTAACATCATACGTTACGTGTTACATGCCCTTCACATATATGATTTCCTTGTTACATATTTATCTTGCTTACATGTAAGACACACTGCACACACATGTGTATTCACTAGGCTCTTTGTCTAAGCTTCCTATTTCCCATTTTTTCAGGGTTGGAGTAGCTTGAAGACTTTGCTTTCTCGATGCATTGCATCTATTTTTCGATTTGGCAATGTTGACGTTATGTACCTTTTGGAAAGCATTGTACTTGTAACCATCAGAATTTCTATTGGAGAGTGTCGCTTGGTAATTTGATCATGGATCTTTATGCTCATGTATTATTATATATGTATAATAATAATATAAAAAAAAAATTCAGTAAAAATTCCTCCTTGTGGTGCGCCGAACTCAGGACTTTGTGTATGAAAGTCGAGTGCCGGATTCGGGGCATCACGGAAGTTGTCCATCCCTAGGTTTGGGGCGTGACATACAGCAAATCGGCTAGTGGTCCACATTCAGCATATACATAGGGACCATATGATGGATGGACCTGCCTAATTGTCGATCCAGGGCTCATACATGGCCACCTGCAGGACAACTTGAAACATGTTGGCTCAGCAAAACTCATCATTTTGTCATTACATGAAATACCGGAACTGTAAGCAAAACAAAAAAAAAAGTAGGTAAAATAGAAAGCCAACATGCTAACAAACAAACGAATGTTGCAGCACATCTATGCTCTACACAATCAATTGAAAGATAAATAAACTTATAAATAAAGATGAACATACTAATATTTTACAAAGTTGAGAGCTTACTTTCTTATGAAGAGCACAGACATTTATATAGCCTTTAGTGATCTGTTCTTGCAGCTCTACAAATTCCTAGGCATCATCGGCCGAATACTCCCCTGACAGTAAAACACACGGATTTTTTTGTAAACAAAGCAAATCCCATACATGCCCCATGAGAGATTCACGTATCTTACTTTGGACGCTGGTTGATGATAGAAATGCAGACAAGGAAGTTTCAAGCTAGCATATATGCCTGTGGTAGTTTGGATATAAGAGTGTGGGAGATGGGTTTGCGGTGTGATGGAAATAGAAATACTAATTTTATCATTTCTAGATGGATGTGAGAAGGCGATCTCACCATCCAGTAGTATTTCATGAAGTGACTATTTTATTTGGTAAGTTAGGATTTTTCCCTTCTCTCTTTCACTTGGTAGTACTGACATGCTCTACTAAAATGGCAAGGATTAAGGTTACAGGCTTCTAAAAACGACACAACCATAGGATGCTCAGATTGAACAAATGGACAATGGCCTTCAATTGGAAATAATTGGACATTTGCTGAATAGTTGGCAACCAAACTGATGGGCCCATTGTGGATGAGCCACTAAAAAATCATGCCTTTGAACAACTTTAAATATTAAACTTTCGTAAATCCCAGGCGATTTGATTCAACATTGTTTATATATTATACTTTTGTAAATTGCAAGAGATTGATTCAACATTCACTTCACTGACAAGCGTCGTTGAGGTTACAGGATAAAAGTTATCACAACTAAATTTATAAACAAATTTTTTTAGGTTGCAATTTAAATACTCTTTATGTTTAACTTTGGCTACAATAATCTCCATTTCTATTACGCGTTCTATAAGACTAAATATCTGTTTGAAATGAACTCATAGGAATTTTTTTCTCTGTTGAATGAATGGAATGCATAAAAAGGTAATAGACTATAATAATTACTTCCCAAGTCTATCTACGAAGATTTCGGAAATCTTTCAAGTTTATAAGAGAGATCCTAGAGATCATGTCAAGCCTATCTAAAAGATAAGCTAGATTGCAAGACACCTGTAGTACATAGAAGTTATGAGAAAAACCTCAGAGAAATTACACCTCTCTTAACACTCCCCATCAAATGTGTGTGGCCGAAGGCTGAACGCCCATTTCCTAAATATTCATTGATGGGAATCTAAAGGAAGCAGCTTACTACAAATAATGGAGAATTGTGCAAAAGAAGGAATAAGCATGGTGTGATTTGCCCTGAAGCAACTTTCTTATGAACAATATGTTAGTACAACCTGATTTGTACATGCATGAACAACCGAATCTGACTTCATACATAGCACTTAAATTATGACAACAAAGAATAGAAGGGTCATAGAATTTCAAATGAAAAGGCCAGAGTAGAAATTGCACTCAAGTCAACTCAGCAGCTATAGATGCCATATCACGGTGCTCAACTTCAATTCAAGACAAGAAACACTGAGTTGTCTCTTTACACAACAAGAGAGTGCAGCTAGGAAACACACGACAGCCAGATGTAGATCGATGGTCGTCGGGTGATCGGCATCAATTGGTATCATAGTATGATGTTAAGGAGAGAGGAACTTTTTTTTAACACATGCACACACACCCCACACACGCACGCCGTAGTGGAATTTCACCACCTATGGTACTCAAACCCTTGACCCAGTGTTAAGGAGAGAGGAACTTGCAAGAATGTGGAGACAATGGGAATTGAGTTCCTTTCACAAACTGAAGAATATTGATCACAATATGGAAACAGGAGAAACTAGGCTAATGTATAAACTAGCACGTTACATTCATAAACTTGAGCGAGAGTAAAATACTTAATACCCCAATTATACTACGATACTCATATGGATCAGGGAGAGGCTCTCCGTCATTATGAGAAACCTAGAAGAAATGACAAGAATAGTGGTAGACCAACTCACCTGAAGCTTTGAAGCATTATACATTAGTATGGTGAAAATCATGCTTACAGGTCCAGCTTCAGAGGTCATGATTTCTCAACCAATCTGATTTTGGGACAATGACTATGAGACAGTGGGTCACACAATTCAATCCGGTTTTAATTTGAGTTCATGTATGTCTCAAGTACATTGTCTGATGAAAGCCCATCCTTGCACCTGATTTCTCCATTAGAAGTAGGTATATGGTCTACACATAAATCAAGTATATAAAAAAAAAAACTAATTAAGCAAAACTAATCATACTATCCTCATGAAGTTGGTAGCTTTCATAAATCAAGTATGAAATGGACCAAAATTTCCAAGGTGGTAGCTTTAAAAAAAAAAAATCCAGTAGATTAAGCTGAACCTAATGATGGTGATGATGATCTGTTTTGGATCCATCAGTGGATTAAACTAAACCTGGTGATGATGATGAAATGGAAAGCCACAAGTTCTAATGAAGACTGTTGGCAAAACAAAAGTAATAATGAATGCAGGAAAAAAAGCACATGAGTTTTCGTGTGTGCAATTGTAATTCTCTTGGACATGCAACTCACCACATGAAACAGTAACTCTGCCCCAACTTATACATCAGGTACTAACTATGCCCCAACCAAAAGTCTAACCTAAAGAAAACTAATGTGAGAGAGTTAAAATGAGTTAAAATAACAGAAGGAAATGAAGATGAAATGGAAATGCATGAAATAGCTCTACAGATACCTGATACCAGCAACCTTTTGTTCCAACATACAATACCCATTCCTTCATCCACGCATGAAAACAAAAGAACATCAAGATAAATAGCATCTCACATGCATGCTACTAAGCAGACCACTCACAACAACTTAGTAAAAGCTGTGAACTACCTAGCATAAATTAACTCAAGAAATTTAGCCAAATTTATAGTTTTGCATCAACAAAAAATCTCTATGATGTCTAATAGCTTTTGTCAAGTTACAGGTCGTACTCCCTTCCTGTTGAAATGTCTTAAGATAATAATCTCGGAAACTACCTGCACATCAACTTTTAGATAAGAGACCTTCATTGTGAAACTAAATAAACTTCTGAATGAGAAATTGGCATAGAGAATATCCTTATTTCTCTTTACAGGGTGTGACAGTATGTGTTTGGGGTGTTGCCCCTGTTCTTTGTTGTATTATTCACTATTTCTTCTCTCAAAATAAAAGTTCAGCTTACCCATCAAAAATTTTGATTAAACACTAAAATATGACATTAAAATAAGAAATGCAAGTGAATGAATCCCATCCCCTAGTCATTGAAGTGCAGATAAAAGTTCAGCATATCCATCAAAATTTTCCATTAAACACTAAAACACGACATTAAAATAAGTTGGATATAAAGTTCAGCTTACCCATCACAAATAACTTATTACAGAAGTACTTCAAATAAGATATTCATTGCTTGTCATTTAGGATATTTATTGAGAATAGGATGCACATAAATGAGTTAAAATTATATGATAATTACTTACAAATTACAAAAGGTTGCTTATGCACACTTTCAACTGTTTAGGTCCTTGGTTGCTCGACCTCTGAATTTCGTAGCTCCAAGTTATGCAAGTGAAATCCTGAAAAATGAAATCATACTGAAGCTTCTACCAAATCTTCAACTGATTTAGAACCCATATGGCTAGGATCTCACCTGGAAGGACTTTAAGGAGAAAAGATATTTCAGCATATTCTACGCAGAGGAGTATTTGAATGGTACTATTATTCAAATGAATACTTGGGCACTCCAATGTTTGACATCTAATCACCACATCAGGTGAGCACTCCAATGTTAAGTCCATAAGGATCACAATCTACCAAGTAATAGGCAGGTAGGCACAATTTTTCAATGAGAAGCCGCAAAAAACTGATAGGAAAATGTGTGTTTGAAACAGATCATAAAACATATATTACAGGCTAAAATTTTCAAAAATCACTATACAAGACAAGTTAAACAATGCAAATGAAATTCTACAACTCTACACTCCATTTCGATGAACGAACTAACAACACAAACATGCCAAGCTACCCAAATCAACACAATTATCAAAAGTAAAAATAAATAAATAATCCAAGTAAATAAGATAATGCAATAGATTTTGAGGATCAATCTTACCTTGAGATAGTAAGCCTTTTTAATCTCAACCGCAGATGCAATAGTATTTTCTGTTTACTGCATTCATGTAAACAGAAGTCCAAGACTCATGTCAGAACCTTCATTGAAGAGGAAGCCGAGTAAGACAGTGATTGGATGATAATTTAAGCATTCATGCAATGGAAAAGCATCTTCTTTTCTTTCTTTCTTTTAATTTGAAGTAACTTGGAAAATGGGAGAATAAGTATTATGTTCATGGAGGCCTGACTTATGGTTGTTTCTGCTCAGGGTATCGTCAGATGCAGAAGTGTCGGAGGATGAAGAAGATGACAAGGACAACACTGAGCATGATGATAGTTTCATAGATGACAAAATAGATCCATGAATTAATCCGTAACCTCTTCAAACATAGATAATATTAACTTAATAATAGGGGATATGTCATAGCCAACGATATAAAAATATTAACTTAGAATTCTTAGAACATAGAATGAAATTGACTTTCCTAGGAAAAAACAGAGAATTGCAATGCATTTAGAGTGTAGAACAACTTTTTTATTTAAAAAATTAAAAAAGAAAAAAAAAGCTGATAAACTTATTTTAAAAAGAAGAAGAAGAAAGAAGCATCAACAGACCTTTTTTAAATGGTTTTACTTTCAAGTCCCCTGGTTCATGGGGATTCAAAGGCTTCCATGGATCATCATCATCATCTGCAATATGCAATGTGAGGAGATTGACTAGTTTGTTATGCCTGAACGGATGCAAAGACCTGCAAGGGAGAAAAACAACTTAAGCTGTATTGCAAGGGAGATCCCCATCTAAATTATTGAATAATGACAAGAGTACAACATTTACAAAAGCTATACAAATTTATACTGAAAAATATATGGCACATCCATGCTGAAGCTTGGCAGATCCCCATCTGAATTATTCAATAATGAAAAATATAGCACATCCATGGATATGTGTAATACTCTACATGTGGGACCTATAATAATAATAGTTCATCATTTCATATACAAATTATAATGACAATTCATATATAAATTACACTGTATATACCTAATGTACACATACTCCAGATTGTTAATGCATGCACATGAACAAAATACTCCAGATTGTTAATGCATGAACATGAACCAAGAACAATATCATCCCAAATACACATGCACAAACAATAGGACATAGTAAGAATCATATTGTTTGTGAGAGCATGGAAAACAAGAAAACACTTATGTGCCATGGTTATTGTTCTCTCTCTCTCTCTCTCTCTCTCTCTCTCTCTCTCTCTCCCCCCCCCCCCGTAAGTAATGATGTTTTTAGTCCTATATCTGTACAGTCATTTATACCAAGGTGGATGAATACATTGTGTATTGGACTTCTGACACTGGTGCACATGTTTTCCAAAATATCATTTCCTTTGTCATGCTTTCCATGAATCCAAATAGACTCTAAAGAGGATAAATTCCACAATCACAACTTTCTTCACTCCCAAAATGCAGAGGAGCAAAAAAAATGGCTTATGCTTTAACCATGTACTTGCAGGCCACTGACCCAACAGATCCCATCGCACGGACAATTAAGATTTATTACATGCTCGGTGAATCCCTTGTCATCACAATCCAAATTGAAGTAGTTGAGATCTCAACACCCCACTACCCATGTTGTGCTTATTTGGTTCACTCATACAACCATACTAACATGAACTTGAATATCACAGATCACATATTATCCAATCACCTTATCTCTTATTCATGCAAAGGAGTCCTACCAAGTTAGTGGGCTTGCATTGTGATCTCCCTCGTGTCTTCTCAATGTTCTCATTCTCGTACAGTGAGTTTGGATGCAAAATTTTGAATTTTGACCATTCAGTTCATACAAGATGAATCTGTTAATTGTAATGATGTCGGTATTCATCGTCTGGAAGTAGATCTAAATTGGTTACATTACTTTTAAGCCCAACTAAAAGAAACACCATCACATTTTGAAGGCAAGCAGTTGAATATGAACCATAAGAGATGGGTGATTACAATTTGGTCATCCCTACTTTGTAGTTCAGCTCAATGGTGCATCCAAACACAACCAAAATATTCACAATGTTGTCCAGACTATGGTGGTAAACACAGTATATGACCAATACTCAAATAAGGAACTATAATTGCTCAGCCCAAACTACCAGCATTTCATTTAGGCTTGCTTTCTGCATAGGTGAGGTCCGCCTTTCAAAGATCCAAACCATTCATTTGGCAGGCCCAGCTCTCAATCGGCTACCCTTCAGAAAAATTTTGTCCTCGTTAACCCCCAGTTAACATTACACAGAACAAAATGTAGACAATCCCCCCAAAACAACCTGAATTAGGGTTTTCGATAGGACGACTAAGAGTATTCAACGGAGGCCATACGCAGTCCATCACCCATCCAAGGCATGCTTAACCAACTGAACGAACCTGATCACTCAACTACAAGCCTTAATCCTTAATTTCCACTTAAAGTTACAGAAAACAGAGAGAAAATTCCCATCAGAGGGGAAAAAATAATCTGAAATTGGGTTTTAGACGCTGGAAAACAAATCAGGGGTAGGAGCGGAACCTGGTGGAAGTCGCCAGAGCCGGAACCTGTGGAGCTGCTGGAAGTGTTGCTGACACGAATAGGGACGTGGTCAATGATCCGACGCAGCTTCACCTCCAGGTCTTCGTCGTCCTCCTTCAGACCGGTGCCTTTCTTGTACTCCACCAGGGCATTGGATTCCGCCCCAGCAGCAGAAGTAGAGGTTAGCGGTAGCGGCGGGAGAGCACTGGTTTTTGTAGGCGGCTCCTGCGGTATTGCAACCATCTGCAAATCCCTTTCCAACTTTCCTTTGGGCCGACTAGCCATTCTCCGAAAACAGAGCATAGAAATAACAAAACCCTAAAAATCCAACGAAGTAAATGATCCAGTGAATCTCCTCCTATAAAACTCAAAATCTAGACAAGTAAACGAAACCATTAAAGATTCAAAAAGAGAGAGATAGAGAAAAAAAACCATCGAGACCTTATTCGCTCGCCGCTCTCTCAAAACTTGGAGCAATCTCAAAACCTGCGAGATTTGTGAGAGGAATGAGATGCAGAGAGAGGGATGGAAGGGAATCAGGGGAGTAGAGGGCCGGGAGAGAGAGAGAGAGAGAGAGATAGGAGAGAGAGAGAGAGAGAGAAAGGGAATCGGGGGCTTAGGGGGCGGGTGAGAGAAAGAGGGAAGGGAAAGGGAATCGGCGGCGTAGGGGGGTGAGAGAGAGAGAGAGCTAGGTTTTTAATATATATAGTAAAATATTCGTCGATTTTACCTCTTACATAGCGCCGGTGAAAGCTAAACGCAAATGCTGGATTTACCTCCTGTTGTTGTTAGTGTTTCTCTCTCAATTTTCCCCTTATGGAGGGAAGAATCAAAAGGATTGGAAGGAATTCAAATGCGATATGGCTTATACCTCGTATATTCAACCTCTCTCCTTTATCACGATGAGCTCTCTCATTTGATTTGAATTTTGAGAGAACATAGTTGAAAATGTGATAGATAACGAGAAATATACCAAGCATTAACTGTATGAGACCCACCCACTAGTGGGTGCTTATAAATATGCCCCACGGAGCCATATCCAAAACAATGTTTAGGCCTTTCCTAGAATAAGCAATACGGGTCAAAAAACTTGACCTAACCTACTAACCTGACCTGGACGGTTCAGCTCCATCCATTTCCCATAAGGGTTAGTCCGGGTTTGTTTCGTTGACCTTAAATTCAACAAGTTTCATTTCAATTTGTTAGGTATGGCTCAGTGTTGAGGGTCAAATATTGCATATTAGACCCCAATTATTACCTGATTTTATGAACATGATACTGTTTAATGACTGATTTTAATCGTGTTTATGATGTAAGGTGAATTTAGGAGCCTGGACTGAAAAAATGGTACTAAAAGCATGAATTTAACGCTTTAAAATCATCGAGGCAGGGGACGGATTCCAGGGGACCAAGATCGAAGAATTTAAACGCCAGATATCCGAGAAAATCAAGTAATTGAAGTTCAAGTGGCCTGAAAGTCGTCCTGAATGCAAGATCACAGGGTTCCCGCCATCCATTCGATTCGAAACTTTATATCTGGCCTAAGGACCCTAAATTAATCATACACATCGAATTTCAGCCCTTGGATCCCGGTGGAAGTGGCCCAACGATCAGATCAGCCCATGAATCATCGATCTAGGGCCCACCTAATATCTAGATATGCTTCAATTTTAGTCTCAACCCCTTAAATGAAGTGGTAGAACGGATGGACGGAGCGGATTTTTCACGAACATCATGATGGAACCCATATGTACATTACGTGTACATAGAGTACACGTGCACTAGAGGTGCACCGGACCAACCGATCCGGTCAACCCTCCATTGACCCATCTTCTCTACGTGAAAGGCTCCAGTAGACGCACCTGGCGAAATTGGGTTTTGATCGTGAGCCCCACCCTTCATCCAAACGGACGATCAGAGCTGTCCATCATGTCCAGAGGGGGGCATGGCCATCGCCAAGGTGGACTTTTGGCCCCATACACATACACACGTGGATCGCTGAAAAATGCAAGATAAAAGGCGAATTGATTTTATACAGTGGATCAAACTAAAACTCGATCAAAACTACTCTTTTCTAACTGAAATTTCATCAGGAATCTAATGAGATGGGTGGATTTTTCAGAAAACATCACTATGAGGCCTACCAAACACGTCAGCATAATAAAATTTGCACCATACGCACGTCCGATTTTTCCGGATGTTGCGGGGAGTTGTGGGCCACCGTTTGTGGTCGGATGGGTGATCCAAACCGTTTAGAACCTTCAGGGGGGGGGGGGGGGGGGGGGGGGGGGGGTTTACCCCAACCATGAAGTCAAAACAGGTTTCTTGGTCGTGCACCATCTAGAAATTAGATCCAAAAGCAGGTCTGTCGCGTTTTTGCAAATTGCACTGCGAAAGGCCTTCACCCACCAACTTCAGCAGCACCGACCGACTTTACCCTCCTTCCTACTCCATAAAAGGAAGGCTTGGATGTGGAGATCAGCCATCCTGGGATCTCCAGGCAGTTGTGGAGGCACCAAATCTAGGAGCGTGGGTGCAAAGGTAAGAGAGAGAAGGAGATCTAAAGGAGCGAGAGAGAGAGAGAGAGAGAGAGAGAGAGAGAGAGAGAGGGCGAGAAGAGCGTTGGCTGGCCAAAGTTTTTCTTACTTCCTCTTTAGTTTTTCTTTCTTCTTCAATTAATGTTTTTAGAGGTTTTCAATTTAATCATGTCCGTGATGAGCTGAACCTCTTAGTTAAGGCTAAGAGGTGAAACTTGTAGCATGATGGATAGTTTTCTATTGTTTTGATTCATGGTTGTTGAACTCTCTTTGTTTTAAGTTTGATTATAAAGAATATTCATAGTTTTTAATGGTTTGTTGTGACTTAAATTACAATAGATTTGCAATAACTTTGAGTATGTTCTTTTCATTATAGGGTTTGTGAATTTGGGAACCCTGTTGTTCACCATCGTCTCCTGAGCATGGTTGGATGATGGAATCCTTCCTAACATTCATACATCCCTTAGATTGAATGTGGATTGATTAAAGTTTTGTTGTTTGCTTTATTTCATGGGCATGGTTTTGTGATGGAATCAATTCTAATTCTCATACCTCTCATCTCTTGAAAACTGGATCAAAGGAAGTTCAGATTGGTTTTTAATGAAATATTTTCCAACTAGAAGAAGATGGGACTCTAAATCCAATTGTGTTTATGAATCAAGCATAGATCTCCCTTATCTCTACAAGTGGATCCTTGGAATCCCTAGTTACCACCTTTAAATTTATAGTTTTTAGTTTAATCATTTACCATTATTCTCTTATATTTACCTGATTTAGATTACATCTTCTTCTAGTTCTAGTTCTAGTTACTTTCAGATTACGTACAAGGTTCAGTCCTTATGGATTCGACCTCGGTCTTACTGAGATTATTACTACATCACAACCCTATACTTGGGGTGTGAACAATTTTTTGGCGTTGTTGCTAAGGATTGACGGTTACGTTTTTCTGAGATTAACTAGTTTTAGAATTAAGTTAAGATTAGGGTTTTCTAACTTTAGGAGTACATTTTATTTTTCTAACTTTAATTCTAGGATTTTCTTTTTAGAAACTAACTTACGTTTTAACTTTAGGTTTAGAACTTTCCTAATTATTTCTAGAAACTCTCTAATTTTAAGTTTTATTTTCTCTTTTTAGAACTTTTCTAATTTTAAAATTTTTCTATTTTTAGGAACTAGTTTATTTTTAGAAGCTTTCCTCTTTTGTTTTTAGAAACTAGGTTAGTTATTTCCCTTTTTAGAAACTCTTTCTAATTTTAGAAACTAACTCATCTTTCCCTTATTTTATTTTTAGAAACTTTCTAATTATAGGTTTTCTTTTAGAAACTAACTGAGTTTTCTATTTCTAGGTTTAGAAACTTTCCTTTTTAGAAACTAACTTTCTATTTTTATTTTTAGAAACTTTCTAACTTTAGAATTAATTCTATCTTTAGAAATTAATTTCTTTTATTGTCTTTTGCAGGATCTTAACATAGGAACTTTTAATTTGGTAACTTCTTTCTAACTTCTCCTCCTCTACCTACTTTTCATATTGTTGTAGGATTTTTCTTTTATTTTCTTTTAGGAATAGATTTAGAGTTAGAGTTTCACCATGTATATGCAAGAATGGGAACATCAGTATGCTAAGATAGGTAAGAGACAATGGGAAGTGATGTATGATAATTATGATAGAAATCAACTTATGTCTCATAATTTTTCTAAAACAATCATCGAGAACCAACCAGAGTATAATGCTCCATTGGTTAAAAAGTCCTTACGTGATCATATACGGGAGAACAATTACACCCCATGGACAGTACGTGAGTGTTGGGGTTATCATAACTATGCCATATGCAAGAATGGGAGCATCAGTATGCTAAGATAGGTAAGAGACAATGGGAAGTGATGTATGATAATTATGATAGAAATCAACTTATGTCTCATAATTTTTCTAAAACAATCATCGAGAACCAACCAGAGTATAATGCTCCATTGGTTAAAAAGTCCTTACGTGATCATATACGGGAGAACAATTACACCCCATGGACAGTACGTGAGTGTTGGGGTTATCATAACTACGGGAGTGAGAATTATTATCACCTATCTGATAAAAAGAAAACAATGCATGATTATATTATGAGTGATAATATGTATTACCAACCATCAGATTCTCCCACATATGATCCATATGACTATAATCAGTGGAAACATCAATGTTAGGAAGATGAACCGGCAATATATCCTAATGATAATTCTCTTGGGTCATCTACCTTTGAAACCCAATCAGAAACAATCCAAGACGATTCACTTCAGAAACTCATGAGTGCACAAGAGCAGTTCAATCAAATTGTCATACAATCATGTGAATAGGTCAAATCTTCAATTCAAAGAATTCTGTCACACCTTATGGAGGAGGAAGAGACTAGGTTATCCCAGCCTCAACCCAATCTAAAAGCACAATGTGAAGAAAATGATCATAATTCGCTTGTGGATGAAACTGAATTTACGAATGAGGAGTTGGATTCCATTAATGAGCATATGGTTCAATTTTCCGATGAGTCGATCTTGATGACTGTCCAAAGGAATGATCAAAAGACGTGGGTGTCTTTTAAATATAATGATGGTGACACACTTCACTCACATGACACACATGATTTCAATGATGAGGTAGAGATTAGTTTATTCGAACTTCAACCTAATTTAGGAATAGAGTGTGAGGAAAGTGATCCCATCCCAAGTGTGCACTGTACGGAATTAGATGATGATGCGTATTGGGATGATGATTATGAATGTGCAGCCTAAATTCCCGTAGAATCAATCTCAAGTATGGTCCAGGTCAGTGATCAAGAAGTACACGAAGTGATCGGTTATAAGGATCTACTTTACTCATCTGACATACCTGATTTAAATGTGAAGGATGAACCCCTTACAACCGACCCTTCTAACTCTTGTGAAACATGTTTGGACCACTCCTCTGAATTGAATGATGATATGAGTCAGGAGAAGGACGAGTTGCTCGATATGACTTTGGAATTTGAAACCACCCAGTTGAGCTACCATCTGAGTTGTACACTTTTGACGATTCAATGCCTCTACCGAGTAGCTTCAATGAACAGAGTATTGATCACATTGATGCTTCCCTATTGATTTTCAATCTGTCTGTGCAGGGTAAGAGCAAGAGACCATCCACGTTCAAAGACGATAGATTCCTTGGGCAGATCATCACTAACTTTAATGTGGAAAAAAAGTCACTCTCACTTGAATTTTCCAACTCTTTGGATGATTGCTTTGTACACTTTGCGGATTCAAACGATCCCATGATAAAAGATATAGTGAATGCCTTGCAAGACAATATCTTGGTAGTTGTTACGGACCGAGAAAACCCTTATTCTGAAGCCCCTCCTGTCCTAGATGCTGAATGTATACCATTAAAGGAGGAGGAACTGACAATGGAACCAAAGTTTGGAAAGTCGAAATGTGTTGAGACTACATCACTTCCTGAAATTTTTTCTGAATTTTATCTACCTGTAGTCTCCGATTCACCATGGAGTACTAATATTGAAACTTTTTCGGTTACAGGTGAATCACATATACTTTGGATGCCTCAAGCGATTCAACGACAATTTTGTGCTGAGGTCCATAAATTTCTCTGAAAATTCATGATCCAGGGCATTCAAGCCTATTGCAAAAAGGGCTTTTGGATGATCTTGTTGAGAAACCTACTAAGCAATTTATCAAGATATTGGCCAGAAGAGGAACCATGCAGCATGACTGAGTAGCTTTTTCCCTGTTTTCATGGGACTAGGGTAGTTTGCTTTATGCCGTTCTAGGATAGTCGACTTCATGCCGTTAGGTTAGTTTGCTTTTGAAGTTGTTTTAGGATGAGTTGCTTTGGTTGGATTGCGCCTTGCGCCGAACCACCGTTACGTTGAAATCTTTTTGGAAGAAGCCTCTTAACTCCTTTATCAGGTGTTAGCTTTCCATCACTTCTCCTTCAATTTCGTTGTCTCACGTGCATTGCATGCTTATATCTTTTACATTGAGGACAATGTAGATTTTAGGTTGGGGATGAGAGATTAGGCTACGTAATCAGTGTTTTATCAGTCTTGAGCAAAAATTGTGGAAAATTTTTAAATTTTTTCTGGAAATTCTTGTCAATTCAAAGTGATTTTGACGGCCATTCTTGATTTAAAAATATAAGATACTTAATGTTGGTGAATTATGACTCTTGGATTCAGTTACCTCTTAGATTTCACAGATAAGTTCGAATTAGTAATCCATGATTTTAAGTTTTAAACATTGATTGAGTCATGATTTCACACGTCACATCTCACTTACACATTAAGGTTTTAATTTGATATTGAATTGTTAACTTAGCAATCATTAAGCATGGAAGGAACTGACTTGGGGAATTTATCCATCATGTTCAATAAAAAAAATTGAAAACAAAAAAAGAATGAATACCCAGCTAAAAAATAATAATTGTCTTCGAAAGGGTTGGGCGAATGGTCTTCACCATGGGTTTGCTCCCTATAGGTGAGGGTTCGTTTCCCCTCCTTGGCTTTACCTTTAAAAGATTGACATAACGTAAAAGCCATCGATGGAAAAATCAAAAGCTGGAAAAATGAAAAGTTGAACTATAAGGAAAGTTTTGGTTTAGCTTATGGTTATCCTGAATGCTCTTGTGATTATCAATGTTATCATGAAAATAAAGAATTGAGCCTTTGATTGTGACAAGTTTAGGTTTCATTATATACCCATGGAACTCAATATTTAGAATTCTTCTAATCGATGGATTAATACTTTGAACTTGACCATGAAGTTTATCGTACGCTTGAGTCCAGGAGAAAGTAATGCCCAACATTCATGAATCTTAGAATTCTATTGACTGGATTGTTGTTCAAAAATCATTCGAGTTTATAGAAATTATCTTGTAGTTCTCAACTTATTTTTCACATGCTTTGCTTGGGACTATCAAAATGCTGGTTAAGGATTGTTTTGAGGGTCAAATATTGCATACTAGGCCCCAATTATTACCTAATTTAATGAACATGATACTGTTTAACGCCTGCTTTTCATCGTGTTTATGATGTAAGGTGAATTTTGGAGCCTAGACTGAAAAAGGGTACTAAACGCATGAATTTAACGCTATAAAATCACCAAGGCAAGGGACAGACCCCAGGGGGCTAAGATCGAAGAATTTACACGGCAAAGACCCGAGAAAATCAAGTAATTGAAGTTCAAGTGGCGTGAAAGTCATCCTGAATGCAAGATCACAGGGTTCCCACCATCCGTTTGACTCGAAACTTTATATCTAGCCTGAGGACCCTAAATTAACTGTACACGTCGAATTTCAGCCCGTGAATCCCTGTGGAAGTGGCCCAATGGTCAGATCAGCCCATGAATCATCGATTTGGGGCCCACCTGATACTTTGATATGTTTCAATTTTAGTCTCAACCCCTTAATTGAAGTGGCAAAATGGATGGATGGAGTGGATTTCTCACGAAGATCACGATGGAACCCATATGTACATTACGTGTACATAGGGTACACGTGCACTAGAGGTGCACCGGACCAGCCGGTTCGGTCAACCCTCCATTAACCCGTCTTCTCTACGTGAAAGGCCCCAGCGGACGCACCTGACGAAATTGGGTTTTGATAGTGAGACCCACCCGTCCTCCAAATAGACGATCAGAGCCATCCATCATGTCCAGAGGGGGGATGTGACCATCGCCAAGGTGGACTTTTGGCCCCATACACATATACACGTGGATTGTCGCAAAACTCAGGATGAACGACAAATTGATTTTATACAGTGACCCGAACCAAAACTCCACTAAAACTACTCTTTTCTGATTGAAATTTCGCCAGGAATCTAATGAGTGGGGTGAATTTTCCAAAATATCACTATGGGGCCCACCGAACACGTCAGCGTAATTAAATTCGCACCATACGCACGGTCGATTTTTTCGGACGTTGCGGGGAGTTGTGGGCCACTGTTTGTGGTCGGGTGGATGATTCAAACCGTTCAGAACCTTCAGAGGGGGGTTTTTACTTCAACCATGGAGCCAAAATAGGTTTATTGGCCGTGTATCGTCCAGAAATTCGACACAAACGCAGGTCTGTCGCGTTTTTGGGAATTGCACTGTGAAAGGCCTTCACCCACAAACTTCAGCAGCACCGACCGACCTTGCCCTCCTTCCTACTCTATAAAAGGAAGGCTTGGACGTGGAGATCAACCATCCTGGGATCTCAAGGCAGCCGTGGAGGCACCAAATCTAGGAGCGTGGGTGCAAAGGCAAGAGAGAGAAGGAGATCTAAAGGAGAGAGAGAGAGAGAGAGAGAGAGAGAGAGAGAGAGAGAGAGAGAGAGGGAAGAGCGCTGGTCGGCCAAAGTTTTTCTTTCTTCTTTCATTAATGTTTTTAGAGGTTTTCAATTTAAGCATGTCTGTGATTAGCTGAACCTCTTAGATAGGGCTAAGAGGTGAAGCTTGTAGTGTGATAGATAGTTTTCTATTACTTTGATTCATGGTTGTTGAACTCTCTTTGTTTTAAGTTTTATTATAAGGAATATTCATAGTTTTTAATGGTTTATTGTGACTTAAATTACAATAGATCTACGATGGCTTTGAGTATGTTCTTTTCATTATAGGGTTTGTGAATTGGGAACCCTGTTGTTCATCATCGTCTCCTGGGCATGGTTGGACGATGGAATCCTTCCTAACATTCATACATCCCTTAGATTGGATGTGGATTAGTTAAAGTTCTGTTGTTTGCTTTGTCTCATGGACATGGTTTTGTGATGGAATCAATTCTAATTCTCATACTTCTCATTTCTTGAAAACTGGATCAAAGGAAGTTCAGATTGGTTTTTAATGAAATATCTTCCAACTGGAAGAAGATGTGATTCTGAATCCAGTTGTGTTTATGAATCAAGCATAGATCTCCCTGATCTCTACAAGTGGATCCTTGAAATCTGTAGTTACCACCTTTAAATTTATAGTTTTTAGTTTAATCATTTACCATTATTCTCTTATATTTACCTGATTTGGATAGTTTTCTATTGCTTTGATTCATGGTTGTTGAACTCTCATTGTTTTAAGTTTTATTATAAGGAATATTCATATTTTTTAATGGTTTGTTATGACTTAAATTACAATAGATCTGTGATAGCTTTGAGTATGTTCTTTTTATTATAGGGTTTGTGAATTTAGGAAGCCTGTTGTTCACCATCGTCTCCTGGGCATGATTGGATGATGGAATCCTTCCTAACATTCATACATCCCTTAGATTGAATGTAGATTGGTTAAAGTTCTGTTGTTTGTTTTGTCTCATGGGCATGATTTTGTGATGGAATCAATTCTAATTCTCATACCTCTCATCCCTTGAAAACTGGATTAAAGGAAGTTCAGATTGGTTTTTAATGAAATATCTTCTAACTGGAAGAAGATGGGACTCTAAATCTAGTTGTGTTTCTGAATCAAGCATAGATCTCCCTGATCTCTACAAGTGGGTCCTTAGAATCCCTAGTTACCACCTTTAAATTTATAATTTTTAGTTTAATCATTCACCATTATTCTCTCATATTTACCTGATTTAAATTACATCTTCTTCTTATTCTAGTTCTAGTTACTTTCGGATTAAGTACAAGGTTCAGTCCCTGTAGATTCGACCTCGGTCTTACCGAGACTATTACTACATCACAACCCTATACTTGGGGTGTGAACACTCAGTGAGTCATAAATGTAATCCTCCCACTACATCATGATATATTGTAAGTTTAAATAATCTTAAACTTATGATAGTTTAAATTTGGTAATAGTAAGAGTTTGATTTTATATTAATTAGGGGATTTAAATATGATGGTTATAATAGTTGTAACTTAGTTATAGTAAGTGTTTGATTTCATATTGATTAAGTGTTCTAAATTTATGGTTGATATTTTTATATAAAAGGACAAAATGTTTCTCTTAATTTAATGTTTTGTACTTTTATAAATAGGTTAGGTAAGTTGGATTTTAGTTGACCCATGTATAAATGAGTTGGGGGATTGATTTTGGGTTGGACCATCCTGGAAATATAAGGAATCAATTTTTCTAGCCATTAATTAGATTATTACAATTATCTAACCAATTCTTAAAAAGTTTGGGAATCAACATTCTGGCCGCATGATGGGAAGTCCATCACTACACCAAAATCGTCATTTAGGAACGGTTTTTAACCATTCCTAAATGCTTCAAGAACGGTTTAAAACCATTCCTAAATGAGGCGTCACAGAAAAACAGGAACGGTTCAGAACCGTTTTAGGTACCGTTTCTAATTTCAGAGATGGAATTTTAAGAACGGTTTTAAACCGTTCTGGTGCCAACGGTCATATTTTAGGAAGGAAATCTTAAAAACGGTTTTAGACCTTCTCAACACTGCCAACGATCAGATTTTAGGATGGAATTTTAGGAACAATTTTAAACCCAGATAAACACACGAAATGTAAGATAAGGGAAATAAATTAACAGAAGTTTATTACATATCATCAAAATAGAGATTAATCCAAAGAAAAACATAAGAAAATAATGTGCTTGAAGATGTTTCATTGCAAAATCAAATTTACAAAATAAGTTATTGTAAAGGCTAGCACTTTAAATTATAGCTTTACGGAGATGGCGTGTGAAGCTCCCTCCTCAATGCATTGATCATCATCTCCTAGACCCACAGGAACAAGGCGCTTCCTACCTAAGAATATAAATAACTATAAAAATGGTTGAAGATGTTTCATTACAAAATCAAATTCACAAAAAGCCCCAATAATTTTTAGATATTCAACAGCATGTCCTTCAGTAACTGTTACAACATGAGCCATGCAGACAGACACTGTATACTTGGTTCCAAGATTGCCTAGGTTCTATTTACATAAGATACTTGATATCACAAATGCACAAAAAACGATTCCTTACAGATCAAAAATGACATGAATCATGCTCACACACTTATCTTCATGCAAATCTTGGTCTTTTAGTTCTCATTTCATCTTAGATATAAGATTATGGAGAAGTAAACAGGTTCTGACAATACCATATGCACTTCATATACATAAGATATATTCATTCATATATACTAGCAAGAGAAGATTTGTTTTCACATAAATGACGATAGATATGAGAATCAAACATGTACAATCCAACATGCTCCGCAATGGGTCATCTCTTTATACAGAATTGGTCACCTGCAACCTGCAACCTGTTGAAGTTTAACTTAAGCTACACCCCTTTTCACATACATTTTTCCCTTGGGAAAACCAAAATTTTGAATTCATGAAAATGGGTTGTAGAGTAGAGACAATTGTAGGTGATCAAGACTAAAATATTGAAGGGAAATGAAACAAGGTGCAAGGTGTATGGACCTTGACAAGATACATAACCATCACCATGATACTGAACACAGTCCAATACAGGGCATTGACATAATCTACCCCTGAAAGTGTCCTAAACAGACATAATCCAAAGATCAGCGAGAAGTGAGAAATAAGACATCCTTCACTCAGAAACTCACCTCTATACAATGGTCGAACATTTTTTATCTCATGAAAACTATCTTAACATGTATCATTCACAAGATGCATTTAACATAATCTCATAATACCTTACAAGCAGTGATATTTAATTTCCTGTTCTGCCAACAGCCGTTATTCCTTTTAAGGCACTCGTTAGTCTCAAGATCTGTATATACAACAGGAAAAATCCAATAAAAATTCAATGCCTAGACCCTAGAAGGAATTTCTGGAAACCAATCTCGACTAGAAAGCCATAGGCATGTGTTTAACCTCCATTCAAACAAATCCGAGGTTCTGTGGACTCTTTAAATCCTTTACATATAGCCTTCAGCACTACAATTCTCTGTAATTTCCCTTCAAAACAAGCAAAAACAAGAACTTTACAATCTCGAAAGTGCTTCTGGCATCTTTCCTTAGAAGGGTAAACAACCAATATTAAAAAATTCACCATCAAAATAAATACTGCCTAGAGGCTTAGGGGAGTCTACTCAACTGACTTGTTATGAAAAGCAGCTGGCTTGAAAAGGTTGATGGAAATTTGTAAAAGTAATGACAGAAACACTTGCTTCAATGAATCTTACGCCACACAAGTTTGGCAGCAGAGCTAAGCAGCGCTGCAAATTCACTGCGCAGTGCTAGAATGCCAGAACAATATTAAAAACCAACTGAAGGAGCCATAGTTCCCACATAAACTCACCTGCCTAGATCTTCCAAGTTTGCTCTCCTATTTTCTCCAAAACCTACATACATCTCATTCATAATTCTCTCCACCTACTGTATTAACACCCCCAAGAAAATCAACCATTCCCTGGTATCTTGCCTTTCCACCACAACCCTTGGTAAAGACCCATCTGACAACACATACTTCTCCACTCCACTGATGCCTGTATGCAAAAATATATGAATTGGGTAATTGAATTTATAGAGGATATGCCTTCCCTCACTGTTCATGAATAAGGATATGATTCACATGAATACATATATCACTATGAAAAGTGGACCAATGTAAGGTGGTAATTACCTAAATGTATAGAGACATTTGGATATTTTCTTACCAGTTGAAGATTCTTAATGGGCATCTATGATTTACTAGAACCACCTAAATTTGGTTTATCAATTAATTAATAGTTAGTTAAAAATGGAAATGTTCAACTGAAAAGGTGGAAAACACTATCTCTACAAGGAACACAAGAACAAGATGTGAGGTAAATGAACTAAGATGAACAGATATTTGTTTATCATATGAACTAAGATGTGAGGTAAATGTACGAAGATCATTCGTGTTCTTTGTTCTTTCCCGTAGAATGAAGATGACTGCTTTAGTAGTCCGAAAGAACTATAGTTACTCAACTGTTATCAGTTCTCGGTTGGGTCCTACATCTTCCACCAATGGGGAGATGAGGACTATAGTTCTCACAGATTACCAATCATTTTCAGGAGTATCAATCACATATTCATTTATCATATGAAAGAAAAAAGGGCATGATTTCATTGAAATGGTTGTCATCCTAAATTCAATAAAATTCACTAGAAATCAACCAGATCCAGTGTAAAATAAAAAATAGAGAAGATTTCAAAACCCAAAAGAAGATAACTGCATACAATGAAAGAGATGCTTTGGAAGTATATCGTTTGGCATGTATTCAGCTACAAGCAACCTCTCGTCCCCATCACAATAGTACCCGATCAAATTGGCAAGATGTCGGTGCCACAATTTCCAAACACCCCAAGCCTCCTGAAAATCCCACATTAAAAATCTATTAAAAAAGTAAATCTCAGAAAGCAAACATATATATATATATATATATATATGAATTGTTTGGGTCATGAAGCATATGGAGAGGGACTGCCTCTCCATATCTTGAGCACCCTTGCAGATAATGCACTGTAAACCAAATCTTGCTGACTAGACAATGCTGACTGGCCAATCTACTATATAACCCAAAGTGATAAAATCAAAGGCATGGACACCTGCAATGATGACATAGTAAAAGCTCAATTACAATGAGAGAACAACACAAAGGACAGTCAGTAACCATACTCAGAACAATGCTCTAGACTCACTTTCATTTCATGGAGTACTAAAGGTTTTACTATAAGCAAAAAGAAGGGGAGTCATCCATTAAGACATTGGAAAATGGAATTTGAATGGAGTACCGAAACTTAGATGCTCCGTCATCACGCTTCTATGTTGCCCTTCAACAAAATCCACATCAAGAAACAGAGATGGGATCCAATTCCCAACACTACTGAAAGAGTAGTATCCATTGCTTGCTTTTTAAGAACAAGAGTAAGTCAAGGGAGAAAAAGTTTCATGCTTCAAAGCAAACAAAATATTTTGTATGAGATGCAAATTGACCTCAATGCTAATTAACGTAGAAATATCCATCAGAAACCAATCAAAACCCATCTTTCCTGAGACATGACCATGACTAAACGATTTTCCTTAATTTTGGATTAGATCATTATATGGTTGAAATATGGTAATGAAATAAATAAATAGGTTCAGGATCATGGTAAGCCCAATAATCTAAATGAGAGCAGATAAGGAATAAGTTGTCCAAACAAAGACTTCCTAAGACACGTCGTCAGAGGATGACGCCACTGATATGAACAGGGACAATTCAATTTATTCTTGAGCTATAACACTCTAGTGTTAGAAATCATTTGAAGCACCATTACTCTTTAGAGGCAGTAAGTACAAACAAACAAACAAAAAAAAAAAAAAAACTTTTCTTTTTTTTTTGAAAGATTCTATTACTTTCCCACTTATTGCATGATTCTCACCTTTTGAAAACTTCTCGAGGGCCATAGAAGTGTTGGATAAGCTGATATTTGTATTTTCCTATGAACAAGTTGGATGGGAAATAAACATTGGGTGGACTATATAAACATTTTATATGTTTGACTTGTTTTTCAGTAGATGATGAAAACAAAATTGTGTATAAAATGACAAGAGGCGTGACTACTCATTAAATATCAAGTAATCCACTAGTTACAACATCATTCCAAAAAGGGCTGCTGTTTTTTTCTGAACCATCTAAAGTTGGTTTTACTATCTAAACGATAGAATAAAGCATTACTAGCATGCAGAATGCAAGGTGGTGGAAAGATTAAGCAAACAAGAAAACTCACCAACAACATTGGAACCTTGGCAACCCAATCTTGAGAGCTTCCACTTCCATACTCAGCTCTAGCCAGGACAATGGTGTCATGGCTATAAGCCTTGTACCTCTGAAACACCATATTGATAACATGCTTTTAGTTTATAACATATCAAACTGTAGGGGAATGCCTCTTGATACTGCTCTACATTCATAGACCATAAGTAACCGATAGAAGTATGCTACAACCTTTTCTTGCTTAAAGAATCTATTTCCATTTTTTCCCTTAAAAACAATTTTCAAGGCAAAATACTTGTAAACTACAGCAGTTTCAGGGGATCAGTCATTGTAAAAGGTGAAAGGAAGCAATGAAGAAAAAATGTAGCTAAGTGAAAAGAATAGCATAATTTGATATCAACGAACTCACCATCGCCTTATAAAAAACATAGAGCTTCTCGCCTATTAGAATGTGAACTGTCTTTGGCTTCTCCCTTCAAGAGCTTGTTAACAATGCGAATATTAGCAAAAGGTTCCCCTCGCCATCACCTCTTGTTCATCTTCTTCTTCTTTTTTTTTTTTTTTCTATTCTTTTTCTTTTTTAAGCAAGTTATGGATATAACAACCTAGTTCTCTAAAATCACAAAAGATTCAGTGGCATATTGCTTTGAAACCATGAAAGAACCAAAAATAATCAGTAGATGAGTTGTTCGCAATTCATGCTAATAGCAGTTCAATTCAGTTTCAGACTCCTAAAAAGCTTCTCAATTCAAAATTCCAAGAAACTCAACAATTCTGCGCCACAGCCATAGAGCACACAAATAAACATCTAGGATAGATCGCAATAATTGCAATAAACTAGTTTTAAAAAGATAAATCTTCTTAATTGGTACCTCTACTATCTGCATAACATCATGGTTTGCAGCTAAATCATTTACTACAATTAGCATAATGGCGCTAAATGCTAATGGGTATAGCATGTGCAAAAAAAAAAAAAAAAAAAAAAAAAAAAAAAAAAAAAAAAAAAGAAGAAAAAAAAAGAAGAAGACAAACAAACAAATAAACAATCAAGGCTTTCAAAGGAGCTTGGCATATCGCCAGTCAGGCTGTTAAAGCTGAGGTCTCTGTATGGAGAAAGCACAATGATAGTAATGAACCTGTAATAGAAATGTTTTTTATGGCACATTTTGCAGACGAGCATTAACACATCCAACTATTAATATTTTTCTAGATGCACCAAACAGCTCAAATCCAGTGAATGTGCACCAGCTGATGCATACTCGATTTCATTCTCATTCTGGAATACATCTAAACATGCCTTAAAATACAATACATAAATGTAGGGGAGAGTAATGGGATATTAACATAGAATACACAAATGCAAGTGAGTAATGGTGCATTTTACTACATTACAAGCAAAATGTCAAAATCTGCTTATAATACTTATAGCTGGTTCAGATCCAAAGTCTGCTTTTGCAGAAACAAATTCTATCCATGATACAAGACCACAACAATTTGCAGATGATTTCAACAAAGATTGAAATTCCTCTAGAATAAACAGATATCATGGAACCATGATAAGATCTCAACAACACAAAAAAGAGGGGCAGTTTCAATACTAACAATGACCTTTGTTCTGTCAACATTGGATCCCATGCCCCTTCGACCACACACAGGGACACGTAAGCTCATGTATATTATTTCTTTTGATCAATAGTAAGCTCACATAAATCAATTCAACCAAATTGGCTACGAAGGAAACATCAGTAAGCCTTCCAATGCGCAAAATTACGCAATGCCAAATGGCATGAAAATACTCCTAGAGAGTAGAAAAATATTTTTTTCATTTTCAACAACATTAAGCCTTCCAAAAAACCACTCAATACTAAATGGCAAGTAAATGTGCTCCATCAAACATCCAAATCCAAATCAGACAAAGGCATCCAATACAAGGCATCACCAAAAAAAACCAGAGAGAGAGAGAGAGAGAGAGGAGAGAGAGAGGAGAGAGGAGAGAGAGAGAGAGAGAGAACGGGTAATTAGGGCCTGTTTTTGTTAGTGATAGGGAGAGAGATCGAGGAGGGAGCGAGAGAGATAGAGGGAGGGAGATAAAGAGGGAGGGAGCGGGAGAGAGATCGAGAGGTAATGATAGAGGGAATGAGGGAGCGGGAGCTAGAGAGATCGAGAACCAGGGATCGAGGGAGTAGTGGGGAGGGAGAGAGATGGAGAGAGAGAGAGAGAAACCAGGGATGAGGGATGAGGGGAGCGGGAGGGAGGGAGCGAGGAGAGAGCGAGGAGAGGGAGAGATGGAGATTAGCGTTGCGTTGGTGCGACTGGAGATAAAGAGGAAGTTATGTAGTAGGGTTTTTTTAAGGTTCTGACATGGTTTTTTGGTTCTGACACGGTATTGAGCCGTTTCAGAACCAAAACCATTATTACACGGTTTTAAGCCGTTTCAGAACCAAAACCATTATTACACGGCTTTAAGCCGTTTCAGAACCAAAACCATTACCGTTCCTGAACGAGGTTTTTGGTGTAGTGCATATAAATGATTTCCCTTTTTTAGTACAATCAATATGAAATGTCAGTTTTTCTAAACATTGATGATGAATATGCAAGATCACTGTCAGATCTATTCCATCATAATCTATTTGAACCATCCCATTGATCAAATGGTTAGAATCACCCATCAACATTAATGTGTAAGATGTATGCACAATTGAAGTTGATCATGTGATGATGACCCGGATGAGCCATATAGCCTTTCTAGTGGAATCAATATGAATTGTCCACTTTAAATAGTGGGCCCCATTGTACAAACCCATCTTCAAGTTGAGAGGTGTAGGCAGTAAATAGTGGGCCCCCATTGTACAAAGCCATCTTCAAGTTGACAAGTGAAAGTCATGGTTTGTAACCTGGACCATTGGTCCAGCTTGAATGGTTCTGCCTTAAAACTCTTTCATATTGGAAGATGCCAGTGACTAAAATCATTACTTTTCAAGTTGACTGAGGGAACTCTTGTTGTATCTGTTTTTAACCATCTATATGTAGGCGCAGCCAAAAGCCGCGCAGAGATTTTGGAACATAAGCCAAAAAGGGTGGAACACAACGGACCAATTATGGTCAGGGTCACAGAACCATCGGCCCCAATTTTCTGAATTCATTCAGAACCCATTCATGGTCTAGAGCCGACCTGCAGGATTAATTCATGCACATGCATATATCATATTTGACTTGAATGAGATTGGAAGTGCATTTCAAAACTGTTACAGCTAATTTCCAGATTGAGGAAGTATCCTCGTGCATATATAGCCGAACTTGATGGAGGTTTTTCTTTAATTTTTATTTTTAGAATTATTATTATTATTTTTTATTTTTTAAAGATTTTTGTCCTCAATTAAATTCGAAATAGCTTTGGATTCTTACAGCAACTTCCTCTCCAGTTTTCTACCAAAAAAATGACTCATTGAATTTCCGGATGGCTGCTTTTTGAGTAGAGATATTATTGAAATATATTTGATTGTTTTTTCTTTAAGAAGCGGTAAAGTTGAGAACTGTGGACCCATGTTGTATGTTTATAATAGCTAACCTGCTCAACATATGAAACCCACGTGATGACAAGACAAAATAAAAATCTGGCCATTTAAATAATCAAATGGTCTGCGTGTGAAGTTTTGGATGTTCTGGGTCGTGTGCAGGATTTTATGGTCTGGTCCATTGTTTGTGAACCTAGACTCGAACTTAGACTCAGATTGTCACATGGTTTGGTTGACTCAGAACTCGGTGGGTTGAAAGGTTGGTCAAGAATTATTATTATTATTTATTATAAAATATATAAATATAATATAAAAATTTAACAAAAATCTTAAATAAATAAATAAATAAGAAGAGAAAAAATTTCAATTTCAACACTTCCATAGCGCCACTATTCATTTGTGTGACATCCACTCCGTTCATTAGTTCTGCTAGAAGCTAGACACCCACCATTGAAACTAGAGTTGGGTACAATCTGACTCGATCCGACTGGTCTGATTCGATCTTACTGAACCGAAGGCCAAGATTGAGTCGGATCAAGTTGGCCCACTCAAATCCAACCGTACATCGAGTCGAGTTCGGGTCAATGGTCAATCCGGACCGATCCGATCCGCACAACATTCATTCAACATTGTTTCCTGTAATTGTGAGACCCGACCTGAGTTCGCATGTGTGCATGCGCGTGTGTGAGTATGCATCTCGTTCCTTTTGGTCTCACGATTCTACTAGTCAAATTTCGGTGACCCGCGACCATCGGGTAGTGTTTGCGTCATCCTTGCTCAGATTGACCCGAAACCTATGCCGTTGTGTCCGCCTCGTCGCTGCGATTTTGTCGTCGCGTCCCGTGCGTTAATCCGATATGTACATTTCAAGTTATGAGCATTGATCGATATGGGCCATTGATTGCATGATTGGTGGACCCCACCATGGGTTGCACATTTTCCCATGCCATCATTTCACCCTAGGCTGAGATTTCTAGAAAGGCTATTACCCTAAGCCTTGTTAATATCACCATAGGCCACCATCATTGCCTAGGAGAAAGAGAGCCATCATTACAAGTCTTAAAAGTCTCTCTCTCTCTCTCTCTCTCTTTCTCTCTCTCTCTTTCCCTCTCATTTCTCTCTCTTCTCTTATTCCCTAGCAATTTCCCTCCATTTCTCCAGCCCATCTTCCCTCCATTCCAACCCCTTCTCCCTAAAATACCTCCTCATCTACCCCTTCTCACTTGATCTTATCCATTGATCCATGTTGCTTGGAGCCTCTAGATGATGGTGATGTAAGTTTCAAGGTTGATCTAGGTGGGTGCTCTTAGATCCTTCTTCATTTCTTTCTTAGGAGCTTGTGGGACCCGTCAAGTGGTGATGAGGTCCCTCATGTCTCCATGGTTGAGGCCAATGGCCCTTTTCCTTGCATGCATGATCCATGGATGGGGCCATTCTCCATGGACCCCATCATGGCATTTTCTTTGATGCATGCCATTTTCCTCTCTTGTGGCTGGATTATTTTTTATTTTTCATTATTTATTCTTGATTTCCTGATGTGTGTGGCCCACTTAGTGGCCCCGAATATCCAGACCGTCCAAGCAAAGTGGACGTCTATGGTTGTCCATTCCTTGGACGTTGACACTCTATTTGCTCCATTTTGGGCACATGCAATGGGTTTCATGAAGGGGGTATGGCCTGGATGTTTGTGGGCCCACTAAGGTGGATCTTAACACAAATTTTGTGGGGTATTTTCCCATTTAATCAGTGGTTATGTTCAGTTATTTTCAGACATACCTTGCTGTCCAGAAAAAATTCTGGACTGTTTTTGGGTTATTTTTGGCACAGATTATGGACTTATTTAGAGGATGTTTTACCTCCAATATTTGATTATTTCTGGAGGTGTGGACCCCACCTAGAAGTATGTTGAATTTCACCTTCATCCGTCCCTGTTTGATCACCCAAAAGAGTGGGCCAAGGAGGGTGGATAGTCCAGATTTTCTGGACTGTCTAGCAACCCTGCTTGCTGTACAAACATAATTATTAGTCTGTTTCTGAAATGGTGGGCCACCTTTGTGGACCCCACCTTGTTGTATACTTGTGTAGGGATGTTGGTCCTACATTTTCTTAAAATTTGGCAGACCTGGGCCCGCTTTAATGGGGTGCACAAATCAGGGGCAGCAACATTGTTTCAGCAGCAGCATTGTTTCAGAAATACCTTGCTGTCCATAAATTGTAGGAGTCAAATAAAATACTTTTACTATCCCAAAAATTATAAACTTTTGCAGAGAGGTGTCCCACCCATGGTAGGACCTACCTGCAAAATTTTAGGGCCAATGGACCCCATTTGGGCATCCAAAGGGTGAGCCAATATAGTAGGCTGCCAGAAATTTCTGCTATGCAGTCTAACAGCATAGTTCTATAAAAATAAATTTTAAAAAAAATATTTTCTCAGAAGGTGGGCCATATTTCTGGGTCCCACCTTGTTGTGGGCTTGATGAGGAACCTTGGGTCCAAATTTTAGAATTTTGGAGGCCCAGAACCCACCCATTTGATGGCCCAATTCAGGACAGTTATATTCCAGCAATATTTCACCCTGGACAGATTGTATTCTTTAAATTAATTAAAATACTTATGAGTATCTAAAAATTATGAAAATTTACAGGGAGGTAGTCCACTCATGGTGGGATCTACCTACCAAATTTCAGGTCTAATGGACCCCTGTGTACACACCGTGATAAGCCCGGACTGGCCCACCACGTTGGGACGTCCAGGCCAGTCCGATTTTCTGGACAACTTGTTTCATTCAAATTAATTAAATTATTTCTAGATGTCAAAAAATTCTAAAATTTTGTAGGGTTGTGGTCCACCTATAGAAGGACCATCCTGTAAATTTTCAAGGCCATCAGACCCCTGCACTGACCGTGGTATGACTTGTAAATTGGGTCAGTTTTGGGCCAAATACCCAAGCCCATATGACTAACCACCATGGGATGCCTCTACCTTGGGCTGCTGGGCCTGCATTCTAACGGCATGGCCCACTTGAAGTAAGTTTTGTATATCGCCCTTCTTATCTGGTGGGACCCACTGTGATATGTGTGGGTCACCATGGGTCAGTAACCCATTTAAATTAAATAAATTTCTGGACTCCGGCAGGCCCAGGAAGTGGGTGGGCTGAAATTCTAACAAGGGGCCCAAATTTGTGCATAGTTGATCTTTTGGAGCCGTGGCGACCCATCAGATTTAAGGGAGTGTTGCACACACTCTTTGCTCTCCTTCCTTAGACATTTTGGGCTTAATTAGTGCCTCTTGAGGCCCACCTTTGTGGTGGTTTGTGGGCTAGCCTTAACCAGAATTTTTGATAGTTTTATAGGCCCAATGGGCTGAAACCTATCCCTTGAGCCCAAGATTGTGCAAGGGCTGACCTTATTGATTCATGGGCCTAATGGACCGTCTACAAGCTGATCATGTGTATTTATTAGCCTTGATGCCCTCATAAAATGCTTAATTGTGGGCTGACTTGCAAGGCCCACGTAAATGTATATTGTGGAGGGCCTTGCTAAGTCTTTGGGCTGGTGTGCAAGGCCCACACTGTGATCAGTATAGGCCTTGCCCATGTGTATTCTTGGACTTATGGGCTGCCCTCAAGTCCACCATAATGTATGAATTGGATGACTTTTATTTTGGGCCATTTCTTTAGGGCCCATTATGTGATATAGTATATGCATGTTTGTGTTAGCAAGTAGGCCTTGTGGACTCAGTTCTTTTGGATAGGCCCATTGATCTCGGGCCTATAGTCTCCTATCTATTGTGATGGGCTTAGGGGCAATAATACACAAGAAGTTGGGCCCTTGGCTGCCCACTAAACTGACCCTGTACTTGGGCCAAAAGTGAGGCCCAACTCACTTGTGTTAAATGTGAAACTTGCCCATGTAAATGAATTACTGGGCTGCCCATGAAGCTCACCACAACATGTGGAATTATGACCTTTGTGGTTGGGCCCAAATCTTACTTGAGGGCCCACTATATGGCCTATGAGTTGGGCTTGGTGTATGGCCCATTAGGCCATGCATTGCTTGGGCTTTAGACCTTACATTATATGAGTAGTGGCGGGCTACCTTTTGGAAACCAGTTGAGGTTGGATGTCCTCCTGGGTGATCCTAAGGTAGGCCCATAGGTTTCTCTATGGATGGTTAAAGGCCCACCATAGACCCTAGGCCATTTGTTTAAGGCTCGATGTGTATGTATGTGGAACCTACCTTAACGCATGATTGGTCCAGGCCGTTCAAGCCTTGGATCGCCCGATTATGGAAGCACTCTCTCTCCTTGGTTGCTGCTGGATTCACAATCCAGTAGCAGGCCCACTTGATCTTTTCTTGATGTATACACACCCTCCATCTGGTGGGGCCCCCTGTGAATATTGTTGGCCTTCATGAGATCATTCCCACTTATTTGACTAATTTCTGGGCTCTAGCAGGCCCAAGAAGCTGAGTGGGCCGAGAAGCTGAGTGGGCCGAACGTTTATCAAGAAGACTCAAATGTACATTGTTATGGTTGAAACTTTATTTGACATGGGACCCACCATATTGAGAACTTGTGTACGTGTTGCATGCTTGGGTTTTTTTATAATCTTTGGGCTTAATCAGTGCATTCTTTTGGGTCACCTTTAGTGATCACACGAGGACCCCATCTTAGATCAGATTTTTGGGACATCCCATGGGCCTAGAGTGGGTTGGGACGTCCAAACTTGGCCCAACCATATATTGGGCCAGCTTCCACCATTTTGATGCACTTGTGGGCTAAGATAAGGATAGTATTGGGCCTTTGTTGCCCACTTAAATTGCTAGTTATTGGGCTAATGTAGTTGGGCACATTTCATCATCCAAACTTAAACTTATTTTGGGCCGTATATTGTGTATGTGGCTGCCCACCAAGTCCAACTTAATGCATGGATTCTATGGCCATTGGGAATTGAGCCTTGGGCCTTAATTTCTCTCTTGGGGCCCATGTTGTTAAAAGTGGTGTTATATCTTTTTATGGCCTATTATGAGGAATGTATGTATGTGGTTACCTGTGTTCTTATCTTGAATGTAGGGCCTTGGGCCTTGTATCCATATAGTTCGTGGTTGAGATGCCTCTTTGGGAATGGTGGTTAAATGTCCCCATTATGGACCCCTATAGGCCCGTTTGTATCTAAATGTCATTAGATGCTCATCTTAAACTCTGCTAGACTCACTCACTTCTGTGTTACTTAGACATGTAGTTGTATGCTTAGTCTTGTGGGCTACCCCAGGTAAATGGGCCCCCACTAGAGGTGGGATTCCTTGTGGATATTGTCTAAATACCTAGTCTTGGTCCCTTCTTGGATAGGAGGAGTGTACTACTTTGTATATCGCCGCATAATGCGTCTAGACCCATCTTCATGGCCCATGTGCATCATTGTATGCTTGGATGACACTATGTGTGTGGTTATGATTGTGCCATTGGGCATTGCATGTTGCATTCCCGAGGGACGTAGTATTCCCTCTTGAGCACGTTGGATGCTTGGAATTGATGCATAGTTGATTGTGTGATTCATGCATCTGACATTGCATAACATGAGCATTTTCGCCCTTGCTTCATCAGGGTTGTAGCCTCCATAGATACATCGTGGATGGCCATGTTTGGACACGGAAATGTTACTTGAGCATACCGGGTGCATAGGATGCCCATGGGTGAAATTTTCAAAACTTCCATGGTACCAAGGATCTGCTCCAACGCCGTGACCGGGTGGAATATATGAGCGCACGAGGGCCTTATACCGTTAGGCCGTGACTCCCACTGTCGTGTAGTCGGTTGGATAGGGGTGTGGCCTTACTCGCCTGATGTAAGGAGGCATTGCTAGGCTGAGTCTGACCAGCTCGTGAATGGGTCCGCTACTGTCAGGCCTTGCTGGTGATTGGTTGTCCACAGGCGGGTAGTGAGGTCTCTTACGCTCGTTTGACTATACGGGGTCTGTAGAGTGGAAGTCATCCAGTAGTGTAATGGACCCCGGTGATTTCCTTATGATGGAAATGTACTTGATATGTGGATTGGATATGAGCACTGACATTACTTCATATTGCATTTGCATCGGCTGTGTAAGCCTCATATTGCATCGCCTTGGCATGGTGCCCAGTACTCATTGTATTATAGTACTCATCACATTACAGTACTCATATTGCATTACAGTACTCATTGCATTACATTACTCATCCCGTACAGTACTCATTGTATTATATAGCCTGGTATGGCTATTGCTTCCTATTATCGTACTGCCTTGGTATAGTTTCTTGCATTCATGATAGCCTTGGTAAGGCTAGTGGTATTGGTATTGATCATGACTCCCTTCTGCATTCTCTATCTTCTTCTGAGCACCATTGTCACACACCTTCACCACCCTCTAAGCTTTCTATAAGCTTATGCACGATTGATGCGTGCAGGAGATCCTAGACAGGCGTCGTAGCAACAGAGCGTGGAGTAGAGTTGAGCTTGAGGACTCCAGTGTTGCTGACTCTTTTTTTCTTTTTTCCCATTATCTTATGTATGTCCTTTCGGACCTGATGTAAGCTTGTAAAAGTTCAAATTCTTAGTGGATTTTGTGATGTGTATCCTTTGTTACTTCCAGATGTACTTGCTGTGATCTTGGGTGTGCTCATATTGGTAATGATTATACTGTTATGAAAATCCTCCTTGTAGGATCCCAGGATCGGAACCTGCCTCAGGAGCCGAGAATGGGGTACTACGGAGGCTGTTGCGGTCAGAACCGGCCATCGGGTTCCTTGTGAGTCCGGTTACCGAGTTTGGGGTGTGACGTGACAGTAATGTTGTCCACTTGAGATTGGGATATACCTCATTTTTAGTTTAATACCATAAAATGATCTAGAAAAATAGATGGACGACATGGATAAAATAAATACATCATGGTGGGGCCACAAAGCACCGACCACCATCTCCTCTCAACTCATGGCTCGAGGCGCCTCGAGCACCAAGTTCTGACTGAGCTCCAATGGCTGGTGTATTAACATGAGGCGTCCTAATGCGAATTGGTAGGTATACCATGCACCAGCATTGTATTGACGTCAACAACTTTTATGGGTCCCATCATGAGGTATGCATTATATCCAAACCGTCCATCCATTTGGCGGGCTCGTCTTAAGGTTTTAGCTGAAAAATAAGACAGATCTAAAGATCAAGTGGACCACACTGCAAAAAGTAGTAGGGGGTTGAATGTCTACCATTGAAACTCTTTTAGGGGTCACAGAAGTTTCAGATCAATATGAAATTTGCTTTTCCTCTTCATCCATGTAATTGTGACCTTATTAACAAATTGGATGGAAAATAAACGTTATGGTGGGCCCTACAAAAATTTTTAATGGTGAAAATCACATTTTTTAAAAAAAATTTTCAAAAATAAAAATAAAAGGAAGATTCGATTTGAACCGTACCCAACTCGATCCGACTGGATTTCCTTGATCGAGTCGGACTCGGTTCAGGTCAGGCCAGCAATGCAACGGATTAGATCGAGTCAGATGACCTGGACTCGGTCCAGGATCAGATCAAGTTCGGGTCAATTAATTGAAAATTTCAGACCAATTCGAGTTAGACCCAATCCAGTCCGACTCGACTCGATGCCCACCTCTAATTGAAACCTTAATGGGGCTCGTAGTCATGCTTATGTGTTGTCCAACTCATTCATAAGGCGAGTTCCATCAAAACAAAGGGAAAACAAAAATATCATTCCGATCTAGAACTTCGTAGGCTCCTATTAGTTTTCAACGATGAGTCCCAACCCATTATACAAAGTGGAGCATTTCACTATATATTTTATTAAGAGAAGAAGGCCTACAAGTAAATGAGTAATAGGCGATTTTAGGCTAAGCCTAATTTATGAAAAGATCTAACCAATTAGTACAAAATATAAAAATCTAATTAGTTAGTTGTATTAGATAATACATGTTAACACTCACCCTTAAGTTGGAGAGTGAAGATTATGAATACCCAAATTGGGGCTCAATTTGTAGAATGTATCTTTGCCCAAAGGTTTGGTAAACACATTTACATGTTACTGTTGGGAGTGTTGCACAAAAAACCTTAGGATCTCGCCTCCCAAAATACTAGAATTATGGGATATAATAAAACAATGAAATAAATCAAAGCACAAACCACATGACACAAGAGATTTTACGTGGAATCGAAGAGGTAAAAACTACGGGACCTAGTCCAGAGTAACAATTCACTATAAAGTAGAACGTTACAACCGATCATAAGCACACGCCGCTTGGATGAAACCTTCTTCACTTGCGTAGGAGTGGATGAACAATAAGAGAATAATGAAAACGGAAAGATCTCACTGATCATGAGGATGTAGAAGTGCTGAGACGTTGACTGTGTGATAGATCACCTCTACGAGCAGAATCCTCCATTCCACAAGCTCTCTCTCTCTCTCTCTCTTTTCTCTTTCTCTTTCTTCTCTTTCTCTCTCTCTCTATTTCTCTCTCTCTCTCTCAACTTGGTCGTGAAAATGCCTTAATGGAATCACTTTTGGATGCCTTAGTATGCCCTAGAATAGCCCTAGGGACCCCTATTTATAGTTTATGAAACTCCTCTTCCGTACCTCTGTGAGACCGCCTCAAATTTACGCAGTCCGCACAAAATCTGTGTAGAATTTACGTAACCCTCAACTAGTCGAGCCAGGTCCTCAACTGGTTGAAGGACCCCTTCGACTGGTCGAGCCTGACCCTCGACTGGTTGACACCAAAAAATATAGCTTGCTGGACTTTGAGTCGAGCGAGCCTTGACCGGTCAAGCAGCTCCCTTCGATCGGTCGAGCCAGTCCCTCGACCGTCGACGAGTGCAGTAATGCCAAGATTTAAGACATCCAATTTATAACAAGTTGCACTACTTCTCCTCTGAATTGAGGAGGAAAACCCCATCAAATCTCCCCCTTTCCGACTCAGGAGGAATTTGCCCTCTTTAAGCCATCCAGGTTTCTACAAACGTCAAACTTGCCCTTGAGCAATGCCTTGGTCATCATGTCTGACCTATTATCATTCGTGTGGACCTTCTCAGGCTGTAATACCTTCTGTTCCAAAGTATCCCTGATCCAGTGATACCGAATCTCTATGTGCTTCGAGTTGGTGTTCTGACTTGGATTCTTGCTCAAGTGTATAGCACTTTGACTATCTCAATAGACCACGTGCAGCTCCTACTTCAGGTTAAGTTCCTATAGGAACCTCTTTGTCCAAAGCATCTCTTTACATGCCTCTATGATCACAATGTACTTGGCCTCTATCGTCAATAATGCTATGACCTTCTGTAGCTTGCTCTGCCAAGAGACTGCTCCCCCTTCAAACATGACATGAACCCCGATGTAGACTTCCTGGAGTCTATGTCACCTGCCATATCTGCATCTGGGTAACCTTCTAACATAAGTTTTCTATCACCATAGCATAGGCTCAACCTGGATGAGTCTCTTAGATGCCGCAGTATCTATTTCACTGCTGCCCAATATTCTTTGTCAGGATTGACAAGATACCGGCTGACAACACCAATCGCATATGCTATGTCTAGGCGCGTACACACCATAGCATACATCAAACTTCCTACCGCTGATGCGTAGGGTATCTTCTTCATCTCATCTACCTCTCCCTTCGTCTTTGGACATTTCTTGTAGCTCAATTTGAAGTGACCATCCAGTGGAGTACTGACCGGCTTCGCTGCATTCATATTGAACCGCTCTAAGACTTTCTCAATATACTGCTTTTGTAACAACCAAAGCTTATCCTACTGCTTCTATCACGGGTTATCTCTATTCCTATGATCTGTTTAGCCGAGTCCAATCTTTCATCACAAACGACTTGCCCAACTCCTGTTTTAGCTTATTAATCTTCTTGATGTCTTTACCCATGATGAGCATGTCATCAACGTATTACAACAAAACTAAGAAATCACCATCTGAGAACTTGTGTGTGAAAACACAGTGGTCTGACTCCGTTCTGTCATATCCAAGCTTTAACATGAACGAGTCGAACTTCTTGTACCATTGCTTTGGAGCTTGTTTCAGCCATACAAGCTCTTCCTAAGCCTACAGACCATATGCTCTTTGCTCTTGACTTCGAACCCCTTTGGTTGGTGCATGTACATCTCTTCTTTCAGGTCATTATAGAGAAAGGCGGTTTTAACAACTAACTGTTCTATCTCCAGATCCATGCTATGCTAGCCGCCAACCTAAGCAACACCCGTATGGATGTCATCTTCACCATTGGTGAGAATATCTCCTTGAAGTCTATACCTTTCCTCTCACCAAATCTTTTCACCACAAGTCTGGCCTTGAACATCGTTTGTGAATTCTTCTGCTCAATCTTCTTTCTGAACACCCACTTGTTGCTCAGAGCTTTCTTACCCTTAGGCAATTTCACCATATCATAGGTGTGGTTCTTATGCAAGGATTTCATTTTCTCTTGCATAGCTTTCAACCACTCCCCCTTATGCTCGTCGTCTAGGGCCTTAGAATAATCTTCTGGTTCTTCCCCATCAGTGAGCATAATGTACTCATGTGGCTAGTACTTCTTGGACGGGTGTATGTCCTTAGATGTCCTCCTCACCTATAGCTCAACAGGTGGATCAAGTGGGGCCTGCTCTCCTGGTCCATCTTTTGTAGGAACTCCCTCGTCCTCTGCACATTGCTGTACTCCCCCATCATCAGGCACCATTGGAGAAGTATCCGGATCCATGTCCTTTAGCTCACCTAAACTAGGTTGGGTCTTCTCTAGCTTACAAATGTCTTTTATGCATTGATCTTTAAAGAAAACCACATCTCTGCTTGTTACAAGCTTATTCTCGGTCGGATCTCATAATCTGTAACTGATTTTTTTATCACCGTACCCGAAGAACACACATTGCTTAATCTTCGTATCGACCTTAGACCTCTCGACCTTTGGTACGTGAACAGATGCCCTACATCCAAACACCATGAGATAATTGTATGATGGATCTTATCCAGTCCACATTTTCTCAGGTATTTCTCTATTCAACGGGGCTGATAGAGCCCTATTTATCAAATACACTACCGTGTGCATTGCTTCTCCCCATAACATCTTAGGCAACTTTGCATGGGATAACATGCATTTGATTCTTTCTACAATGGTGCGATTCATTCGCTCAGCCACACCATTTTGATGGGGGGTCTTGGGAACCGTTTGTTCATACCGTATACCAAGGGACTTATAATACTCATGGAAGTCACCAATGTATTCACCGCCATTGTCAGTGAGGATGCACTTTAATGATCTACCTGTCTCTCTCTCGACCATAGCATGAAACATTTTAAACACATCAAAGACCTCGTCCTTGGATTTCAAAGCATAAACCCAAACCCTCCTAGATGCATCATCTATAAAAGTGACAAAATACAATGCCCCACTCAAGGTTTTTATCCTCATAGGACCACAAACATCAGAATAAACCAAATCTAATACATGCATTTATTAGCATGGGAAGCAGATTTAACAAATGAAACTCTATGTCGTTTCCCTGATAAACAGTCAATACAGGTTTTGAGAGGTATACATGTCACTTCTGAAAGGAGCCGCTTCTTTGCTAGTAAGTGAAGCCCTTTTTCACTCATGTGGCCTAGACGCCTATGTCACATGTCAGTAGCTAAATCTTCTACTGCATACAACCCACCCTTGCACACACTAACACTTGCCTTGTAAATGGTGCAACACTTCTTCCCTCTGGCTATAATCAACGAACTCTTGATGAGCTTCCAGTGCCCCCAACAAATTGGCTTTCATAGCCATCATCATCCAACCTTCTCGTCGACTTTAAGTTGAGGTGAAGGTCTGGAATGTGCCTCACATCCCTGAGAACCAGTGTACAACCCACATCGATCTTCACACAATATCACCAACTCCTACGATCTTTGATATGCCATAATTTCTCATCTTCATAGTCCCAAGGTCTGGTGAAGAAATCCCTGGGTGAAGTCGCACGAAACGAGGCTCCCGAGTCTATCACCTAGTCGGTGTCCTGACTCGTAGCCGTGAGACAAACATCATGATCTGCCGAAAGAATAACTACAATGTCGCCATCAGAAGCGACCGTAGTGGAGTCTGATTCATCTTCTTTTTCCTTTCCTTTTTCTTTCTTGTCATTCTTCTTCTTATGACATTCATGCTTGTAGTGGCCCTTCTTGCCACAATTCCAGCATTCAACATCCTTCATGACACTTGACTTGCCTCTTGATTTATCTCAGGCCTTCTTGCCCTTTCTGTTCTTTCTTCTCCCTCGATCTTGTGTCATAAATGCCTCTTGTTGAGTAGACCCATGAGACTTCCTCCTTGTCTCCTCATTGAAAAGACAACAAGTTACCTTTTCCATGGACACCTTTCCGTCTGGCGCGGAGTTACTCAGAGACACTACCAATGTCTTCCAAATGTCAAGCAATGAGCTAAGCAATAGCAAAGCCTGTAGTTCATCGTCCAGGACCATCTCATAACGGAGAGCTGGTTCAATATGTTGTTGACCTCATTCACGTACTCAGCCACAGAAGCACCATCTTTGAACTTGAGATTCACAAGTCATCTTATCAGAAAAATCTTATTACTGGCTATCTTCCTCTCATACAACCCTTGCAATTTCAGTCATAGGCTAGCGGCTGAGGTCTCCCTAGACACATGGTGGAATACGGAATCATCCAGCCATTGTCTAATAAATCCCACCACCTTTCGGTCCAACTTCTTCCAATCATCATCTGACATATCCTTTGTCTTTTTTAATATGCCTAGAATTGGAGCATACAAGTCCTTGCAATAAAGCAAGTCTTCCATCTTAGCCTTCCATATGGTCCAGTTAGAACCATTGAGACTGATCATCCTTGATGAGCTGCCTTTCATAATTCAGAACTAATCCTACTCCATTCAACCAACCTGAACTCTCCAATACCACTTTGTTAGGAGTGTTGCACAAAAAACCTTAGGATCTCGCCTCCCAAAACACTAGAATTATGGGATATAATAAAATAATGAAATAAATCAAAGCACAAACCACACGACATAAGAAATTTTACTTGGAAAACCCTCGAAAAGGTAAAAACCAGGGGACCTAGTCCAGAGCAACCATTCACTATGAAGTAGAACGTTACAACCGATCACAAGCACACACCGATTGGATCAAACCTTCTTCACTCATGTAGGAGTGGATGAACAATAAAGAATAATGAAAATGGAGAGATCTCATCAATCACGAGGACGTAGAAGTGCTGAGAAATTGACTGCGCAATAGATCACCTCTACGAGCAGAACCCTCCCTTCCAAATGCTTCCTCTCTCTCTCTCTCTCTCTCACCTTGGTCGTGAAAATGCCTTAATGGAATCACTTTTGTATGCCTTAGCATGCCTTAGAATAGCCCTAGGGAGTCCTATTTATAGTTTAGGAAACTCCTCTTCCGACCTCTGCGAAACCACCTCGAATTTAAGCAGTCCGCACAAAATCCGTGCAGAATCTGTGTAACCCTCGACTGGTCGAAGGACCCCCTTCGACCGGTCGAGCCTGACCCTCGACTAGTCGACACCCAAAATACAGCTTGCTGGACTTTGAGTCGAGCGAGCCTCGACCGGTCGAGCAGCTCCATTCGACCGGTCGAGCTAGTCCCTCGACTGGTTGAGCCGTGCAGTAATGCCAAGATTTAAGACATTCGATTTACAACAAGCTGCACTACCTCTCCTCTGAACTGAGAAGGAAAACTCCATTAGTTACAGCATTGACAGAACATAGGAAAGGCTTAATTAAGAAAGGTTGAATCTTTTCATGGACAAGGTGACAACCAATCAATATGCTTGGTATATTCATGAAAAATCAAATTTGCAGTAATGTACAAGACAACTTGCTTTTTTTGCAAAACAAGAGGCAGGTTGGAGATCCCGTACTTGAAGATCATGAAAAACATGAAAGATCCAAGTGAGTTCACAACTTGTGACAACCATGGAGTGATATTCAATTTTAGTAGATGAACAGAAGACACTAGTTGTTTTTCTTTTCCAAGATAAGAGAGAATGACGTGTCATGGGGAAACTAAATCAATTTGACTTACGATAGCATTTGAGAACAAGGGGCTAGAGGAGGAAATAAGTAAGCCTTGTCTCGGAGAGCCGTTTAAGAAATTAAGTACACAAAGTGAAACATCCAAATAAAGGATGTCAGGGATTGCTCATGAGCTGGCCAATCATAAGATAAATAAGCCAGTTAACCAATCGACGACATTGAGTGGCATCTGAGAGAACGTCATCATCAGTATCAGTAAGTTGAAAGTTTTGATCCATACAATATTTGGTCTAGCTAGTAACCATAAGATAAATAAATCAACTAACCAATCGATGATATTAAATGAGATCTGGGAGAATTTCAGCACTAGTATCATTAAGTTCAAAGTTTTGATCCATAGGCAAGTATGCAGGATGGGATCCAAGCAAACTAGCATCAGACAAAATGGCAAGGGTGTACTTTCCTTGGCTTAGGAAAATGTCTTGTCTTGATTGTGCAACTTTAATCTCTAAAAAATTTTAAACGGCCCAAAGTCCTTGATATGAAAGTTCGGTGAAGAAAATGTTTTAAGGTGGTAATGGCTTGATTATCATTACCAATGAACACGACATCATCAACATATGCCAATACTATAGTGAAGATGGATCATTGTCAATGAGTGAATAGAGAATAATCTTCCTTGACTGTACATAGCTAAGACTTTGTAAAGCTATGAAACACTTACAAAATCATTATCAAGAGGGTTGTTTGAGCCCATAAAGAGAGTTGTTGACGTGACAAACATGAGACTCCCTCTTTGGAGAAAAACTGAGAGGAATAGAGTCCTTGTGTAAAAAGGCATTATGGACATATATTTGGTATAAAGGCTATTGATGAATTGTAGCAACTATAAGGAGACAACGTAATGTAACATTAATCCTGGCAATAAGAGCAAATGTCTCATGGTAATCAAGTCCTTGTTGATGTGAGTTGTATATTAGAGAGATTGTAGGAGTAAATGGTGGTTGTAATCCCTAGTTATAATCCGCTAATTAGAGGTGTAATATACGCATAGCCTAATATAGGCCATACCTGACTGTTATATGTAGCCTTCCATCTTTGTACAATAATATACGAAAAATTACAGAAAATATTCTCTACAAGCTGTCATGGTATCAAAGCAGTCGATCCCCTGTTCTTTGATATTGTAGCCTCCTAAACCGAAGTCTTCACACCCTACTTCTCCCATGGCCGACACTGATTCCAACCTTGGTGAGTCTCCATCATCTTCTACCCTGATGGAACTGACCACGAAGGTGACTGAAGCTTTGAATAAACTCTCAGTCTCGACACCGACAACAGATGTGGGTGTTGACCGATTGGCATCAAATTGGATGGATCCAATTATGCTCTCTGGTCCCAAGTGGTTGAGATGTATATCGCAGCCAAAGATAAATTGGTATATATCAATGGTGACCTTCCCAGCTGTCTCCAATGGATTCCACGTTCAGGCGGTGGCGAACCAACAATGCAATAGGATGGTTAATCAACTCTATGGAAGCCTCTCTTATCAGCACCTTCATTCGATATCTAATCGCCAAACAAGCGTGGGATGCTATTACCACCACATTTTTTGACGAAAGTGATACCTCCCAAGTCTACGAACTCTGGCGGCGTGTAAGCAGACTGAAGCAAGTTGGTTGTTCGTTGGAAAAGTTCTACAACAAACTGCAGGGACTTTGGCGAGAAATCAATTTTCATTGCCCAAATCCCATGGAGTGCCCGATTGATGTGCAACACTATAACTCTATCCTTCAAGAAGATAGGGTGTATGTTTCCTTGGATGGCCTTGATGACTACCTAGACCATATTCACAGTGGAGTATTACAGATGCAACCTTTTCCTATGGTAGAGCAAGCATATGCCCATGTCCGTCGAGAAGCTGTCTGACAGGCTGTGATGACAGCAACTGGCGGCGCGGATGACACACCCAGAGTAATCTTGGCCTCCAAAAGCATCAAGAATGGCTCGAGTTCTGCCTCTAATGGCGGATCTTTGTTTCTAAACAGCAACAGGTCCAATTCTAGTCCACATCAGAAACAGAAGATCAATACTGAGGGGAGAAAATACTCTCATTATGGGAACACTAAGACACCCGTGACATATGCTTTAAATTGCATGGATATCCATATTGGTGGCATGATCTTCAAGCCAAGAAGAGGTGTGATGGAGCCACTAATGATGCCAATACTGGTAAGGCTGCAGTGGCGGCAACAGAACCACACTTGTCCCTAATTCCGACCAAACCTCCCACCCCCAAGTCAGGTATGGCTCTACTCGGGTTTAAAAGTTGTGATGATTGCAACACATGGATTCTTGATTCCGGATCAACTGACCATATGACATTTGATGCATGGGATTTTTGTCAACATACTCCTCAGCGAGATAATATTACCAATGACAATGGGGTTATCTTTTCAGTCAAAGGGGCTGGCACTGTAATGTTATCACCAGCTTTATCATTATCTAATACCTTACTTGTGCCTTTCCTTTCTCACAAGCTAATATCTGTGAGTCAAATTACAAAGAGCTCAATTGCACTATACTGATTTACTCGAATTTTGTCTTATTCAGGATATTCTCTCGAAGGAGATCATCAGACATGGTACTAAGAGGGGGGGCTCTATTATATGGATGACTTCAGCATGGGCTGCGTACATCATGTTGGTCAGCCGAGTGATACCAAGGCGAAGCAGATTTAACGTTGGCACCATCGTTAAGCCATCCTTCGTTTGGTTATTTGCAGCATTTGTTTCCTAATTTATTTTGAGAGTTGTCTGTTTCAAATTTTAAGTGTGAGACTTGCATTTTAGCCAAGAGTCATTGAGTACCTTATCCTTTACGTATGAATAAAAGTGAAGTTCCATTTTCTTTAGTTCATTCTGATGTCTGGGGGCCTTCCCCAAAGCCTACTTTGTCTGGTTTCCGCTGGTTCGTGATTTTCGTTGATGACTGCACTCTAATGACTTGGCTATACTTATTGCAACATAAGGATGAAGTCTTTCCTGTGTTTCGATCTTTTCATGATTGATTCAAACTCAGTTCTCCGCTAAGCTTCAGATTCTTAGGTCCGATAATGGTGGTATGTAAATCATAAGTTCCGTGCATATTTCAATCATCACGGACTGATTCATGAGACATCGTGTCCTCAGACACCTCAGCAGAATGGTATTGCCGAGCGAAAAATCTCCACATTCTTGAAATGGCTCAAGCACTGTTACTTAGGGAGCACGTTTCGAGCTCCTACTGGCCTGATGTAGTGGCTACTGCGGTGCACCTAATCAATCGGATGCCCTCCAAAGTACTTGAGTTTAAGGCCCCGCTGCAAACTCTGTCAACCTATGTCACCTTACCTATGGCATTGATGCTTTCACCTCGTGTCTTTGGGTATGTTGCCTTTGTTCACCTCCACAAAAGTCAACGGACGAAGCTAGACCCATGTGCTCTTCGATGCCTCTTCTTGGGATATGTCGTCCATCAGAAAGGTTATTGCTGTTACGACATGACTGCTCGGCGCACCTATGTGACTATGGATGTGTCTTTCCTTTAGACTGACACTTTCTTTCCTGCATCCCATTCTTCTCTTCAGGGGGAGACACGAGATGAAGAGCTGAATTAGCTGAGATTTCACTGATTTGGTGGCACTGAGCATACCACAGAGCCGACTGAGCATACCACAAAGCCGACTACTCAGCCAATCATTGAAGAACTTATCACAGAGCCCACTCCTGATTTATCTCCTAAAGCTGAAATAGTACCCCTCCCTTCCCCCCCACTCCTCAGTGCCTAACGACCTGTCTGCTGAGAATATCACCAAGGAAAGTTCTCCACCAACCTTACACACCTCTGTCTCTAATAACGAGGTTAATCGTTGTTATGAGCTACCTTCTAGGCATAATCGTGGAAAACCACTGAATAGATACTCACCTGAGATTGAGGCACAGAGATTAAAATATCCCATTACCAATTATGTCTCTACAGAGAGACTCTCTGAACCACTTAAGAACTTTGTGAATGATCTATCTTTGCACCATATGTCTACAAATGTCGACGAGGCATTGAAGGATCCAAGATGGGTTTAAGCAATGAAGGAAGAAATGGAGGCACTAATGAAGAACGAGACATGGATCCTTGTTCCTTTACCTAAAAGGACAGAAGATAGTGGGGTGCAAATGAGTATTCTCTATCAAGTACAAAGTTGATGGAACAATCGAGCGCTACAAAGCACGACTAGTAACAAAAGGCTATACTCAGACATATGGGGTAGATTATCAGGAGACGTTCTCACCAGTGGCCAAGTTAAATACTATTAGAGTTCTACTATCTCTTGCAGCGAACCTGGACTGGCCGTTGCATCAATTTGATGTGAAGAATGCCTTCTCCATGGAGATCTTGAGGAGGAGATCTACATGGATGTTCCCCCAGGGTATGAGGCGACCTCTGGTAGAGTTGTATGTAAACTACAATGAACACTTTATGGCTTAAAACAATCTCCTCGAGCCTGGTTTGGATGGCTTAGCTTGGCTATGAGGAAGTATGGTTTTGGACAGAGTAATTCAGACCATACTCTCTTCTTGAAACATCAAGGAAGCAAGTTAACGGCTTTGATAGTGTACGTAGACGACATGATTATTATGGGAGATGATCAGGAGGAAATCTCGAAACTTCAAGAACAATTGGCAGCCGAGTTTGAAATGAAAAATTTGGGAGGGCTCAAGTATTTTCTCGGGATTGAGGTCGCTAAATCCAAGCAAGGTATATTTCTTTCTCAGCGAAAATATACCCTAGACTTGTTATCAGAAGTTGGATTACTGTAATGTAAACCTACAGATATACCAATAGTCCAGAATCATAAACTTGGAGAATACCCCGACCAAGTGCCAACAGACAAAGGAAGGTACCAGAGATTTGTTGGGAAGCTCATTTATCTCTCACATACACAACCTGATATTTCTTATGCAGTGAGTGTGGTGAGCCAGTTTATGCATTGCCCGAGTGAAGATCATATGGATGCGATGGAATCCAATCCTCAAGAACCTAAAGTCCTCCCCTGGAAGAGGACTTATGTTCTCAAAGAACAATCATCTAAGGATTGAAGGCTACACAGATGCTGACTGGGTAGGAAATATCTCTGATAGAAAGTCTACCTCGGGGTATATTACATTTGTTGGAGGGAACTTGGTGACGTGGAGAAGTAAGAAACAGAAGGTAGTAGCATTATCAAGTGCGGAAGCAGAATTTCGTGGGATGGCTAAGGGTCTTTGCGAACTCCTATGGCTAAGAAGATTGTTGACAGAAATTAGCTTCACTCCAAACTGTGAGATGGATCTCTTCTGTGAAAACAAGGCTGCTATCGATATGTCTCATAATCCCGTCCAACATGATCGAACCAAACATGTGGAGGTAGATCAACATTTTATCAAAGAGAACCTTGAAGCCAAGATAATCTGATTCTCGTTCGTCAAGTCCGAAGATCAATTGGCAGATATTCTTATCAAAGCCGTGTGTAGCAAGAACTTCCACAACTCACTTGACAAGTTAGGCATTAGAGATCTATACGCACTAACTTGAGGGGGAGTGTTGGCATGAGTTGTATATTAGAGAGATTGTAGGAGTAAATGGTAGTTGTAATCCCCTAATTAGAAGTGTAGTATACGCATAGCCTAATATAGGCCATACCCAACTGCTATATGTAGCCTTCCATCTTTGTACAATAATATACGAAAAATTACAGAAAATATTCTCTACAAGCTGTCAGTCCCCCTTATTGGTTATATCATTTTGTGATGAGGTGAGCTTTATGGCACTCAAGAGTACCATTGGAACGAAATTTTAGTTCCTAAATTTATTTATAGCAAATAAAAATTTTACGGGGTGGTAAGGGAGAGAGCGCCCAAGTATTATTTTCCTCAAGAGTCACGATTTCAGTTGTCATTGCTTCATGCCAATGAGGATTCTTCATAATCTGAGAATAAGTTACAAGTTCTACCAGAGAAAAAATCCTAGCAATAAATGCAGGATATAGAAAACCTAATTAGTCAACTGTACTGGATAATACATGCTATTACACTATTTCTTATGGTGTAGAGCACTTGAGTTTTTGATCTACCTGATTTGTAGCCTTACATCTTAACATGAGCTAGCAAAATAGATGGACAAAGTTGACGTCACAAAGACATATCATAGTGGCCCCCTAGCTTTTGTTGCACACACATTTTTAGGAGTTGTGCCGCACCTATTGTAGGCAAAATGCTATAAGGTAGTCTAAATATTAGAATGGTCCATGTTTTTCCTACTACAATGAAGAAGATTTACTCTCATTTTCATGCATCAATAATGATTCTAACCTTTAATTTTCAGTACATGTTTCTTGTGGTGGTTTTTGCGATCAACACGGAGGCCACCCTTGGCTGGCCAACAAGGCAAGGGAACATATTGACGAGGGTGGAGGGATGCTCACACCATGAATAGGCTGGGCTTAATTTCCCGGTCCCTAGGCCAAACCTAATTTTCCTGACCCCCCGTCGGAGAATAATATATTAGCGAGGCATATTTACTACTCTTGAGATTCAAACATAGGACCTTCCGCTCTGATACCATATCAAACAATCATTTACTTTAAAAACTTAAACTGTCAAAGTATGCTGTATTAATGTATATCAAGGGACTTTATCACTTCAACATAACAAACATGTAGTTTGCCTAGGGGCGACCTTAGCTCTGACATGAACCTTAGTCATTGTGGTAGCCTTAGCCTTTGCGTGGGTACTAGCTCTGGTTGCAGATCAATTACGGCGAAGGCCTTAGTTGGCCGAGTGACCCTAACCTAAATAGTAACTTTGGCAATTATGATAGCCTAAGCTTGGAATGTGGCCTTGGCCGTTGTGAGGGTGTCCCATTGTGATTGCCATGGTCTCAACTTTCGTATGTAGTAGCCATTTTTCTTCACTACAAATGTCAAATGTTCAATGAAGTTTGATATTATTAACTCCATCGTAAGAAAATGCACCCAAACATGCCCTCACAAAAGGCTTTTATTGATACATAAACAAAGTAGTTTTCAAGTTATGGTCTGGCATAAGCGTTTAATTACATTCCTAAAAGATATTTCTTGATTAAAAGGTAAAATTAGAGAAAACTAGACTATTACATGTACATATTAAAGTAATGCTAATTATGCATAAAGCCATAATTTATGTTTATTCATCTTCATTGTGTCCCAATAATTAATTAGGCTGAATATTTTGATGCTTCAAGGACTCAAATAGCATTAGTGTTCGTGTCTTATATAACTCTAGAAGGTTCAGAAGCTCCAACAGCATGTCAACCTTGCCATGAGACGTTCAAAGGACCTTGAATAGAAATAGCATGAGGCCTGTCTACTCAAGAAATTAAGTTCAACATAGATAGCTTTGATAGTTAACATGCAATCAAGCACCCCACCTGATTACCTGCAAGCAATTATAGGGTTAGTAATAGCGACGCAACCAATAGCATTTACACATTTCCATTCGGAATCAAAATTTCACAGGTGGAGCCCACAAAGGCTTATACATCATGGTTAATAAGGATGGATTTGAGATTCACAAAGTGATGCTCGCTGATCAACAATAGGGTTGGATTGAACATCTATAAGTGTCTTTTAAAAGGCTTATGGTTTAGCGGATATATTGGAGGGGAGTTGTCAACTCCACGGAAGCTAGCAGGACACCCTACGAAAAGAAGGACCTTTATCAGTTCTTTTAAGCGCCGGTGAAAGCCCTAAAGCGCCGGCGTTTTCTTTTCCCGGCGCGTAAAAGATTTATCGGCGCTAGTATATTTTTAGCGGCACTTGTCTGAGCGCTGGTAACTCTATTCTAGGTATTTATGACAGAAGCGCCGTCAAAATCTATCTAAGCGCCACTAAAATCACTGTTTATGAACAGTTTTTTCCACAGTAGGCCAATAATATTTGAAAGGCCGGTAAAAAGCTTTCTATAGATTTGAAAGGCCCAAGTACAGGCCAATAATATTTTTTTTTATTATCTATAATTCAATTGAAAAACCTACATTTTTTTTATATTTGAAACATAAAAAATGATGCAATACAATTAAAACTGAATATTAAATAAAATTCATATTACTTCATAATAAAAAAATATAATATTTATTACAATAAATTAAAAATGGTCTCAAATAAATAAATAAATAAAAATAAATCCTCTATATGGTCTACTCGTAGCACAAGTGGCGTCAAAAGGCTAAAGTGCTTGTAGGCCTAAATTCGGGCACAATTGATTAAAATCCTACACACAAGGACAAAAAAAAAAAAAAAAAAAAAAAAAAAAAAAAAAAAAAAAAAAAAAAAAAAAAAAAAAACGAGAGTCAAAATGTAACATTTAACAAATTGATGCATGGAAAATAATCAATCATTTGATCCTATCCTTAAAAAGTAAAAAACCTATCAAGGCAACAAATGTTGTAACTTGAATTCCATTACATCTATTGGCCTTACATTAATGCGTGGAAAAGAAGGAAGAACATCCTAGGTGCTTAAATAACCAAACATTCTAATAAACAAACTCACAAAGAAATGAAAGTGGGAACCCAGCATATACCTCAAAATTACAACTAGTTGTTCCATTAGTAGAATATCCACATGCTTGAAGTACTTGTCCAGGGAAAGCATCACCAGTGATCTGAAGGCCTTCTATGGCTGGTTAAGGATCATCTTCTGCTGCTGCTGTGGATTTAAGATAATAATTTATGATTCAAAAGATAATAATTAAAGCCAGCCAACAAAAGTCAATTTCTTGTAATGATGTGTACAACCCAATAGATGATAGATTGCAAAGGATTCATTGTTCTCTGATCAATGCTATCCAAATGAGATGCAACAGTTTCCTATAAGTGAAAAAGAAATTCATCAACTTAAAAAATAAAACAGACACACTCCACCTTGGAAAAGACAGCCACCTGAAAAGGAAAGCTAACATGCACATGCCTCTTATAGCAAGCCATTAGCAGCAATATTTTCCTTGGTCACCAAAATTTTTACAATTGTCACCAACAGAAAAATAAAAAGAAAAAGAAAAAACATAAAAACATTATTCTGTTTTAAAATATTTAAAATCCAGTAAATGATATTTACTCACAAGAACAGAGGCAGTGAACACAACATTTGATATTACTTCAGGAACCTATACGAGTGATCAATGTACAACAAGTACATATGCACAAACTGATGTTATAAATGAACAAGAAATCATTAATGATTGCCTCAGCCCGATGTCTTGCGAAAAGTGTTGCAATCCAATGCAAGGCTTCAATTTTGGTAGCATCCCATTCATTAGATAGTTGTCTGACAAACATAACTACTACACATTAACATCTAGTCATATTACATAGGAGGAAGAAAACAACTTACCTCTACAACAAAAATGTAACCATTTTGATCCTTGTCAAAGACCTTGAAAGCCTCCTTCAGTTCCTCCACATAATCAGTGTCCTTCATAACAAGTGGAAATGAGAAAAGTTAGAAACGCCTAACAGAAGTTGGCGACTATCACTGCCAAATAATATTCATAAGGATTAGAATCACACAGTCACACAGTGAGGTTTACTACTCTATTAGGAGGTTTAGTATAAAAGGAAAAAAAAAGGGCCAAATGCAAATTCATATATGTTTGTATTTTATTATTTTTTTTTTGTGCCTAAATCTCAATCTAATTTATTTTCTTTTTTAGTCCCTGCACATTTGCATGCATACACATATATGCTTATATTTTATTGATAGGTGATCATGATCTCAGGCACTTGAAAAAAATGATTAGCCGTTTAAGTGAAAATCAAGAGACACATTTATTTGAATAGCTGGTCATGTTTTCTGCACTCAACTTAAATGTAGAATTTTCTAAGCTATCCACCTGTTTCTAATAGTCCACTTGCCTGCCATGATGGCAGATGTTGTAGCTTGTACATGGTATGCCTTGCACACACATGAGGCTTAGCAAACCTCGAAAAAACATCATCTAAAGTAGTCAACCTACAAAAAATCCACATACAGGGAAAAAAATTAATCCAACATGCCACCATGGAATTGCAGCCGCCTATCAGCTCTAAGGGAGGATACATTTCAATCTTAAAATCTTCAAAAGGCCAAAAATCAAAATAAAAGCTTGCATTGGAAATGATATGACTACTGTAACTACTAGTTCTCAAAATTTTAAAGTAGAGCATGGAAGAAGCATTCTCAACATTATTATTGGCAAACTTCATACAATTAACTTACAATTTAACCCACTTGCTAACTCCTAAAATGGTTTATGCATAAATAAAAGTGTTTTTAGTTAATTAATTACTAGATGGATAAAACACCACAAAATACATGGTGGATGCTGAAATTAACACATGACAGACACTCCCAGTTCATAACCAAACAATAACAAAATGGGAAAAAAAATAAACTAAAAATCCATCATTCATATCTTTTCCTGATGTTCCAAGCCTACAAAGAATCTTCAGTGAAACTCACCATTTGGGCCCTCTATCATCAGAACAAGTGGAAAAAAATATTATATTATCCAACCAAGGAATTCAAAATAAGGTATCTAGAGAATGAGCCCTCATAGAAACATATTAATCATATAATGAGAAAAACCAAAATACATAACCATGAAATCACCAAAAAAAAGTAAAAGAAAGCACTGAAGTGATGATGAAAAAATATAAGCAACAAACCATTAATCAAATGATAGTCCTTTTTTTAATAAGATAAGAATCTCACCTCATCCTCACCCTCACCCTCACCATCATCTTCTTCGAAATCTCCATCTTTTTCAACTCCCTGGTCGTCCTCTTCCCCGATCTCACCATTCTCATCTTCCCCGATTTCATCAAATGCCTAATGGGCATTTCCAATTCTTCCACAAACACAATAAAAAGAAGACTAAAATAACAAAAATATTTCATCCGATCCTTCTACAACGAACACAGATTTGGAATAATCGCAATCGCTCTAAAAGAAAATCGCAAAAAAAAAAAGAAATAAAAATAATCTCATCGCTCTAAAAGATGAACTTTAGGGTTTGAGGGGAAGGAATTACCTTAACACGCGAGCTAGAATAAGAAAACCCTCGATAAGGGTTTTACTAAATGGCCCCGGAGGGAGAGGGAGAGGGAGATGATGCGTGGGCTGTTGGAGTGAGAGGGAGAGGGTGTGTGGGCTGTTGGAGGGAGAGGGAGAGGGAGAGGGAGAGAGAGAAATAGAGAGAGTAGGGAACAAACGAGAGGGAGAGAGAGAGAGAGAGAGAGAGAGAAGAGAGAGAGAGAGAGAGAGAGAGAGAGAGAGAGAGAGGGAAGGCATCAAGGATGAGTGAGAGAGAGGGGGGAAGCGATCGGGGACGAGGGAGGGAGGGACAGAGAGAAAATGAAAAAGTTGCAATTAGGGATTTATATATATATATATATATATATATATATATATATATATATATTCTATATATATCTATATATTATAGACTTTTATTGGCCCTATGTTATCGGCGCCGGTGAAAATACGTTTAAAAAGGGTCGGTAATCCCCTGTATTGTTGTAGTTGAAATAGCGGTGAAGACCGCTTGAATTGAAGTTGGAATATGTCAATATGTCCTAGAGGGGGGTGAATAGAACTTTTTAAAGATTTATGAGTTATTAAAAATCCTATCACTCTAATCCTATTATGTATGCAGTTTCTAGGATTACTCAAATGTAACTCTACTGGCTTCCAAGCCATGTAGAGGATCCAATCACAAACTCATCAAGATATCATATGCAACTTAGTCTGTGTTGAATGTGACTGTGTGTGTGTGTGTGTGTGTGTGTGTGAGATGTGATCAGATATATGAATATGAAAGCATTAACATGAATCACACAAATAGTAAAGCAATCACAAATACAGTCATTTTTATAGTGGTTCGACGATAAGTCTACTCCACTCCCGGTTGCCGCACTCAACCGTTGAGTGTACCAGATTTCACTAAGGAGGTTTCCAAGGGTTCACCTCTAACCTAAGGTTTTAAAACAGGTTCACTTTCAACCTTTACACGGAGGTTTCTACTCGGTTCACCTCTAACCCTAGAGTTTTACTGGTTCACTCCTAACCAGATGTTTATGCTCTCCATAGAGCAAGGGTCCACACAACGCACCCGGATTTTAGACCATATAGGTCAAAGACCTACACAAGGACCTAACAGTTTATGCCCTACACCAGAGCAAGGGTCCACCTTGTGCACCCACTGCGTACACTCCCGCCGGAGGCCTCCTTGAGGACTTCAAAGGGTGAGAACCACTTAAGACCAAGACCTAGGAAGGAATGATCACAAGTGTCCTCTGGACTCTGGATACTTACAGATAAGTTGATGAGTCCCGTTAAGCACAACGCGAAAGATCTTCTCCTCCTTGTTGATGAAGAGTCTTCAGCTCCCTTCATCCGCAACACAAGATGATATACCAATACTTAGCTTCGGGTTGGGTCAAGGGTGAGATGGAATCCTACTCTCTAAAGATTTTCCTATAAGGAAGATTGAGTGGTTCCTCTCTTATGCATTCAAGGCATCCCAGCATAATGATTTGCTATTAAGGTAGTAGCTGGAGGATCCTTGAATGCGGAAGTTCATTCCACATTCTACTCTATTTAATATCAATGGTAAGGGTGGATTGGAGGATGAACTCCCTAGAGAGAAAGGCTTTAGGTATAAGATATGAGTTAAAACACACAAAAGCTCTCTCTTTTCTCTCTTACAGCAATAAAGAACAAGTCCTCTATATATGGGCAAGAAGTTCCAACGGATATAAAACGGTCACATTTATGACAGAGTTCGATATCATCGAGCAGGTTCGATATCATAGAGCGTATACTCTCGATTGCATCGATGGTCTGCTCGATGACTCGGACTCGATGTCATACGCTTTTGAAACTCCTTGCCAATAGGTCGATGAATCGAAACACCTGTCGATGTCATCGGATTTCGAACTCCGATTCCATCGATGACTGGGTCGATCCCTCGACACATGAAAAATGAGAGAGACTTGGCTTTGAAAATATTTCAGGTTTTCATGAATGATCGGGGGAACCGTCGAGGTCATCGGAATTTGAATGTCGATGATATCGAGATCAGAGTCGAGGCATCGATAAATCCAGCTGATTTGTCTTTGAACTTGCTGGACTGATTATGACTTTGTTCGATACAATCGATCTGGTGTCGATATCATCGATATTTGAATATCGATTAAACGAAGAGCCCCCGATCATAATTAAAAATACCCTGAAATAACTGCTATAAAAAATGCGCGCCCACCATCGATATCGTCGATGGACCTCCGATCTTATCGATATTTAATTTCAGATCATATCGGAAGGTCATTGATATATCGAAGAAGTTTAAGATTTTCATTAAAAAACAGGGGGGCCGGAAATCTGCCTGTCGATCTTATCGAGCCACTCCCAATGGTCTCGAGATTTGAATATCGATGATATCGATATGCGTATCGATACATCGATAAATCGTCCAGATATGTTATGAAGTTACTGGACATGTTTAGTGCATTTATCGATGATATCGATAGGTGTATCGATACATCAATAAATCTGTCCAGATGAATATTTAGTTGCTGGATACTTTTGGTCCTCTTTCCGATAATATCGTTAAGGTATCGAGGACATCGACATTGCAGGTCGATCATATCGAGGGTGCTTCGATAGAATCGATAGGGCGAGAAAAACTTAGAGATTTTTCTATTTTGAAAAAGTTTTCTCACCATAAAAACCCTAAGATGCCTATCTTATTTTAAGGGTTTAAATCACCTGGGGTTTTGGGACATGGGATGTGAGGCTATGATTTACCTGTTGCGAGCTTTCACACATCCGGATGAGGCAGACGCTTGAATTGTTCTTCCTATTGAGCTCTGTAGCCAGTCTGACTCACCATTCACGTAACTTGACAAACTAGGGCACTAGTAGGTGCACTTTCAATCTCTCCCTTTATCAATTACGTGACAAAATACCCAAAACACCTTAAAACACTTCTAGACACACCCTAAATTGTGTGTACATGTTTTTACATAATTTTACAATGTTTCTACCCATGTACCATTCTAGAAGTATCCGCTCCCCCCTAGTTCAAAACTCCCCCTGTCTTGCAGCTGCTCCCCCTAACACCTACATAAACATAGATAGATACACGATTTTCCGCTCGGGGTGTTTTGAACTGTTCTCCCCCTTTTTGTCAGTCATTGGTAAATGTACAGTAAGTGATATTGACTGAAGAATGAATTTCATGGGAGAACCATCAGAAATAGATGTATAAAGATGAAATCATTTTTGAAACGAACATCATTCTCAGAAGTCATGAATGCATGTAGAATAAGATAAAGCAGTTGTAGAGCAGTTGAAATATTTATTTAAAGGCATCTCATGCATTCCAAATCAGAGACTTGATAAACCAGGGGGAATCAAAAGATAAATATGACACAGGAATTGAGCATTCTATTTAGCCATACAAGAAACAAAACTGCCCCAGATAGCAGCTAATTCCAAAAAAATACTTCAGTGCAACCAAAAAGAATATACTGCTCCTCGTAGCAGTAACCAGGGATTGTCAAGCCAACATACGGGCACCCACAAACATACACACCAATGATAGCGAAGAACATCTAAAAAGATACTGATGTTCAAACTCGAGATAAGAGTAAGGTGTGTATGATAGCATGCATGAACCGGCCTCATGGAACAGAGTGAGATGGCATCGAGTCATCTCGTCGGCACGTCATCAGATTTACCAGCTGTTGTACCGACTGCTGCACTTTGTGGATGACTTGTTCCAGGACAGTCAACTGCTCACGTACAAAATGAATATCTCTCTTGATTGCCCCGATTCTGTCTAGTTTGAACCTTTTTCCATGCCTGGCCGATGATGTGGACGGAGCAGGGTCAGGTCCAGGAGGTGCATCTTCTCCCATTGCAGCTCCTTTCATATGATCGCCACCTTCTCCTTCAACTTCTTCCGCCTGGATTTCTTCCTCAGGGTTCTCCTTGTATTCATGAAACTCCAAGTCCATTCTCCGAATATTTCTTTTATTGAAAACTTGGAGTGGAAATACCGGATCAGCGGTTGATGGAAACTCAATTTTGTTGCATATCATGTTGATAATCCAGGGGTACAACAGATGAAGGCCTCTAGATGTGTGGATTGCATTTACCAGCTGAGAAACAATTAGAGATGACAGGCAGATTTTTGACCCTTTGGCGACAGAGTATACAATCATGGTCATGAGCCCGGTGAGAACAGATCTGTTGGTACTTCGGGGGTAGATGTTAGTAGCGAAGATACCATGCAAGATCCGAAATCTGGGTTCCATATACCTAGCTTTTAGTGCATTCCCTTGATGCCAGGGAATGTTCCTACCATTGCAGAGGTATTTTGTGACCATAGATCGAATGTCCATGTCATCAAGATTCATCTCTGGGATACCTTCTGGGGCCATGTTGAGTTCGATGGCTTCAGCTATTGTAGCTGGTGTGATAAATGCATCATCACCTCCTAAAGATACCATGAAGGAAGGAGGATCAGTCACCGGTGAATGACACGCGACAAGAAAATTTCGATTTCTCTCAAGTTGGCATGGCCCACCAAAATTCAAAACGGTCAGCCAATCTATTTCGGCAAACAGGGGTTCCAATTTGTATGGTTTGAGGCATTCCCTGTCAACCCTTCTCTCTTGAATAAGTTTTCTGCCCATATATTTTGGTGGTCGTGAACTTGCTCCAGTCGGAGGAGGTGGTGACGAAGATTCGGTTTGGGACCCACCACGCGAAGTCTGTGATTTTTGCCTAGTGGGGATCCCACTTTCCGGGGCCCTCGCTCTTTCTCTAGAGGTGAGGACTTTTTGTCGGGTAGATTTGGATGATTCTCCTAGAGACGACACTTTTTCTTTGTCTTTTCCCATAACGACAAAACGAAGTGGAGAAAAGAAAACACTCTTTACAAGAAGCGGGAATATCCAACAAGAAGTGAATCTTGACTTTTAGGAAGGATTACCATATATTGGATGTCCTGAGGTTGTCTGACAGAGTTCCTAGCCGTCCGATTGAAAACAGCGAGCAGGAAAGAGAATAGAAATCTGGGAATAAAATCTCCTTTTTCGCGTTCTAATGTCTTATATCGGGCGGCAACCGTCGATATGATCGATACTCTTTTCGATGATATCGAGAGTTCTTTATCGAGTTCATGATCCTGCCTTCGATACCATTCCCGATCATGCACCTTTTCAACTTCTGAAGTGATATCGATGATATCGACTGATTATCGATTTGATCGAAAATTCATATAGCAGTCAACTTAAGATTTTTTAAACACTTTTACTTTAGACATTCCTTCATGTATACTTATAGTGTATTAACGATAATCAGTATACAACAAATTTTTGTATAGTTTATGTACAATTCCAAAATTATAAACATGGCAATGTTTATATACAAAAAGTTCGAGGTGTGTATCCTCAGATGAAACATTGATGGCTTAGCAAAATTTGCATCATTTCAACAAATATCCAGGTTAGATGTATCACTTGGACAAGTCCTTCTACACATGAAATTTTCAGGGTATGTGAAGATTAGTCATAAGACAAATTTGTTTTTCTTTTTCTACCCATTTTGAAATAAATTTCTTTCTCCTGTCTTGCATCTTAGGTGGTGATAGATGAGTGTTTTCCCTAGATGGACTCTTGGCATTCTGTGTTTCTCTGATTAGTTTGAATTTTTCAATGTGATTTTGTCCAGAGTTATGTGTAGTCCGTCTATATGTTAGGCATTCAGCCTCATAATGACCCGTATCACCACATAAATGACATACAGGAGAGATTCTTACATTGCTTCCTGAAGCAGCCGATGATTTAGTTTTAAGTGCTGATTTTCCTGTTTTCTCATACCCCAGGCCACTCTTGTCCTTTCTGGGCCTTCCCATCCCTAACATCCTTTCAAGCATTTCACCACTCTGAGAAAATTTATAGTTTATTTCAGCAAATTTTTTAGATTTTTTTAAGTCATAGCGGAGTGTGTGCTTCTCATTCTTGAGATGTTTATTTTCATCTTTTAACAATTCAATTTGTTTGGTAAGCTTAGATGATTCAGTTCTTAGGGATAGGTTGATCCTTTCCAATTTGTCATTTTCTGCATAACATTGCTGTAGATCATTAATTAGGTGTGAATTGATCTCCAGTGTTTTATTCAGATCCTTTTGTAGCAGCACCTTCTTGTTTTCAGAGATTCCAAGTCTTTTAAGAATGTTGATGTTATGAGTATAGAGTTGATTGTAAGCATCTTGCAATTTATCCTTTTCTATTTCTTCTTCATCTCCAGTTTCTTCACTATCAGATGGAAATGACTCGGTGGCTTGCTGTTCTTCCTTGCTTTTAGATTCCGTGGGAATGATTGGAGCAGTGGAGACCATAAGAATTTTTAGTGGTTTCTGATCTTCATTGCATTCTGAGTTACTAGATTCTGAATTTGACTCATCTGTATCATCCCACGTGGCGGCCATTGCCTTGCCCTTGGTTTTTCTGTTTGGGCATTCGGTAGATAGATGTCCATACTCATGACAGGCATAACATTGTGGTTCTTTGGTCTTTTTGCCAAATTTGCCTGCAGAGAGTTTGTTATCCACCTTTCTACCTTTAGAGGGACGGCCGCGATTCTTTTGAAAGAATCTTCTTAATCTTTGTGCCAGCAAAGCCACTTCCTCATCATCATCCTCTCTTTCACTTTCACTGTCCTCATGAGTTGTTTTCTTTGAAGTTTTTAGGACAGTGTTTTTAGATTTTTGGGATTGAGTGAAGTGTAGTTCAAAAGTTTGTAGGGAACCTACTAGTTCTTCTACTTTCATCTCGTCTATGTTCCTACACTCCTCAATTGTTGTCACCTTGGGATTAAACCGTTCCGGTAGGGATCTTAGAATTTTCCTACAAATTTTCGGTACCAGAACTTTCTCTCCCAATCCACCCATGAAGTTACAAATGATATTCAGTTTTGTAAAGAACTCCATAAATGTCTCATGCTCTTCCATTCTGAGACTTTCGAACTGCGAAGTCAAGAGTTGCAGTTTAGACCTCTTCACAGTACTTGTGCCTTCATGGGTTGTTTCCAGTATATCCCATGCTTCTTTAGATGTCCCACACATGCTTATTTGATTGAAAATATCTTGGGACACGGCACAGTAGATAGCATTCATAGCCTTGGCTTCAGATGTTTGCTTTTCTTTGTCGAATGCTGTCCACTTTTCTTTGGGTTTGGGCTTTGTGATTGTTGTGCCACTATCAAGTACAAATTGTTCATTAGGTGGCACATATCCACTTTCAACTATGTCCCAAACGTCATGATTTAAAGATCTCAGAAAGTAGTGCATCCTAGCCTTCTAGTATGCATAATTTGAACCGTCAAACACTGGAGGTCTAGTGACCGATGAGCCCTCTCCTTTGGCCATATTCCCAACTTCAGTCAAGATCACTCTCTAGGCGGTGAAGCCCTTAAAGAGAGACCCACTCTGATACCAATTGAAATAGCGGTGAAGACCGCTTGAATTGAAGTTGGAATATGTCAATATGTCCTAGAGGGGGGTGAATAGGACTTTTTAAAGATTTATGAGTTATTAAAAATCCTATCACTCTAATCCTATTATGTATGCAGTTTCTAGGATTACTCAAATGTAACTCTACTGCTTCCAAGCTAAGTAGAGGATCCAATCACAAACTAATCAAGATATCATATGCAACTTAGTCTGTGTTGAATGTGACTGTGTGTGTGTGAGATATGATCAGATATATGAATATGAAAGCATTAACATGAATCACACAAATAGTAAAGCACTCACAAACAGAGTCATTTTTATAGTGGTTCGACGATAAGTCTACTCCACACCCGGCTGCCGCACTCAAACCTTGAGTGTACTGGATTTCACTAAGGAGGTTTCCCAGGGTTCACCTCTAACCTAAGGTTTTAAAACAGGTTCACCTTCAACCTTTACACGGAGGTTTCTACTCGGTTCACTGGAGTTTTACTGGTTCACTCCTAACCAGATGTTTATGCTCTCCACAGAGCAAGGGTCCACACAACACACCCGAATTTTAGACCACACAGGTCAAGGACCTACACAAGGACCTAACAGTTTATGCCCTACACAAGAGCAAGGATCCACCCTGTGCACCCACTACGTACACTCCCGCTGGAGGCCTCCTTGAGGACTTCAAAGGGTGAGAACCACTTAAGACCAAGACCTAGGAAGGAATGATCATAAGTGTCCTCTGGACTCTGGATACTTACAGATAAGTTGATGAGTCCCGTTAAGCACAACGCCAAAGATCTTTTCCTCCTTGTTGACGAAGAGTCTTCAGCTCCCTTGATCTGCAACATAAGATGATATACCAATACTTGGCTTCGGGTTGGGTCAAGGGTGAGATGGAATCCTACTCTCTAAAGATTTTCCTATAAGGAAGATTGAGTGGTTCCTCTCTTATGCATTCAAGGCATCCCAGCATAATGATTTGCTATTAAGGTAGTAGCTGGAGGATCCTTGAATACGGAAATTCATTCCTCAATCCACTCTATTTAATATTAATGGTAAGGGTGGATTAGAGGATGAACTCCCTAGAGAGAAAGGCTTTAGGTATAAGATATGAGTTGAAACACACAAAAGCTCTCTCTTTTCTCTCTTACAGCAATAAAGAACAAGTCCTCTATATATGGGCAAGAAGTTCCAACGGATATAAAACGGTTACATTTATGACAGAGTTCGATATCATCGAGCAGGTTCGATATCATAGAGTGTATACTCTCGATTGCATCGATGGTCTGCTCGATGACTCGGACTCGATGTCATACGCTTTTGAAACTCCTTGCCAATAGGTCGATGAATCGAAACAATTGTCGATGTCATCGGATTTCGAACTCTGATTCCATCGATGACTGGGTCGATCCCTCAACACATGAAAAATGAGAGAGACTTGACTTTGAAAATATTTCAGTTTTCATGAATGATTGGGGGAACCGTTAAGGTCATCGGAATTTGAATGTCGATGATATCGAGATCAGAGTCGAGGCATCGATAAATCCAGCTGATTTGTCTTTAAACTTACTGGACTGATTATGACTTTGTTCGATGCAATCGATCTGGTGTCGATATCATCGATATTTGAATATCGATTAAATCGAGGAGCCCTCGATCATAATTAAAAACACCTTGAAATAACTGCTATAAGAAATGTGCGCCCACCATCGATATCATCGATGGACCTCCGATCTTATCGATATTTAATTTCAGATCATATCGGACGGTCATCGATATATCGAAGAAGTTTGAGATTTTCATTAAAAAACAGGGGCGCCGAAAATCTGTCTGTCGATCTTATCGAGCCACTCCCGATGGTCTCGAGATTTGAATATCGATGATATCAATATGCATATCGATACATCGATAAATCGTCCAGATATGTTATGAAGTTACTGGACATGTTTAGTGCATTTATCGATGATATCGATAGGTGTATCGATACATCGATAAATCCGTCCAGATGAATATTTAGTTGCTGGACACTTTGGTCCTCTTTTCAATAATATCGTTAAGGTATTGAGGACATCGACAGTGCAGGTCGTTCATATCGAGGGTGCTTCGATAGAATCGACAGGGCGAGAAAAACTTAGAGATTTTCCTATTTTGAAAAAGTTTTCTCACCATAAAAACCCTAAGATGTCTATCTTGTTTTAAGGGTTTAATCACCTGGGGTTTTGGGACATGTGATGTGAGGCTATGATTTACCTGTTGCGAGCTTTCACACATCCGGATGAGGCAGACGCTTGAATTGTTCTTCCTATCGAGCTCTGTAGCTAGTCTGACTCACCATTCATGTAACTTGACAAACCAGGGCACTAGCAGGTGCACTTTCAGTAGTGTGGTTACTCCTAATGCTGCCAACTTCCTGATGATACTCATCATCAAGCTTGAAATGGTGGTGAAGACCGCACTAGTTGAAGAAGGAATTTGCCAATATGTCCTAGAGGGGGGTGAATAGGACTTTTTAAAGTTTTTATGATTTATTTAAAAATCCTACTCCACTAATCCTATGAATATGCAATTATCAGGATTACTCAAATGTAACTCTACTGGCTTCCAATCCAGGTAGAGGATCTAATCACAAACTATTCAAGATATAGCAATATGCAACTTAGTTTATGTTGGATGTGACTGTGTATGTGTGTGAGGTGTGATCAGATGTATAAATATGAATGCATTGACATGAATCACACACACAGAAGAGCAATCACAAACACAGTCATTTTTATAGTGGTTCGACTACTTGTCTACTCCACTCCCGGTAGTCGCACTCAACCCTTGAGTGTACCGGATTTCACTAAGGAGGTTTTACAATGGTTCACCTCAAACCTAAGGTTTTAAATCAGGTTCACCTTCAACGTTTACAACCTATACTAAGGCTAACTGTTTATACTTTCACGAGCAAGGGTCAACACAACGCACCCACATTTAGGCACACTGGCTAAGGATCTTCCATAAGACCCTACTGGAGGTTTCTACACGGTTCACCTCTAACCCAGGAGTTTTACTGGTTCACTCCTAACCAGATGTTTATGCTCTCCACAGAGCAAGGGTCCACACAACGCACCCACCACATACACTCCCGCCGGAGGCCTCCCTGAGGACTTCAAAGGGTGAGAACCACTTAAGACCCAATCCTAAAAAGGAATGATCACAAGTGTCCTCTTGGACTCTAGATACTTACAAATAAGCTAATAAGTCCCAATAAACGCACTGTCGAAGATCTCCTCCTCCTTGTTGACGAAGAGTCTTCTGCTCCCTTGATCCACAACACAAAATGATATACCAGTACTTGGCTTCGGGTTGGGTCAAGGTCAAGATGGAATCCTACTCTCAAAGTGTTTTCCTATCAAGAAGATAGAGCAATTCCAATCTTATGCATTCAAGGCATCCCAGCATAATGATTTGCCATTAAGGAAGTAGCTAGAGGATCTTTGAATGCGGAAGTTCATTCCCCAATCCACTCTATTGAATATCAATGATGAGGGTGGATTGGAGGATGAACTTCCTTGAGAGAAAAGGCTTTAGGTATATGATTTAAGGTTAAACACTCAAAAGCTCTCTCTCAGCAACAATAGACAAGTTCTCTATATATAGGCAAAAGGTTCCAACGGATATAAAATGGTCACATTTATGATAGAGTTCGATATCATCGAGCGTATACTCTCGATAGCATTGATGGTCTGCTCGATGACTTGAACTCAAAGTCATATGCTTTTGAAACCTTTTGCCAGATGATCGATAAATCGAAACCACTGTCGATATCATCGAATTTTGAACTCCGATTCCATCGATGGTAGGTTCGATCTATCGACACTTGAAAAATGAGAGAGACTTGTCATGAAATATTTCAGGTTTTTAGGATATGATCGAGCATCAGCCAATGTCATCAGAATTTGTATATCGATGATATCGAAGGCAGTGTCGATGTATCGATAAATCCAATAGATTTACCAGTAAACTCGATGGATAGTTTGTGTCCAGTTTCGATGCAATCGACTCGGCCTCGATATCATTGACATATGAATATCAATTTCCTCGAATGATCCCTAATCAAAGTTAAAAACAACCTGAAATATCTGCTGAAAGAAATGCGCGCCCACGGTAGATATCATCGATAGACTTCCGATCTTATCGATATTTGATTTCAGATCATATCGGACAGTGCATCGATATATCGAAGAGATTCGAAACTTTCTATAAAAAAAAATAGGGGCGTGGAAAATCTGCCTATCGATCTTATCGAGACACTTTCGATGGGCTCAAAATTTGAGTATCGATGGTATCGATAGGTGTATCGATACATCGATAATTCGTCCAGATATGTTGTGAAGTTGCTGGACATATTTGGTCATCTTTCCGATTATATCGATGAAGCATCGAGGACTTGACAACGTAGGTCGATCATATCGAGGGTGCTTCGATAAAATCGACAAGGCGAGAAAAACTTGGAGATTTTTCTATTTTGAAAAAGTTTTCTCACCTAAAAACCCTATGCTCTTCTAACTTGTTTTTAAGGGTTTTATTCACCTGGTGTTTTGGGACAAAGGATGTGAGGCTTTAAATTTACCTATGGCAATCTTGCATACATCCGGTTGAGGCAGACACTTGAATCGATCTTCCTATCAGGCTCTGTAGACAATCTGACTCAACACTCACGTAACTTAACAAACCAGGGCACTTTCAAAGCTTGTTTGCTGCATGATTGAATTTCATTGTAGCCTGCACACAAAAATATATGAGTGATGCCAAAAGTGTATGATTATTAAAGCTTATGCACTATCATAGCATGAGCACCCATGAAAGACAACAGTTCTTACATTATGGCAGAGGATTGCAAATCTCATTCCACTTTGATTAGAATTCAAACAAAGAGAACTACACAGTTTATTGCATTTGGGATTTGTAGATAATCTCAAATCTGCATCCATAAATAACTTTGCATAGGATGCTTTATATGCATGTGCACAGCAAATACAATATATGTATGGTCAGTTCAAGTTGAATTACTGAAAATTTAACCAACTTAATACATGTTAACCAGAGTCCAATTCCAACCTTATTAGTATACGACCAACCATCTAATCATGGCCCATTGAACAATCCATTCTATGCGGTCCTTGTCTACCCTGCCATGATTCACCAGGGGGATCCATCACGATCCATGTTAGTGGAGAAGATGTCCGCACATTACGGAATTAAGATGCGGTAGGCATCCAAATTAAAGCAGGTTAAATGTACACAACATAAAAGCATTAGGTAGTCTGTGAGTAAATGCCTACCGAGCTGCATGTCATCAAATAAACACTGTGACAACTCTGTATCCTATCCCTAGAAAAGACTTCTGCACAGCCGAAGGCAGAAGATGTCACGCCCCAATTCGAAAACCGGGCTCACAAAATCCCGATCGCCGGATCCGGCGTCGACAGCCTCCATAGTACCCCATTCTCAGCTCTCGACACCCATACACCAGGTTCCGATCCCGGGACACAATAAGGAGGCTGTAATGAGCATATCCACAAGCATAACCCACGAACAATAACCACAAAAACACCATCACAAAATCTACTATGATAAAAAACTTTGAGTACAAGGCGTATGAAAGAGCAATACAAGATAATGACAGTAACAAAAACTCCAGAATCTCGGCTGCACGCTCCAACTGCGGCGAGACTAAGGCTGCGTCCTGGCATCACCTGCACGCATCAATCGTGCATAAGCTTATAGAAAGCTTAGAGGGCGGTGTAAGTGTGTGAGAACGTGCTCAGAATGCAATGCCAGAGTAATGCGGAATCATGTTGATGAGTACGTAAATGCAACCAGCCGTACCAAGGCTATGCAGTACAAGATATGAATGTTATATGCCATACCAATGCCATGCGATGCAATATGTAAGTCAAGCATGTCAATCCTCATACCAATGCAGCTCCTCACTAGAGCATCAAATCAGTACCGTTCTCAGTCTGGATAATCAACGGGGTTCAATACACTCCAAATGGTACTGTCTCTCTCCTAGCAGCACAGTTCAAGTGAGCGTAAGAAACCACACTATCCGCCTGGCCAATGGTCTGCCAACATCTATCCGGCAAGTCGATAGCGAACCCATTTTCGAGTTGGTCAAACTCAGCTTAGTAATGCCCCCTGCTCTCGGGCGAGTAAGGCCACACCCCTTTTCAACCGACCATGACATAGTGGGAGACGCGGCCTCATGGTATTCGGCCATCGTGCGCACATATATCCACTCGGTCTCGACGTTGGAGTCATCCTCTAGTACCATCGGGTTTAAGGACTTTCATCCAGGGACATCTATGGTGCCCCAATTGCTTAGAATAATGTTTCTGGTATCCAACCAGCCACCCACGATGCGTTTGTGGAGGGTATGGCCCTGGTGTCGCTGGGGCATATCTCAATCACACAAATGCAAGTGTATGAACCACACTATCAATCATGCAACAATCCTGCGTATATCACACGCTCGATCAAGGCAACTTCACCTAGATACATCAAATGGGCCGTTTATCATCGGCCTCAACTATTCCCAGGTGGGCCTAATCACATGGGTCTCATATAAACACTAAGGTGGGCCTTCATGAACTATAAATCCATCTTATTTTTAGTCTCAAGCCTTAAGACGATCATTCATAATGGTAGGACAGGTTAGATGCAACACATGCATCATGGTGGACTCCCATGTGGGCCCACTATAACATTTATTTTCCGTCCAATCCTGGGCCCACTGAAATGCTTATCTGCCACCCAACCTGTTGGTAAGACCACGTGAGCAAGGGCTCCACTATAATGTTTATTTTACATCCAACCTGTTGATAAGGCCATGTGGCAAGGGGCCCACCAAAATGTTTATTTTACATCCCACCTGTTGATAACGTCACACAGACCTGGGTGAAAAAAAAAAATAATAATTTCATATTGATCCCAAACTCCTGTTATCCCCAAAGGGAGTTTCAACGGTTGACGTTCAATCCCACACTGTTTCCTGTGACGTGGTCACCTGATCACTGCCTGGATGGGGTGGATAGAACTCGTACATCATGGTGGAGGCCACCGTCCACTGCCGTGGACGGACGGCGTGAATGAAACACTTGCACCACAGTGGGTGTCACCACCCGCTGTTGTGGATGGTGTGGTAAGCCGCACACACCACAGTGGGTCCTAAGTAGGGCCCACCAAAATGTTTATTTGCAATCCAACCCGTCCATTATGTGTGTCCCACAAAATTAAGGGTCCAAACCAAATTTCAGGCGCATCCAAACTCCATGTGGGCCCCAACAATCATTTCCGAGTGATTTAACATACCTTCGTATAAACGGTGGCGATGTGGGCCATCTGAGAACTATTCATGGCTGATTTTTTTTGGAGCCGACGCCTCAACGAAGGGGTCCCAACAAATGGATGGCAGGGATTTAGAACACACATCACGGTGGGGTCCACAACTAGGGCCAATGATGACCCACCCCTTTTTCGTGTACGTCATGGCAGCAAGGTGCTTGTTACCTTTTTGTCATATGTATATTTTTTTTGTTACTTTAGGTGGGACCCACATTAACCAGATCTACCCCGTCCATTGTATGTGTCCCACAAAATTAGGAGTCCAAACCAAATTTCAGGTGGGTCCAAGCTTCATGTGGACACCAACAATCATTTTCCAAAGTTGTAACGGCAAACACCACTGTTTCCTTTGGTAAGGCCCACTCAATTATCGAATCACCTTCAGTTTTCGGCTCAACGCCTAAAATGTTCTGAGAAGGAAGGGGGACGGCTTGGATTATATAAATACATCAAGGTGGGGCCTGTATATGAGGTCCACCTCAAAAATTCCCCCTTAACTGACGTTAGTACATACCCATGTCAGTTCACACTTCACCGTTAGCAGCCCCACAAAGTCCAACGTCCCTTGAACACTGGACAGTTGGGTACACATGCATCAGGGTGGGTCCTTCAATAGAGGTATCATGGTGGGTCCCACATGGACGTGGCCCACCATGTATATACATATACATACATTATATTATTATAATATAAATATAACATTATATACATATATGTTGTATAGGATGATGGGTTTCTCCCAAAATGCGGTGGCCGCACCGTTTGATGGATGGATAGAGTAGATTTTACACAATTGGTGGGGCCCACTACATTTTAGGGTAAAGATATATATATATATATATATATATATATATATATATATAGAGAGAGGAGAGAGAGAGAGAGAGAGAGAGAGAGAGATACACGGTGAGATAAGAGGGGACCCCGCCACTATGGGTGCCTCATCATATACATTAAAATGGATCCCACCAACTAGTGTTCCCAAAAAATGAGATTTAATGGTGGATCACCCACCTATCAATCTTCTTCTTGGTTCCTTAGCCTCCTATGCTCTTTGCCAGCACGTTTGACGGTGTAGATGATGAATGGAAGGGGGGGATGAGAGAGTGGGCCACACTTGTTGCTTGGGAGAAGATGAGCTTAGACGTGTGGAGCTCTTTTGCTTTAGAGATTTATTATTTTTTAGAAAATGAGGGGGAGAGAGAGAAGTGATGGGAGATATGGATGGAAGGGATGGGTGGAGTGGTTGTAATAAATGGAGATGGGTTGAGTTGAAAAAATAGGTAAAGGAGGGATTGTGAGTGAAGAGGGAGAATTGACTTGTGAAAAAGGAGGAATGGGGTGGTTGTACTTGGGTAAGGGTGTATTAATTAAGTGATTGGTGGGACATCACGTAGAGATTCCCTCGAGAATCGCAACGTGCGCGTTTTTTTTCCCGGAATAAACGCAGGCCAACATCTTCTACCCTGATTATCGGTTCAGTGCGCGAGTCGCGGCGTTAGAACCGCGGCGACGGCGCAGTCGCTGGGATACAAGTTTCGAATCAGGCCAGCTTTGACATACAAGACTCGGCTTAAGATCGATTGCAATTGTCAGATACGAGTCGAGGATGACCGGAATTCGACCGGAAGGATCGCGGAGTCCTACGGAACGGTACGGACTAGGATACGGGTCTTACAGAAGAGCAACCCCAATGCTCAATTATCCAAGCATAGATAACTCCATTTTCCACATCAGATAGAACCCAAACCACACCCACATGTAATCCTTCAACCAATCCATCCACATGTACTTCACCAGTCACTAGCAATCCACACACCTAGAATTGAAATGATCTTGAAACAAGAATGGATAGAAGGTTCCTACAACTAAGATTTCAACAAAATACTGCCTTTAAATCAAAATATGCACCTGTTGTGCCAACTAATGCAAAAAGACCATGGGATATTTCAGGTTACTAGGGCGGGGGCCAGTCATCTTTTAGTGATACCATAGATATTTCCTCAATTATGAGAAGGAAAGATAGCATCCCTCACAGGTAAATGAATGCTCATTTCTGGTTCTAAATCTGAAATGAGCCTGAGAAACTGATGAGCCCTGTAGAGCTTTTAGGTTACAGGAACTTCGAGTAAACTTTATTTTTTTCCCTTTTTTTTTTCTTTTTTTTTTAATAAAGCAAGAAATTCCTAAAACTCGCATTCGAGATAATCTGTACAATTATCTGAATTTTTAAATCTACCTAAGATGATTTGTACAATTTCAGAGCATTTCACCAATTTAAAGCTTTAAATTCCACCTAATGTGCATTTAGAATAGAAGGACCAAATCACATCAATGGAGTTTCCCAGAAATTTGGTCTTTAACTTGGATGTCACGTCGTAGGTAAAATGATCATTTTCTGTATGCCCCGCGCTCATTGGAGGATGATGACTCACCTGACATTTGGAAGCATGATAAAAGAAAGGAACTGAGCATTGCAGAACAAGACCATGGAAATGACAATGAAAAAGCAACCACAACAAATAATGTTAACATGGTTTAGCAATTAACGGGTGGGTCGGTGGGAGAGGCGATGGGTGTATGCATGAATGTGTTTAAAAAAATCAGCTGATAGTGTTCTTGTGAAATATCAGCAGCCAAAAGATGAGAAATCAAAATCAAAGTAAACTTATGAGCAGTTCACCTGCTCCGCAAGGAATGTTATGCCACCATGATTAACCATTTCATAAGTCTCACCAAGGATGGGATTGAAGGGCTTCCAGGTTCGTTGATAGGCATAGTAAACAGATATTGCCCATGATGCTGCAGACAATAGCCAATATTCCATTACACCAGATAATACATGCATGCAACTCATAAGCACCACAGTAGAGAAGACCACTTACTAGCATAGACGATCCGCATGTAGGGATCCTCACATTCATCAGCCAGGTCTAATAAGTGGGGTACTCCAACATCTGTGAGGATAATGCAATTTATAATGCTCAATATGTGATAAGCAAGGCTGAAGACATTGTACAAAATTGACAAGCATCAGGTTTAAAGTACAAATAGCACAGACCTCTGCCACTTTCTGAATCATCGTCATGGGCTCAAATATAAGAACTGGAAGCGTCACCATTGATGTAACATCTGAATCTATATATATTTCTGCATCATCTTCCAATAACTATCTCGATCCTGCAAGAGACGCAAAGAAGATTCGAAACAAAAAAAACAAAAATCAAAAAGACATTCATCAAAAAAGAAAGAGAAAAATGAAAGAGCAAACAGATCAATGTCATGGTCATGAAAATTATGAGCAACAATTATAAAAAGAAATCAAACTTGTGTTCCACAACAAGTATTTTAAAATTATTTTAAAAAAATAAAATTAAAATTATATATATATAAAAAACATGCACACAAACAATATTCCTAATGCCATCAACATCATAGCCTTGTATCAACTATTTGGCCTGGCTAAAGCACATTGTTACAATAAATCCAAATAGCTAGGACAGGGCATGATAAACATGGGTAGTGCAAACCAGATGTGGAGGATTGTTCATTGATATGAGATGAACCTATGACTCCTCTAGTTGATTACCAGATATCAGCTGTGTGTGTGCACGCACATGCTTTGTGAATGAAAGCTAAAGAGGAATCCGTTTTTTTAACAAGACTTTTGATTGGCGCTTTTCCCATGCCTTCCACACAAATAAATACAGTGTAAGAGATCTAACAGTCCTGTATACCTAACAAATCAACAACTATCCTAATCCTACCATTCTGAAAACATCAGAGTTACACTACAACAAAAAGGGGTATCAACGGCATTTGCGCTACACTTTTATCGGCGCTACATAGGACCTAACGACGGATATCGTACCATATATATATATAAAATTAAAAAAAAAAAACAACTGGCCAGCGCGACTCTCTCCTATTTCCTACCCGTCTCTCTCTCTCTCTCTCTCTCTCTCTCTCTCTCTCTGCAACTCCACGACTCTCTCCTTCTCTCTCTTCTCTTTCTATCTCACGGCTGCTTTGGGATATCTCCAGCTGCAGCAACCTGCTTTGGGATCTCACTGTAGTATCTAGATCTGCTACTCTCTTGTTTCTTAGGGTTTCAGATCTATTTTTTGCACTCTGCTACAGTTCGGTCTTCTACTGCTGGTGAATCTCAGATTCTCAGGTATGGTGTAATGCTTTTCTCTTCTTGTTGTTGCTTTCTAAAATTTAGAATACTTGATTAGGAATATGCTTTGTTGAATACAAATCCCTAATTAGGGATTTGCGTTGTCGAATCCATTTTTAGGGATTTGCATTGTCGAATCCATTTTTAGGGATTTGCATGGTCAAATCCCTAATTTAGAAGTGCTTATTACATCTGCAGATTCTCGAATCAGGGTTTTGATGGTGTTGATCTGATTCACAAGAAGTTATAGAGATGAGCCAGTGTAGCAAGAGGTTATAAAGAATCCCTCCCTCCCTCTCAGCTAGTTGCAATATTTTCATTTATCCTTGCTTTAATATAGGTATGCTATTGGATATTCCATTTTCGCATAAAGCCCTAGGGCTTCATGTCTCTTCATCTCCTTCCCCATTCACTATGTTTTGATGAAGCCTCGATCTGTGGCTGGGATTCCTAAAACCCAAATGCAAGGACTGATTTGAATGTGTGCAGATCTATTCTCTGAATTTTGCAACGATTTTGGGTAATGTAGTTGGGTTTTTTAAAATAATCATTTATTCTCCGTTTCTCTGAATTTTTAGTTTTTGTTTTCTTTTGTTCTCTCTATTTTTTTTTTTAATCTTATTTGGTTACGAAATTTGGGGCTTCTAATTCCCAATTGGAGGTTTGAATTGTTCTTTTCAGTTTTGCTGAATTTTTAGTGTGTTTTTCAAGTCTCTTATCTGGTTTGAAATATGCATGTTAACCATTTGAAGAAATGCTTCAACCAAGACCCCTTTCAGTTATTTTGAATGCTTTAGCTAAGTTGTATATCAATCTTTTGCAGGATGCATGCCATTAGATACTATATTGGTAAATTTTACAAGTGTATGTATGTCTTCACTGGTTCGATCAGGAAATATCCTCCGTCCAATGTGACATATGGATGCGATATCTGGTCATTCGTCTACTACACCCCAAAATTATATACCATGGGTTAATCCAACCATCAAGTGGACCATTTTACATATGAAAGAAGAAATGGACAACTAAAAAATAAAAATTAAAAAAGGATTAATGCTCCCCATTCAACATCCATATGCAGCCCAATCAATGCTTTATGGTATTGAACCATATAAATGGATTGTCATTCATAAGTTTGTGGGTGGGCCATCATGTGGTGTATCTTTCATCAAACTCATTAATCAAATGTAACTCAACAGAGTGAAGAGAAGATACAAAAATCAACCTAAAAAGATCGAGTGAGCCACATCAAATGAATTTAATGGTTTTGTGAGCAATTTTACAGTGTTCACATTGGTGTGGTCCATATAAGTATTTTACCGGGCTAATATTTTGTACGCACAATTCAAATAATAATGAATCATACCTAATAGGCAAAGTAGATTTTACATTACACTACACGATGGATCCCACAAAGTATTCCTCATTTTTTTCTTCTCGTGGGCTACACGAGGAGAAGAGGAGATGCCATAGGCTGTCCCATTAAAAGAAGTGGGTTGAAGGTTCTTGATCAGTGAACAGAACCTGTATCAGTTATAAACTCTGAATATCCTAGGATTGGTGTTGAGGGTCAAATATTGCATATTAGACCCTAGTAATTGTCCAAATTTTTAAACATGATACTGTTTAATGGCTTGTTTTAATCATGTTTATGTTGCAAGGTGTAATTGCAAGCTTGGACTGGATCAGGATGATAAAAACATGGATTTAACGATCTGATGACACCAAGGCAAGGGACGGACTCCAGGGGACCAAGATCGAAGAGTTTACCCGTCAGAGATTCGAGAAAACGGATAACTAAAGTTTAAGTGGCTCGAAAATCATCCAGAATGCAGGATCACAGGGTTCCCGCTATCTGATAAGCTTGAAACTATATACATGGCCTGAAGATCATAAATTAACCGTACACTTCGCATTTCAGCCGTTGGACCCCCTGGAAGTGGCCTAACGGACAGATCAGCCCTCAGAATCATGATTCTGGGCTCACCTGATCTCTGGATACGCTTCAATTTTGGTCTCAACCATTAAAAAGAGGTGAAAAAGTAGATGAACGGATTGGATTTCTCACAAACGTCACAGTGGACCCCACATGTACACATGCGTGTACATAGTAGCGATTCACCGGCCGTGCGTCGGTCTTCAAGAGCTCGGACAGCAAGCGCTGACCGAGGATTTCTTTAAAAACAAAAAAAAAACAAATTTTCCCAACAGCGACTTCGCTGCCGACGCCGGTTCCTCTCAGTGGGGCCCACTCCTCATCCATATCCTCAGTCTGGACCATCCATTGTGTGAAAAGGGGGGGTATTAACCTCACCTAGGTGTCCTCTTTCCCCCATACTAGCTATTGAAAGATCCTGGCCGTTGAAAGCAGGATGGACAGCGGGACTAAAGATCAAGTGGGCCGCACCGAGTTCACTCCAGAATACACCCTTCCTGGACGGTTTTTCGTCCTGAAGCTAATGGACGGCTTGGATTCTCCAACCGACGTCGATCTGGGCCCACCAATCATCACAGTGTCCCTGTTTACGCAGGGACGTGCATTCGCACTGCCGATTTCCGTGGCCCACTATATGATCTTGATCGTCGCCGTATCCACGATCCAAACCGTCTAATGGAACCATAGAGGGGACTTTATTCTCGCCTAGGTGTCAGTTTGATCCCATGCAAGATATCGGAAGATCCTAGTCGTTGGACGCAAGATGAAAGGCCGAAGAAAGATCTCATGGGCTACCACGTTTTGAATCCAAAACCGTCCCTTTTTGAACGGTTTTTCGAGGAGATTTCAATGGACGGCGTGGATCTTTCACCCGACACTAAGAAGTGGGGCCCACCAACGTCTTGCGTAAGCTCTGTTACGCATGTAAAACACCCGCACCGACTTTAACAGAGAAGGAAACTCTGCTCCATCGCCCCTCTGATGGCTATAAAGAATGTGGGAGGGATCCGGAGATGGGAGGCAGCTGAGCATCTTTTGCTGGACGTGGAGGCAGCGGCTGGGCTTGGTGGAGCACTAGGAGCAGAGAGAGGGAGCAGTAGGTTTTTTTTATGTTTATTTTATTTTTTTTCTATTGAGATATTTTAGCCTGACCATGTTGCTGGGCTAAACCTCCTGGCTAGTGCCAAGAGGTGAAGCTTGTAGCATGATGGGAGATTCTATGCTTTCACTTTAATTTTAATTAGTGAACCGAATTTGATTTTGATTTAATTTTATTCTGGGAATGTTTTTAGTCTTTTATGGTCTGTTGTGACTGAAATTACAATGGGTCTGCAATGGTTTTGAGCATGTTCTTCTCCCTTTTATGTTTATGATGTCAGGAAGCCCTGTTGTTCACCATCGTCTCCTGGGCATGGTCGGATGACGGTACCCTTCCTAACCTTCATGGCATGTTGATTGGTTGGTAATTAGTTTAATTCTATTGTTTGCTTTGTCTCCTGGACATGGTTTGGTGATGGAATCCATTCTAATTCATATACCTTTCATCTCTTGAAAATTATATCAATGTCAGTTCAGTTAATTTCCATGATTTGTGAAGCAGGCATAAGATCTCCCTGATCTCTACAAGTGGATCCTCTGAATCCCTAGTTCCCTTTCTCTGAATTTTCTGAAATTTTAGATTAAATATTTCACCATTATTCTTCAAATTACACTCAATTTAGATTTCATCTCATTCTAGTTCTAGTTCTAGTTGGTTTCAGATCACGTACAGGTTTCAGTCCCTGTGGATTCGACCTCGGTCTTACCGAGATTATTACTACATCACAACCCTATACTTGGGGAATGAACAATTGGCTTTCATAAATTCCAAGATATTTGAGACTTGCAGCCATCACCTTGCCCTTGACTGACAGGATTGGACCCACCTTCATGTGTGGATATCTTATTTTTAGTAGCCACACTCACAATCAGAGACCGATGGTCCTGCAACTACACTGGGCTCATATGGACAAGACTACAGAGATAGTTCACCATCATTCTATCCAATTGAGGAAGCATTGTCCAAAGATAAGATAAACTACCCAACCAACTAGAGTTTAGAAGGAACCAGCTGAAAAATAAATGTTTAGGTGTTCCAAAAGGAGGTTTTGATTTAGGAAAATATCATGCTCGTGGACAATCAATATTAAGAGAAATCGAGTAAGATGCATTTGTTTGAAAGATGCATTTGTTTGATTATGTTTTGTGGAGTTTCTTTTCTTCATGTCTTTTCTTTTTTTACAGACTCGTAGACAAGATTTGACTAGTGTTTTTATAAATAGAGGAGTCAATCTAGACCCATTAAGCAAGTGATCAAAGGTAAGAATTGCCTGATATTCATTTACTTATTCATTTGTCAGTTGTCACTACACATTGTGTTGCGCAGCACGCCAACGACGCAGTGAGCCTAGATCCAATCTCAGGTCTCACCCACAAACGATAAACAGGAAGAAATATAAACTAGAAAGGAATAAAAGCATTCAAAAAAATCACAAGACAAGATATACGTGGAAAAATCCCAAACTAGGGTAAAAAACCACGGATGCAAAAATCTACTATGAAGAGAAACGAAGATTACAAGGCAATATACTAACCTCTCCCTTGGAAGTACAGAGAAAATCCCTTGCACACACCTTAGAAATATTTCCCAATATTCACCTTAACCCTAGAATAACCCTAGAGACCCCAATTTATAGTTTTGGCAACTTCCCTTTCGCATCCCAGTTGCGAAAGGACTTACGACACGAAATCCGCGAAACTCCTTTCGCATCCCAGTTGCGAAAGGACTTGCGACAGAAAATCCATGAAACTCCTTTCACATCCCAGTTGCGAAAGGACTTGCGACACGAAATCCGCGCAACCTCGACTGGTCGTGGGCGGCCCCAGATGTGGCTCCACTTCTCAACACATTGAGCATTTTAAGTAAAATATATAATCAATGGCAGGCTGGAGTTGTTGTGTATGATTCACAAGTTCCAATTGGTGCCACTCTTGAATACATGGATGGGCACTACATTGTAAATCTCCTTCTGTTAATATAAATGCTAAGCTTTTATTTACGGAAAAAGATATCTACAGCTTAGTGCATGCTTGGATTTTAATTCGAGCTTGGTAATGTTGAATCTATTTACATTTTATGCCTGTGAAATTTCTAATTGAATGTGTTCACAGTTACAAAAGTGACAGGTCTTTCTTTCCTGTTATGGTGCTTGTTCCTTAGGAGGAACGAATTGTGGATATGGCCCAAGTACTTTCAGGCTCTTGTAACTGAAAGCTCTATGAGGCCCACCGCGATGTCCATATGACATCCACTCTGTCCATCAGTTTCATTGCATCCATTTTTGATGTGAAACAAAAAGTGAGGCGGATAAAATACTCAAGTGGCCACACCACAAGAAATAGTATGGAATGCTAGCCCATATGGAAATGCTGGTTATTCCAGTGGAATTGTATAATATCTCCTTGAATTGTTTCTTATGGGTTTTTCTTTCACATTGTAGAGAAAGATTTAGATTCAGGTTCTGACTTGTATTCGGATGGATCAGATATCCTAGATCAATTGATAAGGAAAAAGCAAGAGAACTAAAAGATACAGAGGTAGAATTGCAGCTCAATATCAAAGACAAATCAGATGAGTTTAGATTGCCTACAGAAGAGGCACTTCTCCATTAATTCTACTTCGAAGTTCTCCTGATTCATTTTGAATTTGGAAACTTGAGGCTCTTATGATTTTCCTTTAGGAGCTTCAAGAAGAGCACAGTGACCACTAGATCTTCCAAAATCTTCAGCGCAGAATAAAAGAGTGTGCTATCTCTCCGTCAATCTTCTGCATTTTCTCCTCTCTCTCTCTAATTATAATTTTTGGATTGATACCCTTTACTAATTATATCATTTTCAGCATTGCTATGATATTATTTTATTTTATTTTTTCTTAAATTTAGACGTTTCCAGTTGCAGAGCTTGTAGAACTTATTAAAGTGTTCGAAAATCCATGACCCACTTGCTTGGACAAACGCTCTAAAGGTGAAAAAGGATTGGCAGTCCAATCTTCTCAAGTCACATTGAAAAGATTGCACCGTTTGATCACTACCGTTTGATCTTAGTTAAGATTGTTTTCTTGAGAACCATAAGAAATTCCAGGTGATGCCCACTGAAAAGATGGCTATGATTGATGATTGAACTCATTTTGTGGCCCTTATGGTTAAGATTATCCAATCAGTGAGTGAGATATTCATCATGGCCCATATGGAATGGACTATCTGGATCAATGCTAGGATGGTCCACATGCACAAATGTAAATTGCAATTTCATTTCCAATTCTGTGGGAATAATTCTAATCTTATTTTAATTTTAAATATATATGTTTTTCACAGGTACTAGTTGAAAGATCCATTGATTTAAGATCCCAGGTAAGAAGCACATTTGGTTTTATTATTCTTGGTTGCTGATTTTCTATGAAAAAAATAATATATAAATATAAAAAAGGCATGTTGCTGGCCAGTGGTAGTTATGAAAATTGAGGATCTTATGATGTATGTTTTTGGCACAGGGGTTAGGAAACAATTCAAGTGATTACGTGGAAATGGCAGGGTTGTTAAAGAAGGAATATGGTGTCCCCATGCTAATTGGTAAAGTTTCTCGACTTGACTGGCCGAGGAATGTTGTTGGTTTGTCATTGCCTGTATTCGTGCAGGTAACACATACATAAAAGACCTCTTATGTTTTCTTTTATTTGTGGAATTGGAAATTTAATCTGGCCTAAACATGGTATGCTTTATGTTCTAATCTTCATCAAAGGGCATTTAGGCCACCTTTTGGGATTTCTACTCTTCGTAGAATTTCCTAAATTTATTAAGTGATATTCATGTGCATCTGAAAGACCTCCATTTCTCAAATTTGGAGATTCAAATAAGAGTAGACTTTTTTGTCCATCCCTGAAATGGCAATGGATATTCTTCAGGAATGCTTACTTATATTTGATTTCTATTTTTCAACATTTTGCTTGTTTTGTTGTGTAGGTTACTCCAGAAATGCCCCTCCCAAGGACTACTCAGAACCTAAGAAGTTGATACGAATGTTCGATGCTTTCTCATCCATCTCCATACTTGCATTGCTTCTTGGGAATGGGATACTGCCCGAGATCCAGGTATTTTCATATCAAAAACCATGGAATGGTTTTAGAGGATGATCCTGAATATCAGGTATTTTTTAATGGTTATATATATAAATAATACTATTGGGTTTGGTTATGGTTTTTCTATTGGATGATTGAGACATGGCTATCTTAGTAAAACAAAAGAAAGTGTCTAGAAGCTCAATGGTGAGAGTAAATTTATTACATGTCGAACATCAATTGATAGGGTGACTAAATGAAGAATAAATGATTGTGACGATTACACTCATCATTGTGGTAGTGGTTTTGCTCCTTCTCAAACTCACCAATATTATTCTTTTTCAAATGCCAAGTCAGGCTTAGAAATTTTATAAAAAAATGTATTCTTATTCACATGCCATGTGTTTCTGAATTTTTTATCGAATTGGTGTTTGGCTGCCTTGATAATTTTTCCCACAAAAGTCTCTGTTTTCTACTATGAGATATTGAATTCCCCCGAGAGGTTAGACTTTCTTCGCTCTCATCATGATGAAACTTGAGATTGTAGCCATAGAAGGACTTTCATTTCTCAATTTTTTTTCCCATTGAATTGATCTCCCTTAAACTTACTAGCTAGTTGCTATTAGTTTTGTGCATTAAATCAGGTATTTCTATTTCTACCATGTTTTTGAGTTTTCATGAATGATTCTATGTTGCCCTTGGTTCTGCATTGTGCAGAGCATGTCACCTGGCCAAACAAGCGTGATATTATACATGCTTCCATCTTCTAGCATGTATTCATCAATCTCAATTAGTTTCTACTAGGTGATATTGTTTGTGCTTCCTGGATTTGAATTTACATGGGGGGCAAGTAAGGATGTCATCAAAGCCTGCTACTTTGTGATTCCAATAGAGAAGGTTGATACTTTGGAAAGTGATATTCTGATAGAAGAGTATTGAAATTCAGTTCAGCTTAGCAATGTTCAGTTAAATTTTGTAGCTATGGGAGTAATTAGCTAGATAAAACCTCATGGGAAATTGATTATTTCTGCTCAAATCACTTGAAACCTCAAGGGAAACATATGCTTTCAGCTCAAATCATGAGCAATGTTGTTTCATGGATGGAGTCACAACTTATAATTTTGTTATATTTTTATTTTTGTTATCAAGTACCTTATAATTTTGTTATATGCTTGCACAGGTGATTATCCTACACATGTTAATAAGCTCTGTTTTATAGTTCTGTTATTTGAATCACCATTCCCATTTTCTGTGAAAGTGATTAATGCTTATCTATTACATACGCATGTGGTTGAGGCGCTGAAAGTACCACTTCACATATTCTTTACTATGCCTTGGACGTAAGTCTTGTTGTTTGAGTAGAAATCCAATACTCTTAAAATTATCAAAGTCACCACCTTATTATTATATTGTTCATTTGTCACTACCTAGAGATGTAAGTTTTGGGTACCATTTGTTCCATATCCAAGTACATGCAGGGTAGTATCTCAAGGATAAAAGGAATTGGGCCAGTATTATTATTGTTGTTGTTGTTTGAAAATTACCAGGAATGGCTCGCATCTAGGTATTTCTTATCTATTAAATTGATCACACCCCTTACAGGGTTGGAACATTAAAAAAAGATGCTATTGAATGCACGCAGACTGCTAGATGCATACATTCATGAATGCTCATATACCCTAATGTGTACATGCATAGGAAAATTTACTCGTTTCAAATCTTGTAGCTCCCTATTGGAATTAACCCCAACGAGGCAGTATACAATTGTCTATCATGTGTTGATAGACCCAATAGCTATTACAGGGTGTGAAATCATATACCATGATGCATTTTAAAGTAGAATTGGTGATTGCTACCTTAATTTTCATATACGAGGTTGCTAATATTTTCCATTGTATGCACTTTTTAACTTTCAAGGTTCTGGAAACTGAACTTATGTGAGTAATTCTTGATTACAAGAGACAGGCTACACATACATCATGCCCAAGAACATTTTAAAGAAGTTTATTTGCATAGCAGATCTTCGGACTCAAATTGCAGGATATTTGTATGGCATAAGCCCCCAGATAACCCTCAAGTGAAGGAAATCCATTGTATTAGTTATCAATTAACATTAATATTTTTAGCCAATCATCAAATGAAGATGTGTATTGTAATAAATATTATATATATTTTTTATGTCTAGTAATATAAATTTTGTTTAATATTCAGTTTATTTGTATGGCCATCATTTTTATGTTTCAAATATTTAAAAAATACAGGTTTCGATTGAATATAATAGATATATAATATATAATATATATATATATATATATATATATATATATATATAATATATATATATTATATATAATATATATAAAAATTACTGGCATGCTAGAAATCTATACAAAAGCTTTAGCAGCGCTTGTGTAGAAATTTTACGGCACCTTTTCTTGACAAAAAGTATTCAGGAACCACTTCTGCCGCGCTTGGATAAATTTTTAGCAGCGCTTATTGCGTCACGAAAAACTACAACTACTGGTGCTCAAACAAGCGCCGCTAAAACTCATCTAGCGACTCTATGTTATTATTAGTGGCGCTTTGAGGGTTTAGCGGCGCTTTCGAGCGCCGGTCTATCTTCCAGTTGTTGTAATGAATTAGCTCCCATTCCCGAAAGCATCAGTCCAACCTGTTCATATTGAGCCACATCACCAACCATTTTAATCCTTAAATTGTTGATACCAAAGAGAGTTAGGATTTTAAAATACAATATTCAACAGTACTTTAACAGTGGTATAGATAATATTTAGTAGTATGAAAATGGAATGTTCTATTCATATCCTTCAAATAAAAAAAAAAGTTTTATCCATCTCTCGACAACCAAATTAAAGCTCCATGATTGAACTTCCAATTTCCAAGTGACACCAAAGTAAAATACTTAAATGATCAAAGGGCATATGACAAAACAAAAATAGAATCCCAAATATTATTGCAGAAATAATACTTCTTTGTGGAGTCTTTCTTTCATCATCATCTAACCCTCATCCCAACTAATTGGGGTCATTACTTAGTCTTTCTTTGTTTACATTTATACCATTTATTCAAAATCATCCCACTTATAGGATTGCAAAATTGGAATCCCTAAGGATTCATATATGCAATTGAGAACACTTAAAAGCTACCGACCTCCTCGATACCTTTTTGAAACAATTTGGGCTTCTTTAGTGCTAGATCACCATAGTAGGCTTTTTTTTTTTTTTAAAAAAAATTAATTATTTATTTTTTATTTTTTTTACGCTCAGATATATTCGAAACTAAAAAGACAAAAGATGTAAGCTCAAGGCAAAATGACAAACTACAACACAAATAGAGCAAAGAGAGGGTAACCAAAACAGAAACCCCCTCAAAACAGAGCACCACTAAACAATACATAAGGACGCTCAAGGATATGGAGAAATTCTCTAATCACAGATGTGTAGATTCCTCCTAGAACACTGGATCTTCTTTGTCATTCGCATACATAGTAGATTCTTTAACACTAAATCTTGATGCTATAACAAGCATCAGAAGGTAGACAGAAATATCATCTATTGGAACAGGAAGAAGTGTATAAATCCATTAACAACGGAGGTACAGTTATAAATCCCCTAAGGATTGAAATACTTCCGGACATAGAA